>OY720148.1:53421247-53842974 GCA_963082955.1 Cheilosia grossa
GATAATTGTACGTCACAGGTCTCTGGAGACTTCCTCAAATACATACAATGGAAGAGGAGTATAATAAAGCAGACAAATGGAACATTCGCCACTTATTCATTAGAATAACAGAATGTTTCTTACTATTTCATAAAAAATATATTGCTTAATTTGCTATTATTTATTTATGAAGCCATTCAATACCAATTCAATATTGTTAGCATTAAGCTTTTAATTGAAATAAAGAAATATTATTATTATTACCTATTATTATAGTGTCACAACAGTCTTCAGAAAGCTACGCAGCAGCAAACTTGAACTCAAAATGATGTCTGTCCTAAATTATTCAAGCAGCAAATTCGGTATCTTTGAAAATCTGAGAAGCAAATGTTAGAAATTTCTGAAGTGTGAACATTCATTCGACTTGCTTTGATCCAGGAAAGGCTCAATATGCGACTATTCTAGTTCCACATCAAAACTTCAAAACCCTTCAAAAGCTCAGAAAATAAGATTATTAACGCCGAGACAAATAAATGAAGGGCAATAGCTGGTAAGGTGCAGTGCAACTTCAAGATGAACCTGCTACGTGAATATTATAAAGAAAACGATTTTAAAAGGGCGCAATAAGAGTTCACCACCAGACAACGTGCTTAAGGTATGTTAAATGGCAGCTAAAAATATCGTTCATCGTTGTTATAAAAGTCTAAACTTAAAATCGGTTTACCAATTCAGAGAGAGAATATGTTTCGATGCGATCGATTACTTATAAAAGATTTTAGTCTCGACTATATAGTTATTTACGAAAGCTAATAAATGAAAAATTTGTATAACAAATACAGCTATTTTGAACTACTAAAATGTAAAGTCGAAGCTAAAATGTGTACTGGTAAGGTTGATTATGTCTGTGACCATAATTTGTAGCAGATATTTTTTTTCATACGTTTTCCACATGCACACTCAATTTCCGTCGCTTTCACGTTGAAAGTTTGTCGCGCGACAAAGGACCCAAAGGTGCATTTGAGTGCATATCATATAAGGCCGAATGGCCGAATAATTCGAGAAGCTTCAAATAGTCTTCGACTTTTAATTCTCTATCAAAACTTAATGCGCATATTGCTGTACACCTATGAAACAAAATGTTGGATACTCTCGCAACATAAAAAATGTATCTTCTAGTCTTTAGTCTTTTTTGGGATGATAAGGTAGTTATTCCCAGTGTTCTCAGAGGATATGTTTGTGCTAGGATCTAAGTCGAATTCGAAACTGCAAAGGTTGCCGCTGTTTCTGCAGAAGAAAGCTCCAGCGTGATACTAAATTCGTTAATTTTTTCAAAAATTATACTTGAACCTACAGAATTGTGAGATTACAGAGATTTATTGGTTAAAATTAATCAAATGTTCAGTTCTACGACTGGGCAATTTTTTTTTTCAATTTGATAGATTTAAGCTTTTACTTGAGTACTGAACCACAAAAAGTGAAATAATCTGTTTAAAAAGTCAGTAATGGATAAGAAAATATACCACCGTCCACCATCCCAAATAATAATTTACAGTTCGCCAAGAAAATGTTACCTCTCTGTGGAATTATGTGATTATGGTGACCATTTTTTAAAATAAAAATATGCAACAATAAAAAAGTCTGGTTTTAACTTGTAAGGTCTGAGGAGCTTCTAAGGAAGTTTTCTCATGAAATATTGTCCTCATGCAAGAACTGGTCATTATTCGCGTATGGCTGTTAGAAACATACTGACAGGAGGTTGCTTTTGTTCAGGGATTTTTGGCATTAGATTTTACATATTTTCTTTTCTGTAAATTGAAAAACACTCGACAAAAATACAGAACAGTATATTTGGTGTGAAGAAATAAAATATACAGAACACTGTTTTCTAATGCGGTTTTCTTCACCTTGTACAGAGTGGATGGTCGCCTTAATTATGATAAGAAATAATCATTGTTAACATCAATTCAATTCAATTAAAAAAAGAAGAAAAGAGTACCACTAATTGTAGTGAAGCTAACATGGGTCATTTTAAAAACGAACTTATTTGTTTCAACAATGAACCCCAACATTAATGGTCGCTCCACTCTCTGCTTATGTTTAATTTTATAAACTTTAATAAAGTATACGGAATCTATTTCAAAAAGTGAAAGAACAGATTAAGATTTTGTTTAAACGGGGACATCCAAAATGGAGGAGAATGCTCTTCTAAATTAAAGACTGTGCACAGTTTGTATTTTCAAAACTCCGTCGGTGTTGCAGTTCTTCATTAAAGCTTTGAAAACCCGCACCACGTTCGGCCTGGATTTTAAATAGTTTAAATTCGATATATTGCGTCCAAAGGAAAGTTCCAAATTTCAATATTTAAAATGGGAGTCCCGATAAATACTTTGGTGTGAAATTCAATCTAAGGCGGAAACAGCGACATGTTTCATTGGTTCGCAGTAGATAGTTCAATTTTACTCAACACGAACAGCTAGATTCAACCAGTTATTTAAAAGAAGTAAACATATGTTGCATTCGAAAAATCAAACGAGAACTTGTTCACAGATAAGTGCCACAGTAATTATAAAAAGATACATCAAAGTAGCGACATTTCAATCGATTTGATCGATAACATCGATTGGCCAGACAAACACTGATGTGGAAGGTCACACGATTTGTTTTTAATTAGAACACCATTCACATAACAGTAGCGCCACATACCGACTTCGATTTAAATGTACAACTAAATTTAAGCGTATAACTCAACCCATTTTCATGGGAACCAATTCGTTTCGTGAGCATACGAATTCAGGAGAAAAAAAAACAGAACAAGATAACTAAACGCCTCTTCGTTGTCATTAATTACAATCCTTTCTTTCCCGAAAACCCAAACAACACGCTCTTTCTAATTATCCACACTAACGGTCGGTAATCCGTGAGTCCTTTTCCATAATCTTCGTCTATCCTTTCATTCCACGGAAGAAAAAATTAAACATAATTTCGCGCCTAATGTCCGATGCGCATCAAAACAATAATACAGCTGACATTTAAAAAATCATTTACATGAATGCATGTGTGCGACCGGCCAAAAGGACAAGAGGGTAGTCGTCTGTATGCACGGCAAAATTCATCATCAAAATAGTCTAGCCTCATTACGCATTAATGCATCGTCCGTTGTGTATGGTATCCCTTAAGGACATAATGACCCAACAACGATTTGGATGGACGATCTTCACATGAAATGAAATCCTTTATACCTGGTCACAGGTAGAAGCACATCAATTTCACATCAGTGAACTCGACTGCGGAGATGATCACATCACGTAGCAGACGCACAAAGCACTGTGCACAGACAGCGTCGCCGGACTGAGAAAAGGGTTGAACGCGTGAATATGCAAATCAATTGGTTGACCGTAGTCCTGGACCGTTGGTTGGATTATTCAAAAACCCTCTGCTCAAAGGGGTGTCAAAATTACCATCCATCATCACCATACAGAGAAACCACCCAGAGATCGTCAATCTGCGCACGAATTCATGTGTCATTTCGCTGTTACGACACGATGGTTCAGGCGGTCAGAGCCACGACAGTGCTAATCAAAACGATTCAGGCATTAGCAAAATTTCACCGAAAGCAAATATACACATACAAACTAAATAAAGGAGAAAACGCGAATCTCACGAAAACGACAGAGGAAAATTGTACCATCAAACGACAAAGGCAAAGGTGCGGCGGCATTACACCGTCAATTGGCCAAATTAAATAGAAATTATCTAGCTCGGCATATTTACCGTGGTTCGGTAAGCCAATCCGAGTAGGCTATCGAGAATGTTCCGCCCGTGTCCAGCTTGAGGCTGTACGATTATCCTTGGTCCCAAACGATGCGCGCGATCTCGCAATTAAATATCAATTTGACTCCTTCCTCGGTCGGGCAGTTTATTCCATTTCACTTGTATCTATGACACACCTGATGGAATGAAAACAATTTTTTGTTTCTTCCTTTTTAATGACACCGGCACTTAACACTCCGAAATTAGGGCATATATGCCGCACTAGTGCAACTGGTTCTAAATCCAAGTGCCCTCGACAAACCGGCGCACCATACAGACGATGATACCACCACCAAACAAAATAACACTCTTCCCGGGTTAATTCTCGTTAAACTTGATTGTTGGCCGTAACTAGTTTTCGGATTCAACCCTTTTTATTTTGGTTAACTTCTTCGCAGCTCAGTCAGAGTGTGATATCAACTTGTTTTCGATCGAGGTTTGGCTTTTGTTTATGTTATTCTTCTAAACACGACCGCAGCGCACGCATTCTTCACGTTCATTCATCAAAAACTTGACCAAAAGATACACGGGGGAAGAGATTTCTTTTCCTATTTTTGTAACTTTTCACTTCCAATAATATATTTTATTTGATTTATTCTATTCTGTACGACACAGTAACACGCACTTGATCGGGTAATTTGTTTTGGTGGTATGGAGGGGGAGATACAATATCTGCGAATGACAAGTGGTAGGTTTAGTCGCAAACACAAAAAACTTGTGCCTGGTTGTTAGCCTTCTGAGTAGCCGATATCAACTGAAAACAACTTTAAAATTTCTATGCAACCGAAGTGATCGCGGAGGAGAATCACAGCGCGACGGCAGGTAGAGATACACACGAACGACGTGTGTTATTTGGTGAGCTGCGCAAAGTGCATGGGATACACGGTGCGAGTGTTTTTTTTTTTCCTTCGTTGCTGTTACTGAAGCTCGATTGGGATTTGTTCGATGTTGGGTGGGATAGTTCGATTGGACCATTCGCGAGTTCGGAACTCGGATTGGAATTGTGTGTTCGTTTTGAATTGGAGGGACAAAACTGAGAGCAAACAAAAAGAAGAAGAAGCGGAGAAGAAGAAAGCTAGCGGCAGTGGTAGTAGAGAGATATGCATTCATGATCATGACGAGTGCAACAGGTGAATAGGTACGTGTACGACGAGTGTGTTGGAGGTAAAACCGTTTCCAATCCAAGTGGTACACATTTTGCAGAACTACAGTAATGCTGTGCTGTTGCATGGGAGAGGTAATAGCATTCTGGTTTGGGGTTAATGTGAAGACTACTCCTACGTCGACTTCACCTTTGGTGTATTTTTCAGCGCGAAATTTCAGTTTGAATACCATCAGGCATAATCGATATAGATTCCTTGGTGGGATTTTCAGACCCATAAGTAAAAGCTGTGGTGACCTTGAAAGAAAAGTGTGTCACATGTTTGGTACGACCCTTTTTCGAAGAAGTGGGGTTGTAGCAGATGGAAACTAAATTTCATTTTTCCAAACAATTTATAAAACAATCATTTAACTTCATAAACATTAAAATGTCCTATTTGCATAAGCATATCAAGGTTAGAACGCTGTTAAGTTATTCAGGATGGTCTTACTAGAAACACCGCAGAAAGGACTGTTCTACAGATATAAATGATTTCTTTCTTATTGGATCAATCAGGACACAATTACCGCAGTCAATTGTTCAGATAGCGGCAAAGATGCACAAATTTAAAAGACCATCCGATTTTGCATATCAGTCGTTATTAAACTAAAAGACTGTTGACAGTTCTGGAGGGTGGCAGGGTGCTTCCTAAGTAGTCGCACAGATGGGAAATAGCCGAACGAGGCTGGTCTGCAAGATTGCTTCTCACTCTAACTCATAATATTATTAGTAACTTGTGCTGTTTATCAAAAGGTAGAACGCCGTTACCAGTCTGCGGGTGTGTGCATTAAGTCTCTAGTTCTACATCGATTCTCAACGACGATTTGCACTGTTAAGCCGCGCATAGCTCAAATTTCTTGATTTGTAATTAATTTAGTTGAAAGCTGCAAAGAAATTTTACTGATTTTCGAGAAATGCCGCCAAATTTAAGATTCAACCTCTTGGTGGGAAATGCACTATTTACTCAAAACAAAAGAGTCCACCAGCGAACTGGAGTTTGGCCGTTTGAATAGAAAATTCGATTTGTGCCTCTACTGCACTTGGCAAAGATGGGATGTATTGAATTCAAATGGTAGACTTATGACAGGACATCAGGACGTTAATTTGGAAACTGGTGTACAGGTGGAAATGATTTTTGTATCCGAAGCCTTTGGTGGTGACCACTTTGAACCCATTGTGAATCGAGCTGCATAGGTTGAAGCGGGGTTTCAGAGCTCAGTTTCTTTGCAACTACACTAAAGAAAGGGTTTTTGCGTGAACAGCACATTGGTCCAGTATTCGCGGCCGGTCTATGCTATACCAACTTCAGCAATATGCCTTTTTTAGCCTGAAATTTTATTTTAGTAAACGGTCGAAACTTATGTAAGACTCGAGAGTCGAAAGCCTCCGCAGCTAGCACCAGCTATTTAAGTTAACATATACGTTTATAGTTGTATGTTAATAAATTATAATAATAATAATAATCTATATGTACATAAAACAAAGTCGGGTTAGTTACACCATTCATAACTCAAGAACTGCTGGACCGATTTTACTGATCTCTGATTTGTTGGATTCGTTTTCGCCCCGAATAGCAGAATAACTATTAAAATATCGGAAAGATTCGAGCAAAGAAAGAAGCAACAAATTATGAGAGTTTGAATGGGGAGCCGCACATTGAAAAAATTAAACTGTGGAAAAAAAAAAACGGCGAGTGTCACTTCAAATAAATAAAACAAAACCAAATATTTAAAATTTCCAGCGGATAATGGAAATAAATTCACATTGAAGGTGAAAGGACCAAAAAGTTGGATTGTTTCGTACTGCCCAATTTGTCGAAAGTCGTCCAGACTCATTTCAATGTTGATTTATGTTGGTCAATCAAATCAATCAAATAAAGATAGTGCTAAGTATGATCAGGGGACTCGCTATCAATTGGGCCGGTAATTGATCTGCAACAAAAGGCTGTTTGGGGGATTTTTTTTTTCGTTTCCGCTCCACGAGCGTCACCCAACTGTCGTCAGTTTGGTGGTTCACTTGGAAAGTGGGCAACACGGTTATTTATCGGCAGTCAGTGTAACCCAGCGAGCCGATCCAGCACTTCCCGAATGCCGAGACGACGAGTTCTCCTCTAACACTTCTTTATTCCGAAATGCCACGCTCATTAAGAATGTTTTCCCGAATATCGCTCAGAATCAAGCTGACCATGATTGGCTGAATGCGCGAGCGATTTTGGCTGAGAAGTACAAGGATGTCGTTCATTTTAATTTCGTCATTCAAAATCATGTAACAATTTTATGAATTCTTTAGATTTTATCCGACGTTTCAATGAACCGATTGTGAAGAATCTCAAATCAAATGTCATTAAATTATTAAGAACGACTTGCCATTCGTATTTAAGCGTCTTCAATTTTCCGTGTCTCGCTTTCGGTACTACAATTAATAAGTCGCAATCGAAGAGATCAAAAATTCCATCTGTATGTGCGCTGACGAACCATGGTATATTGTTAATTGTTCAATCTAGATCTAATGACCAGAAGGCGTACCTCTACCCAAATTACCATATTAATCCATCTCGGTAGGGATGCCTATACGCGTTCCCTTTTCCACTCTGCCTCAGTGTGTCGATGTAAACGCATCTATTAGAGATTCTAATTAACCTCGACAGGCATCAGGCACCATATCCCTTGATCTCTGAGCCTTGTGCACCATCACCCATGCAGTCGGTCCATTCTCTCAGCCTTAATTAAAAACAATCTCCATTCGGTGGTGTCCCCCTTCCTCCGGCTCAACACACGAAAGTGCATCGCTATAAATTCATTTTATTCGTTTTATTCGTAACGAAGGAAAAAATCACATCCTCCTTTTCCGTGGGCCCTTTATATGTTCCAACCATTCCACCTTGCCGGACTTACATATATGCTCGCACGCCTTCCACCTGATTCCTTATCACCATACAAAACAATATACGCTGACCATGGATGATGATGGGGTTCACCAGGTCCGACAGCATACCAATCACAATGGCGGCGCGGTGTTGCACCGCTTAACCCGATTAACATATTTTCCACTTTTTGGGAATTATTTTTTTGTTGTTGCTGAAAGGCGATATGAAAAGGGTGCACGATACAATTTATTGCGGAACGGATTTTCGATTGTTTGTCATTCAGAGAGTTGGCTGAACTAAAATGAAAGCTCAGCAGCACATCACAGAGTAAGAAATCCTTGAAAAAAATCCCTTCCACTGGGAAAGTGAAAGTCAAATTAAGATCCTTCTCCTGGCGACCGACGCACTGTGACCGACGGAAGCGGGGCTTAAGGCGACCGGACGAAGGTCATCTTCATTTAATGGATGTACGAGTTAAGAAGGAATTAAAAAAAAAAAAAAAACTTACACAGGCACCATACGCAATGGATGTGGCTGTGTGTGTGTGTTTTGGTTTTTTCCACAATACCTCCACTGCTGCGTTGTCGCAATTTATCACCTTCTGCGGTGCTGCACAGTGTTTGGTTGTATTTTGAAGGCACCGCAGGAGAAGATGATGGGCTCTCTGCTAATTGAGATCTTGTTAATAATGCGGTAATGATGTCGTGAATGATTACATTGTAAGGTGACTTCAAGGCTGCTGCTGCTGACGACGAAGACGACCACGACGCATATACAAGTGATAGGTAATTTCAATTTTGTTACCCGCATCGGTGGTATGGGGAAACCACAAAGTCATTGAGTGGAAATATCGAATTTTACACTCGTAAACCATCACAACATGGGGAATTGCAATTCATCAAAAGTGACGGACAGAACGATGTTGGTGGCGGGTGTCTTTTGAAATGAATCTTAAGCGGCAAAAAAAAAAATTCAACGACCTAGTTTAGCCTACATGCAGAAAAATAGCTTATTTAAAAATAAACCAACTTTCGGTCAAAAACTACCAAGTGATACTTTTAATATAGCTCCTACAGAGTTAGTGGATTCAAAATAACCGAGTCAACTTGTTTAAAGAAACTCTGTTAAAAATAGCCTTTTATCAACTTTCCTCGGTTGTAAATAAAAAAACAAACTCTGTTGAATTTAACCAGCTGGTTGATATTTATCTAGAAACTTGGTTCTTAACAACTGATAAAGTGTGTTATTTTTAACAGTATGCATTTTACCTACTGTTTTTCAACAGAGACTTGGTAAATTTTAATCGATTTTTTTTTTTTAACGAGCAAAAATCGCACCCTGTTAGAGCCAATTTTTGAGCGTGTAAGTTTTGTAATCGTTTACTAAATGCATGAAGGACCTTCGAATATGATGAGGGACATCAAGAGCGATCTTTCTTCAATGCAAAGAAATCGAACTTCAAGGCTTTGGATCCTGGTCAGGAAATAAGTGCATGTAGGTATAAGGCAGCTAGAAACAGCTCACCTGACAACTTAATATTTAAGCTGGAGTTTGATGTTGGCAAAGAAGACCAACTGTTATCCATCGGATCAACTGTATCCATGCCGTAGCCACACTGATAGATCCACAATAGACGTGGTGAGTATTTTACTCAGACATTCTTCGACATGCCCGTTCGATGAGACTTCAGACTGTCCAATAAAAGCTGCTAAAGACGTTGCAATGATGGGAATACCTCAAACCTGTTGCTTTTTTCATTGAAGGTCGACCGGCAAGAAGAGCTATCTTTGCAGTAGAAATAAAATCGAGCTTTTTAAATCGCAATAAGTCTCTCAGCTACTATACTAATATCGTTTGTCTTTTTAGAAAGCCAACCAACCAGCACAATGTAAGACTGCTAACAAACAAAAATGTTTTCAGAAATGAAAGAGCTAATGAGCTCAGGCCGAAACAATAGAGATAATGAGAATCATCTATCAGTGCATATGGAGGACCTTTGCACACCTTCTTTGCCACAGCCCCAGCTATCTGCAGAAATGGGATTCGGAGAAAGTACTATTTCGACGACTTTGTAGAACTTACCGAGGAGGTTTTAAATTGCCTGTAAATTGTAAACGGGGTTGAGATAACCGCTTTCATAAAACGTCATAGTGTTTGGGCCATGAGTCCCAAGGCTATTACAATGGATCTTCATGGATATATGGCCAACACACTTACCCAATCTGCCTATATTGAGTGAGAAGTATGCCGATCCGCTGGGGAATATTTTTTAAATCTACATCTTCTAATCAAGCTCTTATTTTTGACCCAAATTCACACAACCGGATCTTTAAAAACTACTTGTCGAATGTGTACGCGAAATAAATGGCATCTTAAGACAAAAAACGACTCAAGTTTGGTTGTCTGCTTTTATTGAAAAATTAAGAAATTCCAGGAAAAAGCCTTTCTTCTTTGCAAATCCCTTTAAAGACTTCTCCCATGTAGCAAACTTAACTTTGCTTTACCACCTCTGATACCTCCTTCCAACCACACGCTGGCCGCACACAGGCCATACACAGAGCTCAACCAGAATGCCCCTTTAGCTAATCGTTACTACTTAATTAGGAATGTACATCCTTCTACACGCACACACATACAGTGAATTGCTCAATCTTATCGTTTCCACAATCGAATTCGAAAAATTCCCATAATCTCCTTAGCTTCCAGAATTCTTTCTTAATTACCCTCAATCGGACATCCAAAGTTGGAGTATCATACATATCACCTCTCATTAACGCTCTTCAAATTCTCCCTCTTCCCATCGTGTCTTGGTCTCATTTTTGGTCATTTGCTAGATTTCCTTATGCACCCAATGAATATTCAACCACCATCATCTGACCCATTCGTATATGTCGACGAAGAGGTCATCCTCACCATCACCATCGTCATCAACTTCATCGGGCCATCAACGATCGGACTGCAGTGGCAGCAGCATTCATTATCAGTGTCCAACAATCAGCGCGTCTTCATTCACTCCGCTCACACGCACACACGCACACAGCCACACTCCCGGTGTACATCTGACGGATGAACCAATGCAAGGAATGTCCATATAAACATACTTCTACCTAATTTGCTCGTCGGATGCTTGAATAATGAGACACTTTCCGCATAAGGTGCGATAGAGCAATCTAATTTGGTCAGTCACTCCAGCTGCTGGCAATCGATCGCACCATCTTCGTACCGACGAAACCATTTATAATGCCATCAACAATATCCATCAACTTGCATCTATACACACATCTGCCTCACAAACTGTGCGCGAGTACCCCCATCTAACACTCAAACAAGGCGAAGAAGCGCGCGCTGTATTTGTATCTTTCAATTAAATTGCACTTAGAGGAACGCGCACGTATCCAAAACAAATACAGAAAAAAAAATAAAAAATATTCATTGCCTTGTCCCCAAAAATGGCCTTAGTCGCGGCACGTGAAACTATTAGTCCTTATAGATGGTTACCAGGCACACGCGAAAAAGCCTAGCCACATGGACTGGACACCGAGATTATTTTCCTCTGTTGACGGCAGTTTTAATCAGACAGAGACAGAGAGAGAGAGAGAGAGAGAGAGAGAGAGAGAGAGAGAGAGAGAGATAGAGGGTGAATGTCGAAACAAATGCTAATCGATGGAGGATCGCCGATGAGATACTCGTATCTTTTGTTCGAATTATAATTGCTGATTCGATAAAAACGAAATGAGATGCACGACAGGGGCGTAAAGGCCATTAGTGGTTAGATACTAATTATGTTAATCTTTTTGTTTAAGAAATTAGTTGAAAATCGCTTCGTGTTTCATTGTTTTTTTATATATCTATAATTTTGAAAAAAAAAAAAAAAAAAAAAAAAAAAAAAAAAAAAAAAAAAAACACGTTTTAAAGCTGGTTTTTCGATCTTTATTGAGTTGTATTGTGTGCTGCGCCACGGGGAAGGGCTTGAGGTCACAAGGCGAAGCAAAACAGACTATTTCAGTTACCGCTGAGGTATAATGCAAAAATATGTAGCACGCATTTTTGGATAGGTTTTTATTACCAAGGCCAAGTGGCCCTTAAAGTTGGACTGAATTTGGTTGTCAAAGTAGTAAGTAGCCTGTAAGCATTACAGGCCATATGAGGCGCATTGCATTTGAAAGTCCGCTCTCATGTAAATGCGATGAATTTGGCAGTCGATTACTTAATACCTGCACTTTGGGGTGAACCGAAAGCTTATAAGTCGACCGTAGAGTCCACCGAAAGAAGGATATGAAAGTTGCAATCACCGAAAGTAGTGTCCGCGTAAGTGTAGGAAAAATTACAAGCTCAAGGGAACTTGTGAAATGTTCCCTTCATTCAAGTCCCACATAAAAGGATCTTACTCTATGGAGCAGCTCCAGTTCCACCCTACCCATACATTGCCACCGATTATTAAACGATTTTCATAGCTGTTTCTACTGGAGACTTGCTACATAGCCCACGTATGGATCTAGAATATCGAACATCATAGCTTATCCGGAGACGTAGTTTTCAACATCTCAAAAGCTTTGAATATTGCCTGGCATAGAGGCCAACCAAGTCTCGTATGGACTACCAGAAGATCGCGGCGGTAGATGCATAGTTAGTAGCAGTATATGTATCATTGAATTCCTTTGCTATAAAACGCAGGAGTACCCCAAGGTTCTATTCTCTCTCCTACTCTATTTTCTCTACTTATCAATGACCTTATTTGGTCGAAGAAAAATAATATTTATGGCTCTGCTGATAAGAGCACAATTAGAAAACTCTTAAGCAACGATAGCCCTAATAAATGCGCCAGCTCTTTTTTATGAGTGTATGTGAACTCTTCAATGTATAGCTATGCGGCCCAAAAAAGACTCA
The DNA here is from genome assembly GCA_963082955.1 of Cheilosia grossa. Lineage (NCBI taxonomy): Eukaryota > Metazoa > Arthropoda > Insecta > Diptera > Syrphidae > Cheilosia > Cheilosia grossa. Next base: position 53,433,931 of record OY720148.1, read on the forward strand.
AAATGAGGTATATTACCTAGTAAAGCAGAGTTACGCGGACCTGTTACAAAAATGGTACTACTCACATTCATAGCTAGCAAAGTTTCGTGAAAGATGCAAGTTTTGCAAGACTTTAAAAGCCACTGTTACCATAGCTTCTTAAAAGATCTGCAGATCAAAAGCTTAGCTTTTAATACTTCTTATGAGATTTATGGACCATACATCTACCTTTGCCACAGCTCCTAGAAAAGTTTTACCTAAATTCTAAGCTACTTGTAAAAACTCTTCGGAGATAGGGAAGCCTGCGTTGAAAATTGTTGCAACCTTTTAAAAGCTCTACAGCGAATCCACCACAAGCAATCGCAGCACCTTCTTGGAGCCACAGCCAATTTTGAGAATATCATGGCAAGACCACCTATAAAATATTTAAAGATCAGCATCCTCAATCTCAGATTTTATTAAGTGCGGGGTGGACCAGGTCTTGAATATTGCTCACATACATGACATTATTTCCAGTCGTTCCAAAAATGAATGAATGAATGCCTTCTCAGGATATTTATACTTCGGAGGTTTGGCAGACCTACACAAGAGCCGCAAGACACCTAAGATATGATGTGAAGATGAGGTCCAAAACATGCAGCAAACTAGAAATTACAGGTATCTATGACTCGATGCTTAGACTGAACGTAGGTTTCCACAGTATGGCGGTCGTTAGAACCCCATGGACATCACAACGGATCTACATTGATCTAAGTGCGGCGGTGCAGGTTTCCCCTGCCTCGCCAACCCGCTAACCTAAACTCACCTAGACTGAACGTCCGTGAGGGTGTGAGTTTAAAAGCCTCTGAATTTTTTTATCAAAGAAAGAAATATTTGTCAAGACCACAGGTACTCATTACGCCAAGTCGCCCATTATTGCTTTGGTCGAAGCTTACTCTCCGATGTTGGGTTACCTATTCAGTTATATTCCAGGAGGCATTTGAGGATGCTGTCAATTATATGTTTTTTTTAAATAGATTCCTTCTTAAACTTTTGCCAAAGAATGGTCTCGAATGGTACCACATTCTCATAGTCACAAAAAATGCTGAAGTCCTAAGAACACCTCCTTCATCCAACTTAGAGCACCCATTCCCTTTGGCAACTAGTTACTTCGCCTTTGGTCCTTCTGGGTGATTCCTCGCCTGCGTCGACAACTTGCCAATCCATTCCCATATTCAATCGCCTCCCGCGGCAGTCCTTTAACTGATTTGTTTTTTTTTTTATACTATTTCGCTTCAGTTTTAGTGGGAATTAATTGCCCAAGTGCTACTGTTAAACGACTTTAGCCACGCGTGTAGTATACGTTCTTTTTGCTCGGCACATTTACACAACCAACTCAAGAAATCGTAAATAACAACAAAGAGGCGGCAAACAAATAAAAAAGAAAAACAAAAGAAACAACAACCACAAATAATAATAAAAATCCGAAAAGACCAACAAATGCCGACTGTAAATCATGGACTCACTTACGAGTATACGAGTACACTCGTACAAGCACCCAATGGATGGATGGATGGATGAATGTCAATAAATTTGATAAATGGCTCTTTAAGCTGTCCGCGCGCTCGCTGACTGCACAGTCCTTTTGTGCTCGATGAGCGATGACTCGTTACTTCTTGCACCGCGTGCGCGCACGATTGGTATGGTGCTCAGGCCCATCCAGCTTCGAAAGTACTTAACATCTTTATGGGCGCTTTGCGTCTATTGTTGTGCATGTGGCGCCCCCCATATTTAGCGGTGGCACGACATAACAGCGCAAATTCGCAATGAATGTGAAATATCCCCAACAAGATAACACACAAGATAAACATCAAATCTACACATTTCGATAACCTAGCGTCATTTTGTACGACTCGCTCAGAGACACCACCTGTTGCTGGAGAGTGGAGACTGCCGCGTCAAAGAGCGTGGGTAATGTGCTAATTGTGGCGGCCCGCAGCACTCACTCACTGTGTAATTATGGATCTATAAAACGATCGATTTGAAATACATGCGAGTAGTTTAACATCACTTAGGCATTTAAAGCTGTGTGTAAGTGCCCCCGCGTCGATTAACTCACCCACCGAATTTAATCAGATACTCAGAGTGAGACTACTGCATGGCATTCATTTGAATTGGAATTCACATGGCGCACCATACGCTTCACTCGAATGAGGAGCATATGCAAAGTTAATTACTCGTAATCCGCTTGTACGATTGTAGTCAACAGTGAAATGTCAAACGGCCAGCTTTGTGCGCAGTGCGCCTGCTGCTGCTGCTGCCGGTGTACATAGAAATTCTCATTAAAAAAATAAATTTGACAAGTGCTTGGCAGCTCTTCGAGGATAAATCGTGTGTTCCAATGAAAGACATGAGAGTGACCTTTTCTCGAGCTGTATGCGCTTTGATAGATTGGCCATGTTACCGTGCTGTGCTGGACCGTGTGATCGGCCATTCCCTAACCGCAATTGCCCAAGTCATTTAGACGAATATTCTCCATTTGAGGTTGTTAAAGTTATTTCAAGTTAATTCAAATCGGAGACCGTATGTATCTAAAGATACACAATTCACTCGAATTGAGGATGTCACTGTGTGCGGCCATTAAAACGTTTACGTTCACGTCATCATTTCACTTTGTTTTTAATACCAATGGTGAATAAAAAAAAAAATTGTATACCACAACGAGATGTCATATAATGTGAATATTTAAATAAGATTCTCGATTATGAATGGTGGAGGCCGTAAAACTTAAAATTGTTTATCTTCTGTGTTATTTTTTATGACCCCTTGTAAGATGTGGTGCTCCTATTGTTTATGGAGAAATTGCTGCAATTTGCATTTTGCAATTAAGCGGACGTCGACAGTGTTGCGCCTGAACAGACAATGTGTTATTTTAATAACTTTGGTAAACCCGAACTTACATCATGATGGGCTCGGTCTTTGTCACTGGTGGTATTTTGGGCAGCTTTATGTAGGTATCAAACTCATAAAAATGTATACAAAAATATATACATTTGGTGTACATATTTTTCAAGCGAAAGGGTCGACATTTATGAAAAATTAAAGAAAACCTAGTCCCATTTTCTTAACAGACTATTGTACATTAAATTTAAATAATAATGGATGGATCCTGCGTGGAACCGAAACGAATTTCTGAGTCGAAAAGCCGCCACAAAAGCAATCGCTTATCTGCTGAAATAAAACATTAAAAAATTCACTCAATTTCCACATTTTTCCACAATTTCGCTAAGTCCACCTGAAGGAGAAACCAAAAGTAAGTTCGCCTGAATTCGATGAGATTTAGACTTCTCATAAAATGCTGTAGATAAGAAACTGTTTTGAAGCAGATCACATCCCATTTGCTCTTGCGAGGAAGCAATGAATTTTCGCTCAGTATAAAATGGCTGATTGCAGTGGCGCAGTCCCTCAGCGGTAGGTGTGCAATGGTACAGCACACAGTGAAAAGTGTCAGGTTCGATCAAAAGATAACGACAAACTTCATCTTAAGGTTTCTTTCACCTCTCTGAGAAAGCTTCTTAAATTCAGTTGCTCCTTCCATTTCTATAGCAAAGACCGTCTCACACCCAAACAATCTTCGCAAATAATATCCTCGATATGCGAAGAGCTGCGCTTCCACTTTATAAAAGTTAAATTCGATTATGAGGTCGTATGTGACTGACCAAAGTCCTGAACTCGTCTCATAGAAAGTCTATTGGAAAGCCCGTTTTAAGAGTGAGACATAAAAGAAGATAGACTGCACACTCACGAGACCCACCAATTACCGGATTGGGTAAACAAGTTGGTCCTCCTGAGCATGCAAAGTTCCCTGATTGAAATTCTCGTGCACCCTCTCAACTAAATCCAACTTCAGATCCAATTGAGCCTCATGTCGAATAAATATTTACATTGGAACCTTTGACTTAAGAATTTCGTACGTACTTGGAAGTGTAACCTAGTCCGACTGTCACTTAATTCGAATAAAATACCCTCCTTAACACATTCCTCAGATTAGGGTACCCATTTCACAAGAATGATACCATCTTGACGCTTCAAAGGATACTCGAACATCACATCTCAGATCGCTGCTCCAAACAAGCCGCAATCGTATACGACTAAGCTACTTCCCCCCAAGTCGATCGAGCAAACCATCTCATCCAAGATAGCCAAATTCGTATAGCCATCCATGGTCCGCTGTTCGTAGTTTACTAGGCCTTTGAAGATTTACAGCCGCAGATTTGCGCCGAATCTCGGTCAAACAACTCGATCCGATCTTTGACGCTCAACCAAATTGAGTTATCGACTTTGGCGAATCTCACTATATATACGCCGGCTGCGTTCAGGCTTTGTTTTTGTCTCCACCCATTTAGGCGCAATCCAAACCGTGCTTCATCGCTCACACGTGATGCCAATATCTCAGGGCGCACACACATACTCGCATTAATCGCGGTGGATGATAGTACACTGCGCGCCACAACACCCGAGAAAGAAAAGCTACCACCACGAAAACTGATTTCATTTGACCTAGAGAGTGCGATAGAGCCCGAATGCGGTTAAATGCCAGTCCTGGCACCTTATTCACGCCGCCACAAATTCCAGATGCCAATCTCTCTCAGGGGGTTGCTGCTTTGCTGGCTATTCAACTGTTTTTTCATCGCGCGAAAGATAATCACCGCCGATCCGATGGAAAATAGAAAAATCGTGATCGACGGTGAAATAATGTGATTCCGGTGCAGGTTTCTCCCTCTGGATGTCAATTGTTGCTCTAATGCACAACACTTCATCATTGGAAGCTCCTCTATGTAACATTGTTGGCAACCTCCTCCTCACTGCGACTGCGACTGTGTGCCAACCACCTCTAACTAGATAAACATATGCATCGTCAGATTATTGACGTTGATAAAATTTGCGATAGTAGTTCATGATCGTTGGCATTAGAAAGAGAGCACAGCCAACACCACAGCGAATGAATCCGAGATCTGTCCGACTTTATGCGAAATTTATTGCAGCAATTTTCATTTGAATTGATATCGTATAGAGGGACAAGTAGGGGGGCCGGGCTGCAGCCTCTACATGGCATGGAAAATGAAAAATCGATTTTCAAACATTTGAAGGTCTCTCTTAGGAGTGCATTATACGAGTACATGCATATATCGCTCCGACACTTGATGCTGGAGTCGATGATCGGCTCGAAGCTGTATAGATGATGTCGGTGTTGTGCACTGTCAATTGCGTCTCGCGGGAATTGGTACGGCACGGAGCAGCAGCACAATGAACATTTAGGTCTTCTGAAATCGAAGATTGAAGATATTGGCCTCCTCTGCGAATGATTCTCCATGTGGAAAAGTCAATTAATTGTGATCCAGTGCGTGGTCGATGGTGGAATGTGTTTCGTGTGTGTATTTGTGGTCCGTGGGCGGTAGTCTGCATTGTTTGGGTTCTATTATTCGGGATTGAGACAAAATACTCGATTAACCAAGATGGTGGTGCAAAGGCTTTTGGGCGCGGATATAAAACGTTTCGAATTCGAACTCAGGCCGTGACAGCATGACACTTGTTTATCGTGTATACTCTCACTGCAAATATTAGTGTGGACAACAACCTGCAACATACTACCCAGCAAACCACTATAAGCGGAAGCACTCTCCGAGACGAATGTATCGCGAACGTGGTGAAATTTCATTTTAAAATTGAAAAAGAAACGTAAATATTGGTATGGTAACCGTTTTTTTCCAATCTACGTCCTTGAGTTTTCGAATAACAGTGCTACTCTTTGAAATTCGACCGTCATCTCACTCTTACTTGTATATAAAATGTGACTTTTTCTATTCAAAATTACTACCTACTAGAGACACCTCCGAAAATTTGCACACCGTTCTCCAATTCGCAAAACCTTCTGCGTTGACTTTCACGAATCGCTGGCGATTCTTTCATTTACATACATCCCGACGCTAGCTTAACCATTTTACGCGATGAAATATACATCGCCTGGATTTTGTAAGCAAACTTGCAGGGGAACTCGAGGCGAACGGCAAGCATGGATGGAATTCAGCATCGTACCGACTTAAGTATCCGTTTGAAAAGACGTCCCATCACGTACGGTGCCTTTCAAACAAATCGCAGTCAGAGTCGTATCTTAGCTAATCTCCCACGGCAGTACCGCCGCCGAGGAGATCATAACTTTCTGCTAAATATCCTTTTTTCCATTAGAAGACAACTAATTACAAAGAGCCGGCACATTCGCGGAAAATCCGCACGCCTGCAGTGCACCACAGCAGCGATGCCACACCCAAAAAGAGTTGGGCTGGCACGGCCAAGTCCTTATAAAGCATAGCCCCATTACTGTACCATATATTGTCACTGTTAATTACACAGCAATTACACTGATTACCACTAATCCTCTTTCTCTTATTTATCGACTCAATGACACTATGTTCGATTAATTGCTTCCCCAGAGGACAGACAAAAATGGCTGCAAACTGCTAAGCGAAACAACAGCAAAGACAGACAAATAGATAGACAAGTGCACCGGCATGGTAGAGAGTGGCGGAATCCCTTAATTTATGTAACCAATCTGCAATTTGCATAGCATTTCGCCGCACCCCTTCGCCCGCCGGTTTTGACATGAAAAATTGACATAATTGCCATGAAGATGACCACGACCACGACCGATCAATCGATCGACGAGAGAGTGGCAAAGACCCACCAAAAAATATGCGCCGTCGAACAATGTACCAAGCATGTAATTTCTGGTGCGCTCCTGCTGCCAGCCACCACATATACAACGGGTGCTTCATCTTCTTTGTGCGGTCGTCGTCGTAGTCGCCGTCGATTTTGTTGCTGGTTGCTGTTGGTTATTAAGCCCTCTGATTACGATGATTATTTCATACAATCGACAAATTATTAGCGAGAGCGGTCCTTGGTACTGGCCGATCGCTGCGGCACAGATAGCGCTGGCGCGCATTGTGTTTTCCATACGCAGAAGGGGAGGTGCCCACCAAGAGATGCGATGCTCGTTGTGCACAGTGCATGCTGCAATTACCGAAAGGATATGCGTACTTTTCTGATGGCAAAACAAAGGATTCTTCGCCTTGGCCATCTTCTTCGACTTCCCCCGGAGGTATGAATTTTTGTATTTACTGCTAATTGCCCTGCTTTTGGGGGCAGCGCGAAGCACCGTTTCGTTTCCTGTGAAATTACACGTTTGTCCGCCAACAACGCAACCAACCAACAAACGGTGGGAATGTGTGCAATTCGTGACATACATTCGAGAAGTATGTACATCTGCGCGGCGGCGTTTTAACCTCTCTTCCGCTCTACTTGTCTCTGATTTGCGGCTCAAATTACCGCTGGCGAGGGGGCAAATGTTCAACTCGATCGAGGTAGGCATGCACTGTGATGAAGGTCTCTCTCTATCCATACTACGGTAATTACAAGTTGCACCCCAATTAATTGGCTAGGTAGCTCCGTCATTGTCGTTAACTTCGTCCTCCAAGTCGCAGTCTGGCCGGAGAACGCCTCCTGCTTCTGTGCAGTGTCATAGGGCGATCACCGGCTCTCTCTGCATACTTAATGTAATAATTCGATCGCGGCCGCACTTATAGATAATGTGCATAACAACGAGTTGCTGCCATCGATCAGAGCGCAATCTCGTCGAAACGATACGCATCTATAGGCACATGTGCGCCTTGATCGAAAGGGGACACTTTGCACTGTGTCTGTCTCCGCTATTTCTCATTCATCAGCTGAGCGCGCGAGCACTTGCTGCGTGTATACTCTTGTAGTGAATATTCTATGTGCTCCCTCGCACCCGCTCGATATAAATCTGTCTATCTATGCAATCGATCTATGGCCGTGCTCGGCGCGCAACGGGTAACAAGCCCCAACAAAAGGCCCACAAACGCGGAGCTGCTTCTTGAGATTGTTAACAAGATTGATTGCGCGACTAGCGTACACAAAAGAACACACAAAACAAAAACACTGCACACACACAATGCGATTCAGTAGTCGCAGCAGAGTTGCACCATTAGGGAGTCAGTAGCAGACCTTTAAAAAAATATTCTGAACACAGAATCCATGATATTGGAGCAGGAACAGAATTAATTGCCGATATCCAGGAGAATAATAATTATCCTAAATGCTGCTGCATGGTGCAGCAGAAGTTAGTTAGCTGTAGTCGTGGTGGTTGTGCGGCCGATTCTACAGGAGCTAATGGGGAGGCGATGTCCGGAGGAAATTGCAAGCGGAAGGAGTGTATATGCATGGTGCAAACGGTTGGAAAGAAGATTTATGATTACGGGTAGATCTAGCGATAGTTATCCCACGTATTTGAGAGAATGCGTGCCTAGACCCGCAGGGTGATAGTAAAGAATATTTCTGATGAGATTGCTGCTACCGTTTTGGAGGAATTTTATACCTTTTTTTTCTAAATTGAACCAGCTTTGCCAGGGCTTGGTTCAGAATGAGAGAGCAATTGCTTCCGTTTTGCTACTACGTTCTATCGCTGTTAAGATCTGGGTTTGAGAAGAAAGTGGCAGGTGATCGAAATTGCAACGCATATATTGGAGGCAGCTTCAGCCACAATATCAGTTCAAAACATCTACCACGTTTATAACCACAAAATAGTGTACTGGATCGTTTGAGAGGTATCGGGTTCGATCCCCGGAAATACACAAATCACATCTGAAGGTTTTTTCCACTAATCCGAGAATATTTCTGGCACGAAAGAGCTTCTGAATTGTGGGTCCCTTCCATTGGTCAACAAAATACCAACTCCCACAAGATGAAGGGTTGCGAAAAGCTGGGCTACCAATTTTATTTTATTTTTTTTTCCAACCGTACAATGACAGCGACAGCGGAGTAGAAAGGTGTAATAGAGGCTTTGTTGGTTCACTGGTTTAAGAATTGGGAAAAGCGCTTGAAACTTTTTTGGATCAATAGCCTGCAATGATAAACGGCGAATCGTTCTATCAGGGTACGCAGGAAGAAAGTAAAAAGTCGATCTTGAAGGAACTCTCTCAATGAGCGACCATTGTATGACTCTGCCACTGAAGCAGAATCGAAGCTATTTTCACGAGCTTGCCTATGAACCTTTCGAGTTTCGCACTATTTTTCACTCATAGTTCGCAAGTTGATTTTCAGAAACACTACTACCATGGTTACTCATACAAATTTCCACACAGATCACCTCCAAAACATTTTATCACGCCAATTTAGAGTCATACTTTTTCCCATACATATTTTATCGACCGAAAAAAGAAAATAATTTTACACCCAACTCACTTACACAGTTATTTCCCCCGACGACGACGCCCTTGCCCACCCAATCATCATAAAAGGTGTCAAGACCACATGCCACTGAACCTAAAAACTATAACCTTGTTCATAACATATTAAATCTTGCCATAACAAATGCAAACGTTTCGTAGAAAACCAAATCATTATAAATACGATCAAAAACGAAAGAGTTGACGTGCGAACTGATTTCCCTCAATGTTGCCGGCTGCTCCCTTAAGCACTTCATTGAGTGTATCTTTAATTGAAATCAGCTAGCAGCCATCATCAAGCACCATAATTAAAGCCGATTATATTTTTAATTGTTTCGCGCCGATGCTACCCTTCGCGCGTCATTGTCTCCTCATACAGTTGCACCCAGTCGCGCCACATCGCAACACTCTGACTGATTTGGTGCGGTTTGTCTGTGCTGGCATCTTGTTATCCAAATCGGACGTAGCATTGCTACAATGTTTTCGTTCGTCGGTAGTCTGCTACACCATTTTTGACATTATCGAGGCGAAATTACATATAATGGAGGTGCGCATTAACTCGATTGAATAAAATTAACAAAAACAACAGCGATAATTGAAGACGCTGTACCCATACAGATACAGCTGTGCCTCTTGAACTTTGTGGTAGAAGAGTGTAAACAAATAATCGACTGTGAGGCAATATGGCAGGCCAGGCACAGGTTGTGCCCGGACAAAGCAGCAATCAATATCTAGAAGCGAAAAGCTGTCAATTTGCTAACGGCTCCGATTAGGAGGAATGCAACAACGTTGAGCCGAGTCGTGACTTAGAATTTAATCTAATATAAGAGATAATTAGATGGCGGAGCGGTATGTGCCTGAGGGCATTTTGTCATAACCACATCAGCTCGCAGCTTGTATGCGATGTAAGAATTACGAAATCAAAGTGAAATCGCTCGCCGCGCGGATGCTTATGTGAAATTCCTTGAAATATGAGAACGCGATGCGAATGGGACTCATCACCTAATTTATCCTCATAAATTGCTGCCATGTCAGTCGCTGGGGTATGCCGTATGCGGCCAAAGGTAATGCATTACCGTGTGGCAGTGGCATGCACAGAGCACAACTCATCACCCCGCCGACATTCGAGATGAGTTGCGAATACCGCGATAAATCTTGGCGCATTTAATTCATGAATTTGAATGCGATCCGTTCCCAGGATATGGGTCATAAGCTCTCGTCCTATCTGCAGAACTCATCGCAGAGTGCTTATTACCGCTTTTTTCGGCACAAAAAGTACCGTAAAACCAATTAAGAGATTGACGATAACCGCTCGGAGGTTGTAGAGCAGCCATGCATTTATGCACATGTACAATGTCCATGGACCGACGAAGACGAAGATGAAGCGCATCATTTTGTGTCTTTGATAAATCGATGCAATCAATAAATTTCAAAAAAAATCGGTCAAGTGTTGCAGATGGCAAAAGTTGTGCCCAACCATCAACAGTATGGTTTTCATGCCACCACCGCTCGCTCCAGTGGGGGGGACAAAACACCCATAATTATTTTTGCGTTTTATTTCGTGGATTTTTGTCGAACAACAGGCAGAACAGAAACAGAGTTTTATTGCCATTTTGAGCGCGGTGCGCAATCGCGCTGGGGTTAATTATAGGCCGCACCATTAAATGAAGGGTATCAGAGAGAGAGAGGCTGGGCTGGGAATCAGTTGATGTATATACGCAGCCGCAGAATGTGTTAATTATTTGTAATCTGTACAAGAAAGAGCCATGGAATGTGTATGTGTGCCCGCCATTTCGACTGTGAGGAATGAGGTGAAATTTAGGGGCGTCCCTTTTGCGTGGTGTGTTACAAGGGGGCACAAAACATACAATTAATGTGTCTGTTTAAATGGGGAATTAAATGCTAAAGTGGGTTGCGAAATTTGTGCTGACCTGTTTTGCCGACGAGGGCGGTGTTAGTACTTACTCGTAGTGGGGTTGGTGTCAGGCAAATGAAAGCTCAATGCGCACTTACCTGGAAAGAAGAGAAACGTTGATTTATTAGTTTTTTTTTTTTGGTAAATACTGAGACCACTGTTGAAAGGTGTTAGGAGAAATTGGCTTCCCGGTGGATTTCAGAAGAAGTTTTAAACAAAAGAAGACGGATCACTAGCAGCAACACCGTATGAAAAGGTTGGTATTTTTAAAGGGGTTAATGTCAGGATCTGCGCAACTGAAGCTGCTATCTGCATCGAGGATGCAACGATAACGAATATCAAATTTTATCCACGAGCATTTCAAGTGCTTTCTCAAAGAGTTGAGTTGTAAAAACGCAGTCTCCACAGGAAAGCTAATCAACAGGTCATAGTTCTAGAAGGCTTTATTTCTACTAAAGGGCTTTTCAATAAGGACGGTCAGTATAATATTGGAATAAAACAAACTGTGTGTGAGGTATGAACGAAATACTTCCTTCATTTGAAGGCCCCATGTATCCCATATACATCCGTATCCGCAGCGGCTACTCACTGTGGCACGGATCCAAAATTTTGCCGCATAGGTAAAGCTGAATTTGAGCGATGACATTATGTTTACGTTGACCATTTTTTCAATGATGAAAATTAGGACTTTTGCCATAAAGTTTACTAAATAGAGAACTTTGTATTGTACTCTTTTCGTTAAACAAATTGGGGAGGACATCATAGCGAAAAAGAGGACGAATGGGCACCATAGCGTTGTTGGCCTTAAGGGTATCGGTCGATTGCTTCAATCGCACGATCTTGGGGGTCAATTCACGTCACCTCTACGCAAGATGACCATACCCTCAAATCGTTCGTACCGAATGTCCATCGTGGTGTTTGCTGTGTGGCATGTATTCCCGTCGACACCCATATCGTTCTATTTGGGCAAAAATAAATCGGTAAACATAGTTTGGTAGGACTTGCCGTCGATGGAGACGGCCTCATCAACGTGACTTTCAAGAAAGGAAGGTCCAATGACGCCGCCGGCTCAAAATCCGCACCAAATAGTCATATTTTGTAGATGCCTTGTCACCTGGTGAACGTCATGTGGGTTTGCGTCGTCCCATGCAACAACTTTGCTTATTAGAATTGAAATTCATGAAAACTGCTCATCGTCGCTACAGATTATTTTATTGGCCAAAATGGCGCCCCTCTTCCAAAGCCTTCGAAGCCCAGTCAGCGAATAAACGGCGTTGCTTATGAGCATTCGCTTTGAGCTACAGGGGCAGTTATGGGTCTTGAACGATGCAAAATTCGCTTCAAAACGGGCGCAAATTTTGCACTGACAAACACTTATTTTTATCACAAAGTTTTATCATTTATACTTGCTGCTCAATCGTTTTACTTGGCAAGGTGATTTTTTGAATTTGAATTTATTGTCAATGAAAAACTCAACAACTTTTATTAGTCTCTACTTTAATGGCCTTAATGACTGAATAACGAGCACCAGATTATACAGACGCTGCCCAAACAGAATGGTAGGCTGTCATCATCGACCCGTCCTAAAGGGAAAACAATTTAGCACATACAAAGTCACCGACAGGGCTACTAATAGCACAAAAATAGTGGAGCTCTTCATGCAAAGATAATTTATCCATCAAGTTAACGTTGAAAAAACCTTTCATTGCCATCTGGTCCTTAGACTTGCTTCCATCATCTAAGTGAAGAACCATTCCCGTCACTCGAAATCGTTCTGCAATATCGATTACTTGTCACGTTCTGGAATACCCTATATAATTCATTAATATTAAACATTGCATTACATAAACGATTAGTCGTCGCGTCGCTTTAAAGCGCTTTAAAGAAAAAAACAAAAGAGTTGACTAGCGAACGTGAAATCAGAGCACAACTGGGATTTTAGCATTTTTACTTGATTTTCCAATAATTTCCAATAAAATACCGCGCGACAAACAAATATGTTGTCTATTTTACAGGCGGGAAAAATCGTGCAAATCTCTTCCACAGAACGCGCGCTCCAGATATCGTGAATTCCTCTAAACTTCTCACTTAATCGTCTGGTGCTGGTGTTTACGTCAAAGATGAAGAAAACAAAATGAAAACTCTGTTTCTGCATAATTAATTCGAATAAATTACAAGCGACACTCGATATTAAAATGATTTTACATCGTGGTGCACTGATGTACCTACGCTCGCATGTACCTACTTACATCGGAGGTGATTATGATAACCATAATTTCGCAGCAATTTATGATTTTTTGGAGGCAGATCTGACCATAAAAATAAACCATTCCGCGCGAATGATGATTAACTTTGGCATCTGTGGCTCTTCTGGCACAAGTACGGGAAATCCAGATATATCTGCGGATGGAAATCTTTCGTTTCTCTTAATGGGCATGCATACTCGGGAGTGGATCGGATCGGATTGGATCGCCGCGGCATGGCGATTGCTTAATAATCATTCGATTAACCCGCAAGGTGAGTACGAAGCGAGACAAAAGTTCCATGTTTTCACTAACATTTCGCTCCCCTTGCAGCCGACACCTTTGAGCCATAAATTGATCGCTTTAATATTAAGTTGTTAGAGAGGATTGTTGGCATTAACAGCGCACGCATCAAGTTGAAGTGCGAATTCGATTGAAATGAAATGGGACTGTGCTGAAGAAGTGCAAAACTGAAAATCAATTTGCCAGCAGAACAATGCGCAGCATACTCGCGCAATGTTAACCAATTTAACCTGAATGCGCGTCCATTGATAGTGTTATTCAGCGCCTTGCGCATCGACCACAATACTAATTCCGATAAGGCGAACTGGAACTGGATGATGTTGCGCGTGCGCTGCATCTACCGTGCTTAACGATGTGGTTAAAACGCGAGTACTACTCCGTCGATAGAACACTGTACACTATACACGGCGAAGCACTGGAGCACTTATCTCGGACGCTTGTGGCAGAGCGGTCTTGTTGTTGTCTTCTCTGACATCCTCGTTCGCAGCTGTCAGCAAGCGCGCACACAATGCATCTCGGCTCAGTGGGCTATCGATCGGTTACATTTTTCCATCCATGTACACTACTCCTCCTCGGGATGTTCCAACTTCCAAGAAGTGCTGCGATAATTTTTGCTGCACCGCCACCACCTTCGCTGCGATCGAGAAAAGGAGGCAGACACAAATCACAGTGTAATCAAAGGTAATCAACGAAATGGATTACACTAGTAGGCAAAAGGCTTCTGGTTATGTGTACTGGAGGAGATTTTGATTGATTGATAAATTTAAATGGACCAAGTGGTGCCTTCCTTGGTGCATGTACAGCTTTTGTTGGCGCAAAGCGGTTAGATAGGTTGATTGCACTTGGTGCGCCATTGATGATGATATGTGAATTAGAAAATCCCAAGAGTAAATATTGGTTGGGGGGGCGCGCTTAATTTGGCTTAAAAGATGCTCGCAGATGGGTTTCTTTTCGGGGGCTTAACATACATTTTTTTTTTTGAATACCAAAGGCCAAGGTGGATGGATTGGAATAGGAAATTGATGAGGCGAGGAATGTGTTCAAAAGGAGTGTTCGATAGAGCGATAGACCAGGGGGAATAGAGTGGTTCGCTTAAACCTTGAGGGTTTCTTGTTAAATGGCATGTTGATCAACAAGGTGTGCTCTACTCGAAATGGTGTCGGCGTCGATTAATTTTAGAAGTGTTGCTTTTCTGTTGGAAGTTTGAATAAGGGCGGTGGCACTGGATCAACCTCGAGCCCCATCTGCTCTTCTTTCTACAAGCCTCGACATTCTGACTGTTTTCTACCTTCTTCCATATATAGCGTTCAAATTGGACTTGATATCGCGGTGTATGAACTCGAACGAAAGTTCCCTTGGTAGTAGTTACGGAAGCACCTTTTCGTAACACATGATAACCAAGACATTATTGAAGAAACGGAGAACCATACAGGCTGTACTGTGACAAACATCGATCTGGTTTAACATAAGCTTACTGCGTCTTAGGCGGATATTCATTTAGAGCAGATAAACGATAATGGGCCACCCCGAAGTCCCTGTGTTTCCAATTTAGAGGGCCTACGAAGGAAAGCCATGCTTCATGGTCGGCGACAAGAGCTAACGTCAACAAACTCCAAGCTATGCACTCAAATCAACAGTGTGACTATCGATGAATGTCGGTTGCGACCCCATTAGGTCATTACGGACGAAACGACACCATCATCCCATCCCGAAGTATCTTTGAACGTAATTCAGACTGCCTACGCAAGAAAGGTAAACCTTAAGAGGAAAGGTAAACAAACTTTCACTCAAAATGAATTATAATCAACCGTGTGACTAGCGATGACCGTCGGTTGAGACCCCAAGCTGTCGCTTCGGTTTGTATTGTGTTTTAAAAAATTAATATGAGTTTCAAACAACTCTATATCCAATCAAAAGAAGCAAAGCTATAAACGGAGATAGGTATTCGTCTTCTGGTGGCCGGTTGGGCCCCCGAAAAGAAATAAAATACCCAAATACAATTCAGCTAAATTGTAATATGTCACTCTTTGCTTGTGGATCTGAACAGGCATCGCTTCAAAACAACTCACATAATTCGTATGAGTTTCCCCCCCCCCCCCCCCCAAAAAAAAAAGGCTTCAAATGGCGCAGGTTATAAATCGCATTCGGCCGACTGATCCAAATTTAAAGTTCTCTGAATGATGTCTAGCACTGGGGCGCTGGTTTGTCACGTACGCTATTAAATAAATCCACCATCCTCCTGCCTTCCGTCAACAACGCAACCATAGTGATGGTCGCCCATGTCCAAGTCGAGCGCAATCTACCATCGCCAGATGAAATATGATACCGCACCCGAATGTTCACGCACAAGATGATGTGACTCGCTTCACATGAATTAGTGACAGGAATAGGTATGCCGGAGAGGCTCCTTTCTCCAGCTCAACAGCACATCTTCAATGGGATTTTCTAGTTCAATTCTATTTGATTGGCTTCTACATGCACATAGTTTATTCGCTACGAGTGCTCTTTCCAAGTGGCCAAGTCTCGCTGCCACAGAGGAAAATGTAAATTTCCCGAAAAGACAGGTGGACTTAATGAAAATCGTTTATTGTGAAGCACCATCTCCAGCAGAAGCACTATAACCACCACCACTACCACGGCTCTAGCATAGACAGTAAGTTGTCGTGTTTGTTGGTCACTCGGCGATGAAATGCATTCGGCTCTGCGGAGGATGATGGTAGTTTTAACAGTAGCAGCGGACACCACTCTTGAGCCCACTCCAGTGAAAAATACTCCAAGTGAATTGCACATTAATTTTGCATTTGAAATTGAATCCTTAATGCTGCGGCGGGCTCTCTTCCGTTCGCAATGGTTAATTACATGAAATGAGCATTTCGACTCAAAGAGAATTTAATTAAGCCAAATGGACATACAGACGCACACGCGCACTATACGAGTACTAATGCTGCCGCTTGGCCCATAAATAAAATCGAGACTGCGAAAGACAATATTTCTCAATGATAATGAATTTCGTAAATGAGTCGCGGTGACATCGGCCAAATGGGAAGTTATAGCCCGAAGCGGGCCGGCCGGCGCACGGTATAGCGACAGTTGGTAGGAGCTACCTGTTTGCAGTCGGTATCTGTATGTGTGTTGCGAGGAATGCATTAACTCCGAACATTGTGACACTGCCTGTTGCAGTTGCGGAGAGCCTTTTGACAGCAGACGCTACAAAATGCATTTTAATGATATGCCGGGGAATTAATTAATACGACCATTAGCCACCGGCCACGCATGCTGTTCGTAGACAATTGGGCGGTAGGGAAACGTCGCTTTGATGGATTCCCTTTTGGCTGCCGCTTTATTGCGGGTGTGATCTGTATGCCCTTGTACACAAGGTTGTTTTCAATTTTATGGTCGCAACACACCCTCTCCAGAATGGACAGTCAACGCCGAGAGCGGCCTACAAATTCACATTTGATAGCTTCGGCCTAAGTTATTATTATTGTTTGTTTAAGGCCGGCCCCCACCTCACTCTCTCCTCTCGCGGGGAATGCATTAAAGTGCCGCGCGAGCGCGTTTATTCTTTACAACACAAAAGAATCCACAAACCCCAGTTTGTCGCTCAACTCTTTTGTTTTCGTCGTACATTTTTTTTTTTCGTTGCTTCTCTTGGTTGATCGGTTTTGCGGCTCTTTCGGATTTTGTATCTTTTTGTTGGTGATGGTTGGCCATGGTGATTTGGATGCTGGAGTAAATGGAGTGCCCCACCAACCCGAGAGTCGCCAAACCGCCCGTGGCAGCAGTGTGTTGCAGCACTTAAACCTCACTCTTTCGATTTACGATGCCTTTAACTGATTCCATTTAATAGGACATCATTATCTTATTTCTTTTTAATGATTATTGGTTTTAACATTTTCGTTTTGTATTGGATTACATATTTACACAATCGTGGCGTGGACCACCACAACTATATAAGAGACCGAGAGATTGGTTTTTCGTTTTCATTTTTATTTTTTAGGTCTCTTCGAATAAATTGGACAATAAAGGAAGCAAATCAAAGATGCACAAGTAAACACACACACACTGAGACAGTGGCACAGGTATAAGATACGAAGCAACAACAATAAGGAAAGAATCAAAAGGAAACGATTTCAATTGAAGAAGGTGTGGTGCTGATTGCTTCGAGAGATGACAACTCACATCAAGCGCGATGGTGGACGACTTCTCTCTAAACTGTTATGAGGAAGCACTTGAGATAGGCGAATGTGTTTATGTTCAAGGGAATCCACTGAATAGTGTATTTAATTAAAAATAACCAAGGCTTGAATGGCTTCAGGGTAAGTGCTTGTGGTGACACACATAGGGTTGGGTGGGTGCTTACACTCGTGTGTGAAAATCAAAGCCTGCGGGTTGTCATTTACTGAGATGAGTTCAAGGTAGGCACACTCTGGGAAAAAGATGAGGTGCAAGCGGTGGAGTTTTTTCCCACGAAGTGTCCAACTCTCGTTTGTAGGTAAGATAGGTATGTAAGAACGAGTCGAGGTTTTCTTGACGATAGAAACAATTTTTTGGCAATTTGTCGGGAATCAAACTTTCTGAAGACTATCAATTGGAGTCTAGTTTTTTTTTTTAAAACTGTCAGGGTCAGCCACTACTGAAAGTCGGTACTAATTTGTTATTTCTTATTTCAAATTAAATTTGTGAAACGAACCTGTTGACGAGCTGGCCCGTCAAGACAAAATCTGCTCTAAATTCTAATGACGTCTAACCTTAGATGGGAAACAGGAGACTGTATCCAACTCAGATGGATGTGCACACGCTTCTGAACACCCTGAGCTCAACCCAGACAACGATGCATACCAGAGACAATACTAACCCAAGTAGAAATTTGTGACTATTGTCCAAATTCACTTTAATTTATAGTCACAGCACGGGATATTTGCCTCAGTTTTGTGTCGATCCATTCCAATAAGATGGTAACTATTTGACATTTTCGTTACCAGTACGTGTCTCAAAGATACAAATGAACTTTACTGTACTGTAACATTTCAAAGCACACAAAAACTGTGAGGCTGCTGTGTAATGTTACCACTTAACAGCTACGCGAATCGACTGCGCACAGTCTAAATTGTGACCACTGAAAGTTACCATAGTATTTTTGAGCTTTTATTTTGCAAAAAATCTTCACACGTACTACAAACTAATGTCTGCTGTAAGTGTACACAGACGAAGAAGGTACAGAATTTGTAGGCATGTAGGGTGGCATAAAAAAAAAATAATGAAAAGTTAAATGATGAACAATGAATTTACCTAAGAAGAATCGAAATGTGTAATTTAGAGACTTCATTAGTTTTGAATGCGTCTTTCTTCCACCTGTAGAATTAATTTGAATTTTAAACAGTGTATTGAAAATTGTTTGTCGTTGTAGTGCAACATCGAATAAACTTTTATTTGTACTTTTACTACCTTTGTGCACCGCACTGCGAGAAAAATGAGAATCCTTTTTGATTTTGCTGCATAAAACTGCAGCAGATTAAATTGGACACAATTATTGAAGTGCGAAATAATTAAATTTGATTGTGAAATTAGTGGAACGATAAAAAAAAACATATTCCAGCTTCTATCATTCACATAATATCAAATGTTAAAAATATATTTAAATAAATCGCATGTTACATGAATGTGTAATTGAAATAATGATAGATTTATAATAAACCCTCTTCAAAAATTTATTACGCCAATTTTCCTTGACAAGAAAATATTCCTATATGGACTACAAACGTTATATTTGTTAAGTTGTATCTCCCTAACATACCAACATGTAAATAATCAATTTATTATGTAGCTTTTAGCAAACCAAAATAGCATTAGCAAAAGTTAGAGGCGAAAACATCTTAAAATTAGCAAATCCGTTTCTCATTATTTTCACCAACCTTTTTTTACATGTTCTCATACATTAAAAGATAGAATTTAATAGAAAATATATATAGTTGGCGCAACAGGTCCGTAGGGACCCAAGGCCTAGCTTCTCGCAACCATTCGTTTTGTGTGAGTTTTTATTTTTGGAACGAATGGAAGGGATCTACAATTTTATGCCGATTCCAAACGGCTAATTGAGAAGCTCTAAAGACAGTTATACTCTCGGATGTTTGTCAGACGTTCGCGAGAGGTGGCGCAGTGGAAAAAACCCCAAGTTGGAATTTGGGTTTTTGCGGGATTCGAACCTGGGACCCCTCGCTTAGTAGTCCAACACACTAACCACTAAGCCACTTCGCCTAATGAATTATATTTAATAGAATGAATCATTTAAATATAACGACACAATAATAATAAACGCACACAAAACAATATTTCCTCAATGCAAGTACATTGTACATTGACCACTTTGGGCCAATAAAAACTCTAGTCAGACAGCTGTCAGACTTACTAAACTAGGAATCCGAACGTCCCAATTATAAAATGAAATTATTTGACAGACCTAGAGATGTGCAATTTATTCGTTAAATAGGGATGTGGTAAAGTTAAAATGTCTACAGAATTATTTTACGCAATAGATTGTAAAATCAAGGGTATTATTTAAGAGGGTCGAGTACCACAGTATCCAGAACCCTGCGAGAGTATCGAAATGATACTATACTCGTAGTATCCATTTCGACGGCATTGATTGTACACATTGTTACTGTTACGGAAACATATCTGAAATGCAGAAATAGCGCTTGGGGGACCCCAAACTCGACATCTTCTTGCCGCTGGCCCCCTCAATTTTTTTATTCAAATTCGCCATTTTCTTTTCCTATCCGTGTTATATCAATTTAGAATCCGTGTGACACGCAAAAACATACAAAAATTATAAAATAAATGCTGCCAACCGCTGCCAACACTGGGAGAATGTGATAGAGTTCGGGAATACCGCATTTTGACATTAGTACTGATTGCTATTGGTTAGCTATTAAATCATTATATTAATACGTGAACATCCAAAGTTTTCGTACACTCTTTTAGTATTTTTTATGAAATGAGTAGAATGAAACTTATGTTATTTGAAAGGCACTGTGCCATAGATGTGCACAAAAATCGTGGGTATATGTCGCCATTAAGGCTGGTAAAATTAAGTTATGAATTCCCCATACAAAACAGGTAATTGAAAGGTTTTTGGTGGCAATCAATTTGTCGCCGACATATTAACATAGTAATGTATTCAAATATAAATTGTCTTAGATTAGAACCTGTTTCCGATGGAGCAGCTCATTTACGTATTTTTCGATAAAGAGATGTCACTCTTTTCGTTTATAAAAAAAAGAAACATAAATAACGACTATAACTGTGGTACGTTTTTTTAGTATTACATACTTATAAAAGGTATGGTCGATTTTCGACCACAAGCGATACTAGTATTTTTAAAAGGCGATTCATATAATATGTTTGGTTAATAAGACTACTTAAACGAGGTGTTTGACTAGTAACATACTACGACAAATATGGTTGTGTATATCCCGCTTTTGAATTATATTAATTTAAATTTTTCTGAAATAACGGAAGAAAAATTGCTCAAAATGCTTTTATTTGCCCTCAACCCAAATAATAAAAATACTATCCACACGTAACGAATAATTTCAAATTTAACGTTTAAAATTTTATGAACGCTGCCAGCAGCTTAGCCCACACCGAAAGTGGTTCATTTTTCTTGAGAGTGTGTTGATGAACCGGAATTTTTGATGACATTTGTCAATACGAATTTCTATGTAACGCTAATAGCGTGGCCACTCTGTATGAATATAGCTTGTAGGCTAAGTAAAGGGAAATCGGCCGAAGTTGGGGGTCTCACGAGTATGAATCCGAGAGAGCCACAATTTATATCAAATAGATTTAAGAAGTCCAAGTCCAACAAAGCCGCTGGAGCAGATGGCCTAGCCGCCGAGCTGTTCAAAGCGGCAGGCGGTGACATGCATGCACCAACTCGTCTGTAAAATATGGTCGGAGGAAAGTATGCCCGATGAATGGAACCTCAGCATTGTTTGCCCGATCCTCAAGAAAGGAGACCCTCTGAACTGCGCCAATTACAGAGGTATCAGTCTTCTAAACATTGCCTACAAGATCTTATCTGCCGTTTTGTGTGAACGCCTGAAGCCTTTCGTAAACAACCTGATTGGTCCATATCAGTGTGGCTTCAGGCCAGGAAAGTCCACCATAGACCAAATATTCACTCTGCGGCAGATCTTGGAGAAAACCCAGGAACTTCAAATCGATACCCACCACCTTTTCATCGACTTTAAGGCCGCCTATGACAGCATTTATAGGGACGAACTAAATAGAGCAATGTCTAGTTTGGGCATCCCTGCCAAACTCGTCCGTTTGTGCAGGATGACGATGGAGAATGCACGCTGCTCCATCAAGGTCGGTAAAGAACTTACCGAGACCTTCGATGTCAAAAAAGGATTTAGACAAGGCGATGCGCTGTCATGTGACTTCTTCAACATCGTTCTTGAAAGAATAGTGCAAAACTCAAACGCCAACACCAGAGGCACTATCTTTCAAAAGTCCGTCCAATTACTCGCATACGCCGATGACATTGACATAATTGGCAGAACGCAGCGTGATGTTAATGGCGCGTTTGTGAGTATTGAGACTGAGGCGGCGAAGATGGGTTTGGCGGTTAATGAGGGCAAGACGAAGTATATGCTGTCAGCTAAAAAGGACGCCCAACACCGACGGCTCGGACAGAACGTCACAATAGACAGATATAACTTTGAGGTGGTTAAGGACTTTGTCTACCTAGGCTCCGCTAAGAAATCAGACAATGACACCAGCGCTGAGGTTAAACGTAGAATTACTCTTGCCAATCGCTGTTTCTTTGGGCTAAGAAGGCAATTGAGTAGCAAAGCCCTCTCTCGAACAACTAAAGTGACCCTTTATAAGACCCTTATCATCCCAGTTCTGCTATATGGCGCAGAGGCATGGACTCTATCAAAAGCGGATGAGGTTACTCTTGGTTGCTTCGAGAGAAAAATTCTTCGTGTTATTTTTGGTCCCGTCTGCATTGACGGTGAATGGAGAAGGAGATTTAACGATGAACTGTACGGGCTGTACAGCGACATCGACCTAGTCAGAAGAGTGAAGGTCCAACGACTGAGGATCTTCCGATGTTGGAATATTCTTAGTAAAAAGTTCCCCACCCGGATGACCGAAATGACCGGGAAATGCGTCCATACAAGCTTAACAAGTTGTCATATTGTTCCTTTCATTGTCGAAAAATGTCTGTGATTCAACAAAGTTTGAGCACAGCATTACAATACCACACGTAATTGCGCCCAAATCGACAGAAAGCTGTATTCACCCCGATGAGCTGCAAAAGTAACCTTAAAAAGTTAGTGCACTGAGCTTTTCGGTCTTTTACACTTGTGGCCCAGGGGTTGCCATCTTCAAAACGATAAATTTTCAGACCTTCTTCTTTAAGAAACCGCCGCATAGTCCCCTTAAGCCCAACACGAAAGCCCTTTAAAATGTTACTACCAACAGGTGTCGACGGTCCGGTATACAATGTATAAATGTTCGACACCCTCTTAGATACACACTTCGCCTTGAGAATTCTCAATTTGAATTGACGCTCGCACTTCTATGCGCCACTAGAAGCCGCTAGGCAATTTTATTCGTTTATTATCTAAATGACGTGATTAGCTGCAGCACTCAAAGAAACCCCCATTGCACTGCCGCACCATCGCCATCACAGAATTGAATCCTTTGACGACAAACACACTCACACATGAATGGTGTATCCATTGGGAATGATAAACACGCGCGCCTCTGCGCTGAACTCTGAAGTTTTATTGAAATGAAATTCAAATTTTAAATGCAGGTGAAGCGTTTAACGATAACCCCAAAGGTTTGGCGTCGATGTACTCCGCGTCCATTGAATGTGCTGCAATGTTGCGCGCATCTACATACACACATCGGGTGTCAGCCATTGACATTCTTGTATGCAGATGGCACTTTGCGAGTGTGGTAGCAACAATGTTGCTGGATGCGCACCTCGACCACTTGATCTATATGACCCTGTGGTTGTTTTATAGCACGGCGCTATTACTGGTCATGGGTTATCGGAAAACGGTGATAAACTTCCTACAGCGAGGCGAGTTTTTAATGATTCCACAGTTGCAAGTGGGATTGCTTCCCAATTATGAATGCGGTATAAACATTTGCTGGGGATCCTGCCCAATAATTTGAAGGATATAAAATGCAAATTAAGCATTCGCAGCGGGCACTTTTGCTCTTAATCCTTTGATGTACCTATACAATGCACATGCTGCAGCGTAATGGTGCTATTAACAGAAGCGGTACACTTCTTCGCGGGGTCACAATTTGTATGCCGCTGGCTGTTGTGCCGCGTGCTGTTGAGGGGTTAACCTGTAGGAAATATTATTACTCAAGTTTTTCGGTTGTTGCTTTGTCGTTAAGCCTGGAGATTAACAAAATTGTTCCTTTTTTACCAGGAAAATCCGAGAACTCATTCACGCTTCGTGCATTCACAGGAAAAGTATGTCGTTCGCATTGTTAGGTCTGCGGGTATGACCTCTTGATGGTCGAACATACCGATTGACGTTATTGATATGGAGTAGGTACATATGTCATCTAAAAATGCACTATTCGCTTGACAAAAAGGGATAACTCGGCATTCGGATCATAAGACTCCATCCAGCTTTCGAAGTTCTTTTCACAAAATTCAAAAACTTTTCAAAAGCGACCATTTGTGCAGTTTTTAGTCAGATAAGTAAGCCCAACTCTGGAAACACCCTTCGCCCATCATTTATTAACTAGGTACCCTTCTTCCGATTTGCCATCTTTTCAGAGAGCCCAAACAAATGGGATGCGGTCACCAATGAAAAGTTGTTCCCGGACATTTGACAACGTCAAAGCGATTGAAATATATAACATCGCACCCACCCTGCCCACTCATTGCCAGCCTTAGATTTCAATTAACCACTTTGTATTTCTTAATTAATGTGAATCCATTTTACCACGGCAGCAGTGCGGGGGCACATATCACCGCACATAATGTAGGAACGTGTGCGGCTCATTCGCAAGCGAATAATATACACTCAGACCCGGGCCCGTCCGTGACTTCGCCCATGGTTGCCATCAATGATGAAGCCCGCTCGGGCGTGAGCGATTCAATTTTTTCCACTTGCTTGGTGAAACTATGTAGCTACTGCAACATTGTCGCTCCGCTGCAGAGTTTGTCCCAGAAAGGTGCGCAGTGATCGCCATTTCGTTTTGATTAACAACCAATCGACGATTGTCAAATCTACTTAGAGGTCTGTGTGCCCAACTGCGCTATACACGTTGAGGTGTGTCCACTGTTCACTGTGTGCTCCATTATTTATTGTTTCGTTTGCCAGGAACTTGTGCTTCGAATCTCCTGCGAAGTTGCGTAATGTCTTTTGTGACGGTGGCGCAGTGCACCTAGATTGTGAGAAATTCCACGAACACACCAATTAATTACACGGCTTCGTAAATCATTTCAATTTGAAACAGTAGCCTGGCAGAACGGTGAATGGTCTGGCGGTGGTGTAGGTGAAAGAAATCACTGGTCACTGGCCAGTGGGTCCAGAATGTTTACGTCATCAAAACCAACTGACATTCCGATCTTAATTGACATGATTGATGGATGCAATTATGATTAATAGCAAGCTGACGTGCAGCAATTATAAGCTGGTTGCAAGCGTCACGCAACAGGCTAAGCCGTTTGGGCACCTGTCTTGCGCACGA
Source organism: Cheilosia grossa (assembly GCA_963082955.1). Lineage (NCBI taxonomy): Eukaryota > Metazoa > Arthropoda > Insecta > Diptera > Syrphidae > Cheilosia > Cheilosia grossa. The sequence goes on from OY720148.1 coordinate 53,459,397, forward strand.
ATGCTTCCGCTTGATTGAAGAGGTTCCGATGCAAATTGTCGAGTGAGGCGGCACTTTTCATTGCCTTGGATGGCCGTTCTACAGGTGCACTTAGTTGCGCAACCAACTGCGAACAGACCATACCAGAGCCGGACGTACCCTCTTGACCATGGTCATACTTTGCACAAGGCAAGTTAATCGAAATTTATTAGAATCCCAGCCCATAATCAGAGCCCACTCATTTTCGCCATAGTTCATGTAACGAGACGCCAAAGTTGCAATTGAATTCGCGCACATTCTACGCGCAGTGCTCCATATTTGATTATTTTTGACGGGCGTTAACATTGCCACCATTGCCGGCTCGACCGCCTCCTCCTCCTCTGGTGCCCGACTGGATTTATGAACAGCAATTTATTCGCCTCTGAACCATGCGATCGATAAAAGTTCAAAACGATTACCGAAGAACTCCTGGCCATTTGGTGTGGAGCGCGTTCTACACGCTGCGCTGCCTGCTCCATTGATTTCATAATCGTAAATTTCTGTGAAAATGTGAAAAGCCCCGAATCTATCGATCTGTGCGCATAGAGAGACCGGTAGACGCGCTGGTCGAGTTGTTCTTCGGACCAGTAACAGTGCCGCAACAAAAGCTGGTAGCCACAGCGATTTGAAGCAATAATGGGCTGAACAGTGGTAGCTGCCGCTGATAATTGGAATTGATTAATTAGCCATTGGTGTGATGTGTGCAGCGCACAAGGAGCCCCTGTGCTCCCATTCGGTAGTCAAATGAAGGCCCGGTGTTGGCAGGGGTACTCTGTACAGTGTACTATCTGACCCAATCGATCATTTGACATTCCACAGGGTACTACCTACACATACACACTCCGGCACCCAGAAAATATGCCAATTAATCTCAAATTGTTCTCCAATTGATTCGGGAGCACAATAGTTAACAGCGACAGATAGCCAGACGGGCATTGTCTTGTGAATAACGAGAGGTTTTTGGTCGTAAATCTACTGAAAGACTCATGAAGTGCCAGACGTTTTGGGCCTATGGTGTGACCAATTGACAACAAATGGTATGAACAAAATAAATCACTAAATACCTCAAGCACGGCAGGAGGAAGGTTGTGGTTATGGATATGTACTGGACGCATGAGCAGGGGTACGTAAATGCGTATATGGCAATGATCGAGACGTAGTTTATTAAAATCATTTCATATTGGAAGAAAAATAGGGTGACCGCATGTGTGGTTTTAATAGGTGTCTGGAGATGGAAAATTGATAGACTCCCTGTGAGGCTTGGTTCTCTGAAAGATGAAAGCTTCAACAAGTGGAGCACATTTTTTTTACTGACTCCATGTAGTCGTACCAACTGGGGCGAGGTCTTCCGTTACTGCGTTGGACATTTGAGTTACATTCAAAGACTGTAAGAAGGCGGTACCTATAAGCTTCCTGCATGTCCTCATCTAGGGCAGTTGATTTCTCATTTTTTTAACCAGATTTGTTATATATGCCAGCCTGTATAGATCTCCCCCTGAAAAGGCCATCAACGCAAGAAGGGCCAGCTATCATTACAAAAAGATCGAATCAATGAGAGGCTTGGTTCTGTGAAAGATGAAAGCTTCAACAAGTGCAGCACATTTTTTTACTGCCTTCATGTAGGCTTACCAAATAGGGCGAGGTCTTCCGTTACTGCGTCGGACATTTGAGTTACATTCAAAGACTGTAAGAAGGCGGTACCTATAAGCTTCCTGCATGTCCTCATCGAGGGCAGTGGATTTCTCATTTTTTTAACCAGATTTGTTATATATGCCAGCCTGTATAGATCTTCCCCTGAAAAGGCCATCAACGCAAGAAGGTCCAGCTATCATAATAATTAATTGTATGTCCACAACGTACAAGTAACCTTTCTATATAGAGCCTAACCCACTCCAAAGGGTTTTGATTGCATCTATTTCAGTATCAAAATCGACTCAGGTGGCAGCACTGTCTGCAGACTACTGCCTTCAGAGCTTTCTAAGAAATTTAGAAAACCAACAAAGCATAGCTTTATTTCTTAGAAATTTGTTTGCGACATAAATTAGTCAAAACGCTGAACCATGTCGAATAAAATTATCAATTCGTAAGCATACTTTTAAAATGTTTCTTTTTTTAAAGGTCTGTTTTTGAATTGGTTAAACTTTTTCCAGCGACAATCTATTAAGTGGTTTGCCACTTCAGCACCTTATTCTCATAAGTAAAAGTCAGCAAGTCGCTCTGACTATTCCATTGACAAATTTGATGCCATGACACCAAAGGGCCAGTCGCACAAGTCGAATATTCATGACGGGAAATCTACAAAACTAACGGCTCACTTCGACCTTTTGCCCGCCTCTTCATTCCCAAAACCTATACCTAAAACAAGTGTCAGCTAAAGTGGCGCAATCCGAAAAGAAAGTATCTGCCTGAATGGGGAAACAATTCCAACAAAACCCATTTACCACCAATGTTATACAAAAGACTCGAACTCTTCGTTTTTATGCTGCTTTGTCCATGACGCCGCACTCCGCACGTTGCCGTGTCGTAAAATTAGCAACCAAATCGATCAATTACTCCAAATAACATAATTTTCATTCCAACATCCAACCTCCCTTTTTTCTCCTAGTTTCGATGGCCGCAGAAAAACATACTGTGCGAGTATACGCGAGTGTGACACCCGACATCTCCAATGAAAATGTAAATTTTATGGAGATGTATCCGCACACAGAGACACGACGACGGCCGTCTTCGATGGAATCTCTTCCCATGGATCGTCGTCGGTCGCAGGAATGGCCGGGCGCACTGCACCGATTCGTGAAATGTGTCGCCCAACAATATCGGTTTAATTAATTCCTGTCAGATATGTAGCAATGATAAATTTATCACGGGATGCAAATTATGAATAAATTGAAGTCTCTGCGGTCAATTTGCATTCACACACAGGCGCAGGAGTGGATATACGGAAAACGGCATGTGTTGCATCCTTTGAGCGAGAAAAGCGTGCGCAATCTGATCGACCGACGACGAGTGGATGCAACTCCTTCGTACCTACTCGTATGTGTCGTCGGCGTTGTCCAGGCGCTGAACTACAAAATGCACTTAGACGTGGTCGGGGTTTTTCATTTTTTTCTTCCATGATAGACATGACAGAGTCGACTTTCCCTTCGGACCAGATACACACTGTTAATTATACAAATAAAATGGTTTTTCTCTTCACATGCGGAGACGTGTATATAGATTGAGTATCTATAGGTGTATCTGGTGGAACAAAAATTGAATAAATTGAATTGGAATAAAAGAAAGTCTCAGTGTTGACCCCGTTTCGCAAGAGTTGCAGTTGCGACATCTGCATTTACAATGGCCGACAAGCCATTGACTATATCCTCCTCAATGCGTGCAAGGAGAATCGCGCAAAAGAAATCCCTCAAAGCTCATGCCCGACAACAATGGTCAGCGAGAGAGGAAATCAAAGCCGAAAACGTCAATTAATTATTTCACTCAATATGGTCAACGAACATCAGCGCGCCGAGACAAAAAAAAAAAAACAGCGATGACCGAAACAGCGCCCGAGGTGGACCAACGTTAAAAAAAAAACCTATAAAACAGAGAAAAACTGTCAACTTGCGCCAGTCATTAAATTTGATAATGCATTCCTGCATTGTAAACGCACACGAAACGTACGAGTAGATACTTTCAGTATTTTTCATGACATTTAGCGTATTTATGTTCCCTGCGGGTGCGCGAGCTGTTTACGCTCTGAAAATGGGTTGCCGCAGTAAGGCCGCCACTGAGACTGAACTCGTTAATAATGTTTCGACATCGCGCAAGACTTTTCAGATCCGCCATCCGAGCGCACAAAAGGCTTCGGCCATCGCAATATGACTTCAAGTTGCGCGTCAAAATTGTTGACCGTCGTGCGTCGTCAAAGCTTAAATTGAATTCGCCCCTCCTCGTCCTCGTCGTCATAGTCAATAACCATAAATAAAATATCTCGTATGTATTTGTGTTCCCATTTTTGGCTCTCCCGCGGAGGGTATCTCTCTTTTTTTGACATAATTTTTCTTCTTTTTTTTGGTGGAACTGTCAAAAATGTACATCGCTTGGGTGAAAATTTAAATTAAGTTTCGAATCAGTCCATCCATCAGAGTACGCTTCGCGGTGGCTGTCCGTCAACCTACTTTTTTTCTCCTCTTAGTCCAGTTAATTGCCAAATACTTTAATGGGTTTTCCACCTACCACGGGTGGTGGTGCTATGGCTGAGTGATGTTTGCAGGATTTCGGTGCAGAATGCGCGCACGCAAAATGAACTTCATTATATTTCGCATAACGTCAATTTCGGTTTTGTGCGCGCGGTAGACATCTGTGAAAAATTGAAATTGTTCTCTTTGGCTGGTGGTTTTTGTGTTTTTAGGGAGGAAACGTGCCAGACTAGAGTGCTTTTACATGCGACTTGGAGTCGAGACTACAGGGCCAGACTGCATGTTGCGTGTCGGCTTGGAGGATGTGAAATGGTAGCCGGTGCTGCTGCAGTGGTATCCTGTCACGCTTCTGGATTTTATTTTGACGGTGTGAAGGAGATTGTCAGGCGGAACTAATGGAATGCGACGGTCTTTTTTTTAGCTGACCTCAAAGAGAGTCTGTATTAAAATTTCGCTTTGCAATTGCAAAGTGCATCGGACGGTGGATTGTGCAATTTAGTTTGAAGAAGAGTAAGGAAAAGTAAGATGCAACTTAACTTTTGAGGAATAGGGGGCTTAGCAGTCTTTGGCAGTCTCAGACTCGTGGATTGCATTGTGAACAAAGTTCTAAAAAAATAATATCCAAATTTTGTTTTGTTTTGCAGAGAAACGCCCCGAAAAAGTAGGCGTGGCTGAAAGCAGTTTTGCGGGGGTCATTCTCTTTATTTATTTTTTATGAAAAGTTTTGCTAGTTTTCAAAGAATGTCGCCAAGGAAACTGCCATCGAAAACGTATCAACAGAGCGAGTTCCTACCGAAAAGTAGGCGTGGCTGAAGTATTGGAATAGTAGGGGGTTGTTCTCTTTTTTTTTCTTATGAAAAGTTTTGTTAGTTTTCGATCAATGTCATCGAGCAAACGGCCATCAAAAACGTATCAACAGAACGAATAGGTATATAGAGAAACACCCCCGAAAAGTGGGCGTGGTTGAAGTATTTGTCGCAGAAAAACAGAAGTATTTTTATAATGAATTTTGATACTCTTCGACCAACATGAACAAGAAAACTGCCCGTGAAAACATATCAAAAGTTCGAGGATTCCAACAGCAATAGCCGTGACAGCTGTCATAACGTTGAGTTGAAGACCTTTATTTTAGGTTTGGATTTATTAATACAGTGGCTATATGCGAGACCAAAAAAGGGTATGACTTAGAGCCAGCATTGCCGTGGAAAAATTTCAAAAGGGGGACTAAAAACGGGCCCGAGCCAAAAAAAATGGGCATCCTTATAAAATACTAATACAACAAAAACAAAAAACTAAACAGAGCAGCAGACATTTATTTATAAGAAAAAGAAGAAACAAAAATTTTATTCGTCAAGAAACACTTCTTTTCATAAGTTTGCATTCTTTTTCGTTCAATAAAAAATTAAATCATTTTTAAACTGAAAATAGGGCCATTTTGTTAATTTTAAGAAATTGGGGGCCAAGGGTCATGAGGCTCAAAAAGGGGCCAAACAGCAACGCTACTTAGAGCCGTTGATCATGATCTAGACTTTTTTCAAGCACTAGATTCAAGAGAGGTCCATGGAGACTCAGTTCAGCTGCAGAAGGTGTCCAATAAGGTGTGCCTAAGTCCTCTTTGAACCTACGTTGTCAACAAATTTTAAAACAAAATTTGATTCCGATGTAAGAAATTGGCGATTTTATTCCAACCGACAGTTTTAGCTATCATATACCCTATATAGTCTATAATGCCAAGCTTTGGTCCATGGAGCAAAGCACTTGCCAAAAATAGTTCGAACAAATTTTCCAGAGATCGGCAGCATTAATCCCAAACGAGGAAGTATCTTTCGGCGCTGTAAATGCTGTTATACCTGTGACCGCCGCTCTCATTCGCGGTAATAAAACCTTTGCCAAGTGTTCTTTTATATAGCGCAGTTTCCTAACTACTTAAAATATGCTGTGAATTTAAGTCGAATCATTTGTTCCAACGGCAAAGATCTATGCAACTGGCAACTGGCACTTTCAGGGATGCAGCTGTATCTGTTATGATTTTATTTTATCTATACGCTTTATTGCATCTTAACTCTTAAGGCGTATTAATATAAGTATGTCTATGTATTAAGTAATAATGCTGCGTATTAGGCTTTGTGGTTTTACGATCAGTTCGCTCTAGTTAGCTGGCAAATTTATTGAGTTCATCGTAGGCATACGCTTGTTATAGGGGATAGACGGATTATAAATTCTTCCTCTGCAGATGAATGCTGGAGAAATTTAAATAAATTTATAACGCCTCATTTGCATGGAGTCATCAAATTGGAGGTTGACTGCGATGCGACTAGCTCACAACGATTCAAGTTGTAGGTTACTTTCGTGAGGCATAAACTGCCACAAGAGAGTTTTTGTGGAACCCGAATTGTGGCTTTAGAATAATTTTAAAGGAGATTGGGAGAAGGTTTTTAAGGCGATTGGACTGGGATTTCATTCGATCCATCAATAAGAGATGTTTCAGCTGCTGTAACGAATGCGGATGCATTTTTTGACTTAATATCTAGATTACTCTTACTATGTGTTTGTTGGTACGGTATGGTTATGGTCGGTTTTGTACATACCTGAAAATAGAGAAAGTAGAAAAATATTAAATATGAATAGGAAATGTTTTAAATAAATTATTTATTAAAATGCAAGTTGGAATCGATTAAAAACTGGAAACGCAATTATTGCATAAAGTTCTGAAATGCTCACGAAAGAGATCTGCCCAACAATTTAGTTTGTTTAATTTATGAGCTTTTTTTTCGCAAAGCCGGTTCTAAAACATTATTTTATTCATATTCTACTATGCAATAAAAACTCAAACCTATAGATATGTATATTTAACACTAAATTTGAACTTGTTTACCTTTTTCTCAACTAAGGCAATTTTGTGAGCTGCTTTATTTTTAATTCTTTGTCAAAAGACCTCTATCGATAAGTCGGCTTATTGTTAAAAGTTTTTCGTTATTCATTTTTAAAACTAGTACCCAGAAATCATACTTTTTCAATCTCTTCGGACAGATTCAGATTTGTTTAAGTTATCTGAAAGAAGCCCATTTTACTAAACAAAAAAGACTGAATAAAAACCCACATCAGACCTACACAAACCCATTTCATTTGTGTATCGGTCTAAATTGTTTAATAATCAGTAAAAACGACTGGACCTAGACTGTGCAGTCTTCGTTTCCAAATTATTTTATTAATTTTATTCATTTATCTTTTTTCGTTTAGGTGACATAGTGAACCAGTGTTGTCAGTTGTCATAAAGACATTTCGTCAAGATCTTAGGGCTTAACTCTGCTGGAATGTCAGCGATGGTGAACCACGTAAGCGTGGATAAACTTTCATAAGCAAAAGTAAACAAATCAACTCGCCCACGCATATCCATTTAATTTAAATAGTTATGAAATTAAACGTCTTTTTGGCTGTCTGTTGGAGCACTTATAACTTGAGAGTCCCTGATTTAATTTTTAAGCTCATTGAAGTATTCTTATCCGGACAGGTTTAAGTAGATATTTTATTGCCTTCTGTAATTTGGGCAAACTTAAAAATGTGATCAATAAAATAGTGAAATCCTCGAGAGAGTTAGGGAAAGCGAGGAGTTACATTTCTTGCTTAGATTTAGAAGCAGCCCGTGAAATATTTTTGGCAAACCTTGGGGCGAGTTTTCCATTGCGACTTGCGAACAATGAAATATAAATAAATAAAGTTGTAGCTTCAAAAAAGAGCGCTCCATTTAGACAGCGCACTTATTACTGACTGGCTGTGCCAGCGACTTTGCATCTCTGAAATATACATCTGACTTTGAAGACTGTTTTCCCCTAAATACGAAAAAATATCTCCTTTTCTTCCCGAAAATGAAATTTGCACTTTTTTCATATGAAACAAAAAAAAAACTAAAAATGCAACAGTTTTAATAAACTAGCTTAAATTAAGCATATAACATAAAAATATACTTATTATCCATAATTTCCTTTTCTAAGACTAAGATCAAAACGAGTAATTGCATTCAGATACAGAAAAATTCTTACGTAGAGGTTCGATGGGATGTTTTATTTCATCTTTAATATGAACAATCCATGTGTTTTAATTTTATTATGTTCCCCATTCTTTAAGCTTGTCCCTCATTGTCCCCTCAATCTGGGATCACTGTCTGAGACACCTGTGAAATAATGTATAAAATTGCAAAGTTTGCCTCGAACAATTGTGCAACCAACAAAGATGTTGACCTTCTTTCATAAAGCTTTAAATCCTAACATCTTTTAAACCAGTTGGCCAATTGATGAAAGGGAAGCTGAATGTTGCTTTATGATGAGTTCTATATTTTTCTGAGAAGTGTATTGCGTAGGACTGCGTGAGCTGTTTTCACCTGATGCGTTAACAAACCCACATGAAAACGTTTCCACAGTTTTTACTGTTGCAATTTATTTGTAGATGAAACATATTCTTTAGATAGACCTTAGGATCAATGTTCATTTAATTCAGTTTTTCTTAATGTTTCGGCTAAAATGAAGAACTTCCCAAATAATTTTCTCAAAAATGTTGTCAAAATAAAAATCAGTGGTCGGATATTTTTCTTATGCTAACTTGTAAAGATTCCATCGACTCATTGACACACATTACTTATATATATGTCTTCTTGATGATAATCATAGAATCGATTCGTTGCCGACTCATATCTCAAAGACCGTCTTCTGCCCTGATTTCATGCGATCTGTCCAACTTCCCTCATTGTTGTGTGAATATTGTAAAACAATTTTTCCACCCACTTCTCAAGGTATCCTTAATACAGTCCGTAACAAGAACTTTATTTACATTTGAGGTACTTTTAATTTTATTTGCTTTTTGGATTAATGTTTATGCTCATCTGTTATAATCCCTGAATACAGCTTCATTTGAATTTCAAGTGAGCAGTTAAAGCCAGCCCACTTCACTGTAACGATTTAGTTAAAGATTGGAGCTTAACACATATTTCCATTTGGTCCACCCGCTTCGTGGGACACAACGTCTTAACTTAAACCCGTCTCCATGTTTTTATTGTCTTACTGCATCCGTTGTACATTTTCCGCACTAGGTACTTGTATGTCATGTGTGTGTACAAAAAATGCTGTTTGTAAAATAACAACAAGAAGCCTTTCTTTATAATCTGCGAAAGGCTATAATAAAATTTCCCATTTAATTAGACGCAAAGTCGTAAATTTCCCCCATAAATTCGATTAGTCGCGTCCGCATAACATTATAGCCATACAACGAGTACGGCCTTTGAAGAATCTAACGGATGCTGGCTTCTACCATTCCTCCATACGAGCACACACAGTGCCTCGGCTTCTGTATAGTTTGCACTGCCCGCTGAATTGCAACATTTTGTTAATTTCATTCAAATTTCATTCAATTGAATTGAAAAGCTTGACGCTGGTTTATTGTCCGATGCCGGGCAATTTGTTCTTCTTTTAATTCGCTGCGAGATGCATCCTTAAGTTCGCATTTATGGCGATGGCAGTAAAATTATAATTAGGCGGTCTTTTCGCTTTTTATTGACCAAGCTGCATACTTTGTTATGCGACTGAAGATACCTACCTGGTTTATGGCTGGAATTGCGCAATTTCGCCAATAGATTGATACAGAGAGAGAGAGAGAGCAATGTACATATATATACACAGTGGAAAGGATTCAAATCATAAACCAAACGAGGTCAATCAGAGGCGCTGCGCTAGGCACTGGCAGTGGTATGCAAATACGGCGGATACCCTTTGCAGCCATTTTCCAATCAGCAATTTGCCTTTGCTCACAAATGGGGAAAACAAAAATTCACCCAGCCGAGAGGGGGATGGTGAAAATAATTCAAAATTGATTGGAAAGTTCGTGCGCCAACTCTTTTGTTTCCCCCATTGTTGTCGCTGCCATGGAAATGCCATTCAATCGGAAATTCTAATCAAATGTTTTCAATTATTCTGCCGAGCTTCTGCAGCAATTTCCCCAATCAGCTGCAGGAGTGCGGTACAGTCCCAGTGGCCAGCGCCTTTGCCATTCGCTCAACAAACAGAATGAAAGAGCGAAAAAGAAAACGGACAACACGATTTCCATTTTGAAGGAGCCTGTGTAAAATTATGCAAGTGTGTTCGAGATACGAGTATATCGAAGCTGACAGATTGAGGACATTCCCTTAATGTTGTAATGTTGACATTTAAGGGCAGGCCGTCTGTAAGAGCCTGCGAAAAAAAAATTGACTTATCTTCCCGGTTTTGGTGTGGTGAAAGACAGAAATCAGACACCAGCTCATGGGCAACATGAACGAATTTTTTTCTTTTTTCTGTATGTCATGTTGAACCACGCTGCCGCTGGGCAGACAAACAACAGACACAATCGGCGCGCGTTTTTCAACATTTTCGATTGTTTTGTCCAACGCGGTCCACAGTCCACACCGTTGTTGTGCTGATGAGAATGATGATTATAATTCGCCTAAATGAAATGCCGCGTGATCGTGGACATCGATAACAGGTAACGGTGCATGGTAACATTTTTTCTCTCCTTACATGTTGAGTATACCTACCTCTCTCGTATATGGAAAATTATTATTGTTATTGATCGTCGATTGGATAGTCGTCGCGAGTCGCGACCGATGGACCATGAAGTTCTTGCTCGCGGGTACGAATGGTAATGGTTGCATGTCTCCGGGTCTCTCTGTCTCTGAGGAGGGAAAATCTGCGCAAATCTCAGCGGCAGCAGTGAGGTATGTACGTTAACATATGCGTCGACCTTAAAATTAAATCCAACGATTCTTGAGGAAGAAGGACGGGGCGGACCACAAATGCAAAAGATGCATTTTCGACAGATAGTGACTATTTTTATTGGTTTTTAATGAATACTTTGTGTTTGGAACGCACGGCGCTGCTGGCGAAAGGACAGAGCAGAGATGCGTATATGAGTAGCATATGGACACCTGACACCTGACACATTTGTTGCTGTTGTTGTTGCAGTTGGTGTGTGTGCGACTGTTTTTGGGCATTGGCCATTGGGCATTTGCATCGGCTGATGGAGATAGAATTGTGAGAGTGCGCAGACGCACAGCAGTCACTCGTTTGTGCTCGAGCTCGTGCATAGTTAAATGGAAGTTGGAGATTTCAGTTGGCGATGTGCTTTGGGAATTTGAAGAGAATACTCGTGGGACCACCTGTTAATGTAAGCTTTGATTGAGAGGCTGATGTTGAAATTGTCACCATGAGCTGGAGGCTTGAAAGGGTCGCCATTAAATCAGATGAATTGGGGAGACTAGGCGACAGTTTTATGGATGATTCCTAACAGGAGCTCCAAAATATGCGTATTTATTAACATTTTTTACCTGAAAACATGACGTTGCGTCATTCGAACGATGGATACACAGGTCTAGGTATATACGGACAGGGAATTCAGGGAGGGTGTATTCATTTTGATTTGTACTCTGTTTGTCACAGTTTTACGACAGATGCTTTTGTCGAAAAGTTTACCAAGCCCATTGCTGCTGAAAAACTGCCCCACAAACACATACGTCAACCCCAGTGCCAATGAACAGTAGAAGCTGTGACTAACAAATGCCCTTTCAGAAAGCATTAGGAAGCCGAGTGTGGCTTGAAAAAATCGTCCGACGTCACGCACACGTCAAGCTGAATGCCAATGAACAGTAGATCGATAGCTTAGCCTATAATCACATACGTTAACCGAAATACCTGCAACACCAAAATTTAATTGCAGCCCCAATCGCAGACGAAGACAAGGTCAGCTTGGAAGAAGGTTTTGAAAACAAGTCCTGAGCTATTTAAGAAACAACACACAGTCGCGTAGAATTTATTATCACGTCAAAACAATTGCATCCTCAAGGCACATATTTACAAGTCCTCTTCATATTCGTCTTCTGTGGCTTCCTCTTCACCAGCGGCCTCCTCTTCATTTGTCACTTCGGAGGTAGGCTGCGCCTCCTTTTCGCCTACATCCTTTTTGCTAGACTCATGTTCGTTCGTGTTTTCGACTATTTGTTTAGGTATGAGAACCTCTTCGTTTTCAGCAACAGAATTAGTCACTATTGATAAAGGACACTGCTCGTCATCACCGGAAGCCTTCGCTTCACCATTCAACTGTTCCACGGGCGACACTGATTCATCGAAATTGCGTATAGATATTGTCGACACCAATTGCTCTTTTAAAACCGCACTGGGAATAAAATCGTCTTCCATTTCGGTGATTTGTGTTTTAGAGGCGACTTGATTTTGATCGCTGTCTTCACCATTTTCACCATTTTCATCACTTTCACCATTTTCACCATTTTCACCGTTTTCACCATTTTCATCACTTTCACCATTTTCACCATTTTCATCACTTTCCTCATTTGCGTCATTTTCATCATCAAAATTCAAGCTAAGCTCTTGCGCCCTTTTAGCTCTGGGCAAGTTCACATTTATTCCCTTCCCACTGAGCCGCTTACTTGGGCGAAAGCGTTTTCTGGTTTTTTCCCACTCGTCTCCGCCCAAAGAGTCTTCACTCGCGAGCCTCTTCCTCAAGTTGGGGTCCAACGTGCTGCCTCCATGGTGTCGCTCGGACTAGGAAAGCACAGAGTTAGTAACTTTAAAAATAGAAAGAATACCCCTACAGTTGGTTGAAAGATATGGCCATGACGCTTGACGCTTGAGTGACGGACGAAAAAATTACTCCCATCGGTATCGATTACTCCCAACTGCGCCATATTGCGTAGCGAGTGACGCACTGCTCCGGATAGATCCCTCACTGGGACATTATTTCTCATGCTGTGACGTACGAGGTGGTAGATATCCGAAAGCTCGGGACTTTCAATACCAATATCCTGCATGTAGTAGAGCGCCTTGAGGATATGGCGGTTTATTTTCTTTGGCACACCAAACTCGTCCATTGCGTATTGTAAACGGAGAATTTATGATTCAAAGGAAATGTTCAACGAGACACAGAAAATACGAGCGATAACGAGGAATTTTTATTAGAGAATGACATTCGACAGAGGGGTGCCTAGGGAAGTTTTAAAAAAATTGTTTATGGAAGTAGATTCGCCTTTTTGTGTAGAAGTCGTGATATTTTGGGAGCTTAGTCAAGGTGGGCAGGAGGAATGATTATGGAAGAGGAAAGATTTGTTAGACGATTTAAAGATGTAAGGAAAACGGTTAAAATTGGACCGCAATACAGGACAAAGCTCCACAGTTTTTGCTTTATTGGGGTCATATTTACTTTCGCCTTCTGATTGCATTAAGTGGGACATGCACGTTGGAACAGTCGTAAGAACGGTCTTTGGATCCGTAGAAACTTTCAACTGACCCGTTGGTCGCACATGCACGAAATATCTGACTTTAAAGCCGATGTATGGATAGGTCTTGAGTGTGGGATGGAGTGAGTGATCTCAGTACGAAATCTTTTTAAGGACCGTCCACTTTGTTTGTAAAAAATACTCCTGTAAATGTCCTTAACCAACCTTGTGGACCTCTATTCAAGCATGTATAGTCTGTTGAAGGCCGGCGCTGCTTACTTCCGAAAATATTTGGTGCCTTGTAGGGGCCTCGAAAGAGGAGATCACGAGCTGTACAAGCTCAAATTTAACACAGAAGATACACATATACAGCTCGCACGATATCTAGAGCGAGTGGATGTCAAATCAAAGCAGTCTTTAGTTTCCCACTGAGAGATGACGGCGAAGTGAACGAACTCGCTCAAGGCGGCTTTGTCAACCTGCAACTGACGGCAATAAGCTAGTATAAATAGAAAATATTTGTTAATGTTTTTGTTTATCTGCCGAAGAATGATGCCTGAAATTTCCTTATTCCTTTTGAATACCTTGGAATTTGACAATACTAGGCGGGTTTTTTTGATCTTCGATCTCAACAAAGCAAAGTAAAGTAGGATTTTCAGCACGCAAATTACAACAACTAATGTAAGTCCTCGAAATGTCAAGTTGAGCGTACTTAGTTGTTGTAATTGTGTGCTGAAATCGAAGCTCAAAAAACAAGCCTATTGTCTACCAGTGCTCTCAGAATACTATATTGTAACGGCAGTATCTAGCTCCTCCGCTAGTCAGCTCGTTTGATTTCGGCCTCTTCATGACATCACGTCAACCCTGAGAAAAATGCCTTTGAAAATGCCTGGACAGGAAAAAGTCCACGATGAAGACCGGCTACAACTAGTTTTTTTTAGCAATAAAATTTTTTTCTTAATTCAAATTACAATAAATTTTTATTATCTGTGTTCCTTTAAAGCTTTAAATTTTGGTGTCAAATACAAAAACTAGATTTTCAAATGTATTATATTTATTTATTACTTTGTTTGGAATTAATCAATTTTAACCCATTTAGACCCGAATTAATTTTGGCTTCCAATTTTAATGATTTTTTAAATATTTGATGGTGTTCTGCTCTTTAATCAATAAGTCAAGGCGAAATATTTTTCCCAATAGTGAAAGTGGAGTTATGAGGTGTTGCGAAAACGCAACACTGGGTCTAAGTACATATACGTGCACACATTTGTGGGTGCGTACTTCAGAAACATTTTATTCAAATGCTCGGCTAGTGGTCTTATTTTAGCCATTTTATCTGTAGTATAAAGACTGTTGTTGTTGCAGAAATGATTATTTGTAAATATATCGCAGAATCGGTTTCTGCGCATAGCCTCTGAAACTAATTCATTATGACAATCTCTTCGGTTTTCCCAAAATAACCTTCTTCTCGGCATTGGAACGTACTCCGAGAGAATAACGATCCCAATAAAAACATACATTTCTGCTTCAGATACGTCCAAATTCTTATTTTTTTCTGCTGCATACAAGTTGGTAAAGCTTGTAATACCTTTGATAATATCTCCAGTGAAAAAGAGCTCGAAGAACTCGAATGGGTGGCTCTCAGCACTCAACGTTAGAGGAGGCAACAATGCTCCCTCTCACGGTTTGAATTTATAATAAAATGAGTTGAGGTATAAGCCATCCTCATCACCTTTGCGCCAGCTTTGCTCAATTTTGCTAATGTTCACCCACTCTTCTTCAACATCTACAGCATTGTTTTTTGCACTTACTTCTACCTCAGCTAAAAGCTGGTTGAAGTTCATTCTATTGGGGTCAGCACAATCCTCTTCTCCAGAGTCTTCGTCGGTAATTTCACCGTCTATAGGTGGTAGCAAGAAAACAGTTTCAGGGGCTTTATCGTTATATTCCAACTCGTCCACAATCTGCGACAGAGTCAAAGGTTTCGTCCTAAAGAAAAAACGTATATGTTCTTATATGTACATTGACCCAGCGTTGCGTTTTCGCAACAACAGAATTTTCGAAGTCAATAAACGTAAACCAATTGCATTTATTCGCATTGATTTTATTTATTTTTATGTTTAATATGTAAACAAACCGAACAACTAACCGATATTCTTATTCTTGCATCCACTTTTACTTACCAATGATTTTTATCCATTGAGTTTATGTTTTTTTTCACAAGAAAATATGCACTCCTAAAAAAATCGACTTGACGAACAACTCAACGCGATAATAACAGCAAATACAATCCGTTTGTGCAAGATTATTCACGCGTAAGAGAATAGAACAAGAAAAAATTCTCTGCAAGCAAAAATACCGTTAAAAAAAATCGTGTTGTGACATGCTGTTCACTGTTGCGAAAACGCAACGCTGGGTCTAAATGGGTTAATATATTTATTTTATTTAAATATAAATTTATCAAAGTATCGCATTTTTGTCTAATTAAGGAGCATTAAATGCATTAAACAAACTTGTTGCTTTATTTAATCATTGTCCAATACTATAGTTCTTGAGATACATCTTTTATAATGCATTTGCAACCCCTTAACTCAAAAAAGCCGATTTTTAGTTAAAAGAAAAGCAATAAGCAATACGTAAATGTATAACGTATTAAAATCGGATTTAAAATAAAAAACAAAGCTTATTTAAAGTCAGACTCTAATTATGAGACTCTATTACTGAGTCTTGACCTACAATCACCTCGCATTATAGAAACCCCTTTAAAGGAGGCTTATCAGCAATAAGCGTTATGTTGTTCGAAAGGGCTATACTGACGAGTGGTAGGTCCTTGTTTTCCAATTAAATTGAATACCCGCAAATATTAATATATGGCTCAGCTTTGAGGTAAAACCGAAAGGTGAATAATAGCTTAAGATATTTGTGCAAGTCTTATAAAGTATCATCTTATTTTTTGTATTAGTTTTGAACTATTTGAGTGAGGCCCAAATAAACGCAGTGAAGTCAGAAAGAAATATCTACATTAAAGTGAAAAACGCGAACGCAAAATGTAGGCGTGGCTATAAAAAAAACCTAGTCTATAGTTTTCTCGGGATCTTAAGAAATATTTTCTAAAATGTTTCAACAACAACTATCCAGTAGTTTTCACGTCATTAGGTAGCAGACATAAAACCCACTTCAGCTTTTTTTTATTTATGCAGATTTTAAGGAGCTCCTCTTGGGCGGCGTGCAGTAAAGGGTCCGCCATATAACTTTTTTTTTTTTAAAATGCTATAAAAAAAAACTACTGAATATTTTCTCAAATTTCTTTTTTTATTTGAAAGTACAATCCTTCCGGTTAATAATGGAAAATAATTTCATTCAAATGGCTGCCTCGGCTGGCCATGCAGTAGCCTACACGATCGGTCCAATTTTTAAGCACATTATGCCTCTGGACCAAATTCTGCACCAAACAGTGACTCGTTTTGGGTATATCGGCTTTTCAATGTATGCGTGCGGGTTTTCTGTGCCCCAAATGCGACAATTTTGCTTGTTTACATACCCGCCAAGATGAAAATGAGCTTCAACTGAAAAGATGATTTTTTTGGCAAAATCGGCATCTTCTCTAAGTCGATCACAGGCCCACTTAGCGAAGCGAAAACCAATTGGATGGTCATTTGGCTTCAACTCCTGAACCAATTGGACTTTGTGGGGGTTTCTTAACGATGGTTTTTCCTTCCCTTAATTTCCAGCCAGCGACCTACTGACTATATGCCACTTAAAATTAACTTTTGATAGCTATTCCATTTCACTGGCAATAACTGCCTCCTCCAAGACAAAATCTTCTGGATATCGGATATATTTCAAAAAGACTGATTGCCCGACATTATGCCTTATACAAAGTCAAATCACTGTTCCAAAAAAAAAAAAAAAAGCTACACACCATTTCCCAAATCACCCGCCATTACTTGCTGTGCCATTCCAAAGTTAAAGACCAACAAATTACCCTTTTTAAAGAAAACCCTCCGCGGTTGATTAATAACACACACATGCACCGCAGTCACACCCAGAGTCAAAGATAGACAACCTGTCAAGTGCATGGGAATGTCCAGTCCATGTCCACAGTCCACTGTCCATTACACCAGAGCACGTTGCATAAGAAACGAATTAGTTTAGGACTTGTTGACTTTTTTGTCCGGGGAAAACAAAAAAAAAAAACCAAGAGACAGCTACAGAAACTTTACTAAATTGGTCATTAAGACCGCCATGACAGGTATCATTTTACATTTAATGTGCCAACTTGAATGATTCTCATTTTGGGCCGAAAAACGCTTCCTCCATCCGAGTGACGGGTTGTCACGGTCACAGTCATATTCGTAACCCGAAACCTATCGAAGTGTGTATGCATATATGACAACCGCAAACTGAAGACTGAAGGTTGCGTCCACTTCCAAAAAAACGCTCACAACGCCTTCATATCAATCAATCACAAAGGGCAGATTTAATACATTTTTACGGTACCGTCGGACGTCTCGTGTCGCGCTTTTCTTTTAATCAAAAACACTCGGTTTGGTATCTGTTTCTCAGACTAGAATTAAAACGCAGCCAGATTCACACTGACCAGACCCAGAAGTTACGTGATAACTTTCAGTTTTCCGTGTTTCGATCGCCCTTCGTTTGGGCGAGGCATGTGCTTGTGTGACTGTGACTGTGCACTCGGACGAACATTTAAATTAAACGTCAATCATGATCGCCAAAAATTCCAGATATCGTGTTTTTATTTTGTTTTTTTAATGTTTCTTTTTTCCGTTTCTTTAATTTCTCTTGGCGAATGTGTGCAGAGATAAGAACTGCACCAGGTTACTGCAGTGCGATCAGTGATCGTTGGGCAACTGGTCCCGCAATTGCATAATGATGGTGTCTGGTGTCGTATTGCAGCAAGACTTGGAACTTGGAACACACACTGTGATTTTTATATAAGAAGCGAAAATCGATAATTAGGGCTTTATCTGCGCGTTGAACAGTTTTTAACATTGGCTTCTGACTTGCGTTGTAGCTACGATTGGACATGGCTCGGTAGTGAAAGGATGCATAGGTATGTGTATATCAACTGATTTTTGAAACTTCGAGGTTTGCAATAAAAGTGCAACCTGTGACTCAGTAGGAAACGAGATCTCTTACTGGTGATTCGAAGGCTATTTTGGGCAGTGGTTTCGAAACTCTGATCAGCGGCTTATAATCTGCTTTGCATCAGGAGTGTACTACTAATAATTATTTATATTTTTTTTTATGTTTTGGGAGGTTTTCGGACGTCTCCCACCACTTTCGGACTTGGTCAAGTTCAAGTTGGTTGAGTTCCGCTCCCACTTGTGCGCGCCACACCTAAAGCGAGAACTTCCGCTGCGTTGTTCATTCGACTACTGAAAGCCAACGACTTAATGTCCATTTGTCCATTTTTGGCGCTTTACTAATAAGGTCAATGTTGCCGCACAATTCGGTGAGTTCGCTGTTAAACTTCCAACTTCAAAGCCTGTCAAGGCAAACAGGACCGGTATTTTTCCTTGAAAACCATACCAACGAAATCTTCACACAAGTCTCCGCTAACTGCTCCATCTAAAAACAGGAATTTTGGGATGATGAGGGCCTTTCATTGAGTCTCCTTGGTGTTCGCTGTTAAACTTCCAACTTCAAAGCCTGTCAAGGCAAACAGGACCGGTATTTTTCCTTTAAAACTAAACAAACGACATCTTCACACAAGTCTCCGCTAACTGCTCCATTTAAGCGCAGGACTTTTGGGATGATGAGGGCCTTTCATTGAGTCTCCTTGGTGTTCGCTGTTAAACTTCCAACTTCAAAGCCTGTCAAGGCAAACAGGACCGGTATTTTTCCTTGAAAACTATACCAACGACATCTTCACACAAGTCTCCGCTAACTGCTCCATCTAAGAACAGGACTTTTGGGATGATGAGGGCCTTTCATTGAATCTCCTTGGTGTTTGTAGAAGGGGCCCTTCAGTCGATTTGCCAATGAAAACGTCTCCCGTCTGCATCCTTAAGGTAGAATGGATTTCTAAGGGCTGCACAACAATCGGTGTTTGAACCTGACTTACGCAATGTGACTGATGAAAGCACCGTCCAGCATAAGACAGCTTATTTGTTGACAAATAGTTGGGGGCTAAAGACCGCTCCCTCCCTGACTTTTCTGTGTGCGTCGACAGGAGTGACTTTAATAACTAGGTACATTCAGACGCAACTTCACCTTGTAGAGAATAGATCTCCAACTATGCTTAAGCTGGGGTGGGTCTGATAACCTCGAGTAAAATTCTTGAAAGGCCAACCTCACTGCTTTGGAATATAAACAGCTTTATGTAAGACGGCCTTCATGCAAAGTTGTTTTACGTTTAGGAAGGTCTACCTTCAGGAGGACTAACGCAGTTTCTTATGACAAAATACAGAATTTTTAAGCTATGAAACTGCATCTTCATCGATGCTTGATGTCTTTGCAGGTAAAGAGGTCAGTATAGACATCAGAAGCGACATGTGGTTTTACCAAAGATCGTCCAAATACCGCCCACATCATAAAGGAATGATGATGTAGGCATAAACTTAAACAACAGGGGTAGCTTATGAGGCAAGCCTTAATTATAAACTATGAGTTTAACAAGTCAGAATTGCAAGAACGGACTGCCCCGGAAGAAGCCTCAACTGGCAACTTCAAGTCTTTCCTGACTACCGACTGTAGAAATGATATCGCAGGTCTATCCATATATCATAGGCGCAGTGGCTTAGTGGTTAGTGTGTTGGACTACTAAGCGAGGTGTCCCAGGTTCGAATCCCGCAAAAACCCCAATTCGAACGTAGGGTTTTTTCCACTGCGCCACCTCTCGCAAACGTCTGACA
This sequence comes from Cheilosia grossa, assembly GCA_963082955.1. Taxonomy (NCBI): domain Eukaryota; kingdom Metazoa; phylum Arthropoda; class Insecta; order Diptera; family Syrphidae; genus Cheilosia; species Cheilosia grossa. The sequence goes on from OY720148.1 coordinate 53,479,721, forward strand.
AACCGAGAGTATACCTGTCTTGAAATAGCTTCTCAATTAGCCGTTTGGAGTCGGCATAAAATTGTAGATCCCTTCCATTCGTTCCAAAAATAAAACTCACACAAAACGAATGGTTGTGAGAAGCTAGGCCTTGGGTCCCTCGGACCTGTTGCGCCAACTAATTATTTATTCAATCCATATATCTATTGATTTAACAGTTTACTAACCTTTTGACAAATCGACTGCACTACGTAGCAACCTTGCAGTGTTAGGTTAAGTAGAAAGGATAAGGCACACGTTTACCCAAACGGCCTAGCAAGTAACCACAGCCCGCACTTAACAGAAAACCAATCTTGTGGGTGGCTTCTTTGACCAAGCCATCATAAGTTGAGCCTTCTTCATAAATTCAGCCAATGTCAACATACAACACCTTAGCACAGGTCACCAAGCGACACCCCATTCCACGAGCACCACCTCCCAGCATAGTTCCACCAAGCTTTCACCATCCACAGCGTCGACCTCTTGTTTTTCCAGGAAAACACCGCTGATCCATCGGCCATGTCATAAGTCTCACGCATCTCTGAAGTTATGTTGATTATATATTCTCAACTGTCTCCCGCAATTCACAGCTTAACAATATCTAACAAACAATTAACTCGCAGCGCAACAACGAATGTTGGCAAATATTTCAAATTTCATCCAAGTCGTTGTTGTTTTTTCAATTAGCATTGTAATCACGCCTCCAAAGCAGCGCGCTCTTCCCTGTGTAACAAACGTTCGGTCGGACGCAGTCCGACATCCTTTAACCTTTTCATATGCGCGTACGAGTGAACGCTCCCTCTCACTGTACGGACGGCCGTTTAATTTTGCGTCTTTTTAATTAAATCCCTGCTGGAATTTCCGTTTACCACCCGAACCGAGCCGGGCTTGGTAATGAATTTAATGCGCGCACACAGCTGAACGAGACGCCCCTTCACCACTTTGGAGGTGGCGCGGTGCGATTAGCTTGCCGCCTGCGAATCGGAACACATGTTGTGGGGCATTTTGTAATTATTTGATTTGGCAAGACCCCCATTAACCCGCGCGCCCGACTATTAAGGGGTCAAACATGGCAATCGAACAAACAAAGCGCGCCCAAGTGGGGACCATTGTGTTTGAACGATTGCAATTCGCCGCGAGCGCATTTGTTACGATTAAAATTACTCGCGCTGACAATTGTCCCGTCCGTTGGTCGTAGGTGTTGGGACAAAGCCTATCTAACTGAACTTATACGCTTGCGCCAGAACCATAATGGCCTCCTAATTATTATTTATTGCCGCCACTATCTGTGCGCCGGCCGTTTTGCGTCCGTCCATCGTTCGGGTATCTATGTGTCTCTATCGTTCAATTGTCCGCGACCAATTTTCCCGTAATAACACAGAGCCGCGAAATCGATTAACAATACACTATATGCGGTGCGCATAAACGCCACTGTACTACAAGATTCGATAGGTGTACATAGCGCGCTCTCAAAATGGCGCTCTCTGTGTGCTGGTGCTGGGGAGGAATGTTGCGCTCGCGACACCTGCATGTTGTGCACCTGAGTATGGTGGAGGGTTGTTGGCAGTGACTGCGGCTGCACTGCTGTTGCGCATGCTCCGAATCAACAGCGCGAAAAAATGATTTATTAAGGTCGCGTTGGCTTAGATTGCGCTCATTTTGCCGTGCACTCTAACAGTGTGTTTGTGTTTCTATTTGCCTTATCACAGGATCAGAGTGTGCGTGTGTGTGAATTCATGTGGAACAAAGGCGAGCGCGACGAACAAAGCGCTAGTCGGGAGCATAGGTTTAATTATAATTAATTTGAGCTACACATCGCGCTACTTGCTCGTTGGCAGGCTAATTGCATGCACCGCGATTTGTGGTCTAGGTGTGGCCACTTTGGAGCTAAAATAGAGGCTTAACACCTCCGTGTAGAATGAGAGATTAGAATGAACTGATACGCAGGGACGGTCTGAGGTTTCAAGGGGCCTGCGAGCAGAAGCGGATGCTGTACATTAATTGGGAGGGAGGTTTGTTGGGACCAAATTGGATGGTTACTCGGAGGTGGATGAGTGTAAGCCTGGGCATAGGTGTTTGCGCGTGAGCTTCTTCTTGAAAGACGAACGAGACTATAGTTGGGAGGGACGGTGATTATCTACAGTTTTGTTTGGAAGTTTTGCAGGTTTTTTTTTTTTTTTCAAATTTTTGTAAATAAGAAAAACGTCGAGTCCATATAAGACCGTAGGACCAGCTATTTGAGTTGGCTTCAGTGAGTTGTTATTTTTGAGACGAATGGGAGGGGCCTACAATTTTACAGATTTGAGAACCTTTCTCCGTTGACCTTTACGGATGTTTGTCTGAATTTGGCACAGTGCAAAAAGACCTTAAGTATAGAGTTATAGAACTTAAGTTTCGAGAACCACCTTTTTTTAAGTTATCTACGAGACTACAAATATACTTTAGCTTAGCTTTGACGTCGCAATGCAATAAATGAAGGCCTGTATTGAAGCTTTCACTAACCAATTAAGTTGATCCCTTATTACAAAGGATTCGGACAACCAAGGCAATCGTAATTGGGGCATGATTCCAGTGTCCCGAAACCATAAACCATAAATTATCTCTGGTGGATATTAGAAATAATGCCATGAGTGCCATACTCTTGAGCCGGTCCCGGAAATTACGCCGGAGAAATTGATACCATTATTTTTTTTTTTTTTTTTAATTTCCAAATCTATTAAAAATCTATTTAAAAAGTAGCGGACCCCAGCCTGCTTTGCTAGGCGTTAAAATTGTTATTTTTTCAAACGACATATTCGAGGAGCTTCGGAAGCAAAAGGTCTTTCATGACAATGAATTTTACAACGATCCCAAGTTAACCAAGCTTCACAACGAATTTTCCACCTTTACATCAAATCATGCGATTGAATGCTAAATTTTGTAGAAAAAAAAATTAAAATTTTCTGAGTTTTCCACTAAGAATTTTCTATTTTTCCATTCGAAAAACCATTCCGGATCAATTGCACACAAAATTTCATAAAAAAAAACAGTTTTCGATTTATCCAATTTATCGACTTTTCCGCAGGGTTTTCCCAATTACGAACAACTAGAAAAAAATTTGAGTCAAATCGACCCACTATACATTTTTCACACCATCTATATATATAAAAATGGATCTTGGTTTGTTCAGATGCTTAAAACTCGAAAACGACTGGACCAAATTGGATACTTCCTTCTGCGGATTTGTTCGTAATTACTCCGCGAAGGTTTAGGAAAAAAGAAAAATTGAAAAATTCTCAACAGGTGGCGCTGTAGGCGGTCATTCCATTTGATAGCACAGTATATGTTCTTTGTGATTTGATAATTTGGGCTGTGTGGTCACGGAGGAGTACACTAATGTGTACTGATAAAGAAGTTGTACCCTTTTGTAAATCAAGAAAGAAAAATAAAACAACATTTGAAAGAAAGTCAAATTAATTTTAAATAAAATTTTTAAATTTACTATTATTATTATTGTTTTGTTCGATCGTTAAGTGTTTTGTTCTGTTTTTCCAGTTGTACTCAAAATTTCAATTGAACCCTTTTCGTTCGTTTCCTTTCTGTATTTTGGCTATTTCAAAGGTAAGTTAGTGATTTGTGAAAACTGCGTGCGATACGTTAAGAGCGCTACGTCCAATTTATGGTCGTCATCATTTCTGGCTGAATGGCTTCGTCAATAAACAAAATATGCAGTAATGGTCAGGCAGAAATCCACACGTCCTCCATGAGTCATCATTGCATCCCGATAAAATTAGGGTTTGGTGTGGTTTATGGGCCGGTGGCGTGATTGGGCCGTACTTCTTCCGTGATGATCAAGACCGGCACGTTGCTGTGAATGGGAATCGCTACCGTTCAATGATAACCGAATATTTTTGGCCCCAATTGGATGATATGGACTTGGAGGACATGTGGTTCCATACATAATGGCATCGAACGTACTTGCACAGGAATAAAGAATTTCATTGATATCCAAAACCGTTTTTGTTTTATTTAAAAAAACGTTTGTAGCGCTCTTATTGAAAAACCCTTTACATTATCTATTCCACATATCTACATAAATATAATATAATTATAACTCGATATCCACTGGGCCAATTTTCATGATTCTTTCTTTGTTTTATTCGTATTGCTGTATTTAAAAGATAGGATGAAATTGAAAGTCGGCTCAGTTATAATTTTGTTTCGCAACCTAAATGCTCTGAATGTTTGCAACGGAACGCATTTGATTTGATTGTGAAGAATCTCAAATCGAATGTCATGCAGCAAACGATTTTGAGGGAAAAATTCAAATGCCAACATTTTCATTCAGCGGAATCCCCTTATTCAGAACGATTTGCCATTCGTATTTGAGCGTCTTAAATTTTCCGTGTGCCTCGCTTTCACTATGACAAATAGTCGCAAGGACAATCGCTGGATATTTGTGGCATCAATTCAATTCCCATGTTTCTGGCATGGTCAATTGTATATGGCGTGCTCACGTGTGAGCAAACCCATCGATATTGCTATAATATGTACTTCATTTATTTCATAAAGCAGCACGTGCGTTCTGCATGCTCAGAATTATTAATTTTATTAGGTACATTAATGAATTTGGGCGGAACGAAGTTCGCTGGGTCAGCTAGTTTATGTATATATATAGAATCTATGTTGTTTCTCTCTAGAAAAAAAAAGGCAGCATTTTGAATAGCAAACTTACTGTAGTAATTTATTCCGACATAGTTTCTGGGAGCCTCTGAAGCATTTTCAAGCAGGTGGATTGTGCTTCTGACAGGTCGAAAACCGTAACTGATCATCACTTGAACATAGATCTGCTTGGTCTTTCCAATACCTTAGCTGGGACTTTACCGGGTAGCTTTAAAGTTGCATACCTTTGTTTTTCAAGCTTTATCTTTTATACCTACTTTAATCAATAAATTTGTCTCATTGCCCCATTGCTTTACTATTATTGACTGTAAGGGGAGACAGTCTTCACCTAGAGCTCTGAGCATTTCTGTCTGGTTCTTATTAAGCCCGGCAGATTTTTCAGCTCTTAGAGGTTTCGTCCAAAGTGACTTCCTCTAAGCCCCACTCAAAACAGGAAATCCACTGTCCTCAGTGCTGTGCTCTGTATTCAGGGACCTACTGCTTAGGCTTGCGCTCCATCTAGAGCTAGACCCCAACGTTTCGTAACTTTTTCAGTCTTGGCTCAGGGAGTTCCTTAGTTTTCCGATCTCTTATTAGAACTTCCCGTAGACAGAACCGTTTTTGTGAGCTTTCAATTTGCTTGTTTTATGTTTCAAAAGATACTTGATTTATTGTTGCACATTCTAAAATTTTAACTCAGATTTCTGATCACTGAAGATGACCTTCGAGTACTTTTCTAGAACTCAAGGAAACTCTGAAAAATATTTTGCTCCTTTTTTTACAATGGAGTAATTTTAAAAAATGAAGGAGAACTGGTTAAATATTTAATTATCTCTACCAACGTTGAGAACTGTCATACATTACAGGCTACGCGTCTTTTTGTCGTACCGACTATGGTGTTTTTTTTTAAACCGATTGTTTCGAACTATGGACCAAATGAAAGGGACTCTCCGTAGATGAATTCCAAAATATATGATTTTGGTACAAACAAAAGTTTTCTTCAAAATGGAACAGATAATGAAAACTTCGATGGGGGATGCATTGGTATGAGTTATTCAGTCATCAAAAGCTCTTTTATATCTATACGGTCGCTAACAAATAAAAGCAACCAAGCCGCCCTTAGGGAAGTATGTCCTTAAAAAAATGCTTGCGCCCCTTTATCTTCTCCCACTTGTAACAAATCCCGCCGCGGTTGTAACCTCAAACAGAAAAAGAACAACCACACGTAAACTCGTACTCCAGCTTCAAATCACGGAAGAAAATATTAAAAATTCCCCTCCGGTGATTTTGCCATACCTTCATCGTTCCCGCACACATATACAGATTCGAGTTAATTACCGCCACCATGAAGAACACAGGAAGTCATCGTCCTGCCAGGGCACAGCATGCCTAGGGAATTATGCAAATAACACTCGTTAAGGTACACAAATTATACGGACAACTCGCAGCTTCAGTGGTATAGCCTTTGGCAAATATTAGGTTGTCACCTCTTAAGAGGCCAACCCCAGCGAAAAAATGACAACCAAATGTGTGTACTTGTGCCGAGATAATGGCCCACTCTCTGCGTCCGAGCATCGGAATTCAGAATTCCAAAGAGCATCCACAAATCACACACACACAATGCAATTTGATTTGTTCTTCCTTAATATCTGTTATGAACATTCAAACGTAGCCAAGCAGCCACTTTCTCTCTCTCTCTCTGGCTGCCCACGGAAGGCATCTTATCTGCGCTAGCTGATCGGCCAGCGACATGCATTCATCGGGCCTAAAGATACACCCGAAATGGGCCGAACCGTAAGCCCCCCCGAAAACGGAGATATGTTTTACACACACGCACACAGACGGCCATTTGCATAAAAATATGGCTTGGCAGGCATTTAAAGTGCGTTTTCCACTTAAAGAGCAGCCGGAGAGGTTCCCACTTCCCAGTGCGTATAGCGCATAATATCCCCCCGAATATTTTACAATGGGAAATCTCCAATTCAAAATCAATCTCTGCTGTTTGTTGGTGCTTGGTGGTGCTGCGGCAAACGGCGGCGCTGGTGGCTGTGATTTTTTGTTTGTCCGCTGTTCCCATCCCATGGCACACATGTGGCCGATGCGATCGATCGATGGATCGATCGATGGTGTAGTCTACTCCAACCGCACAAAGCGAGGCGCAATGGTTCCGCAGCGCTCCGCAGTACTTTGGCTGCGAATGCAATTACCGTGATAAGCACCAATAAATGACTAATGTTGGCTTTATTGCTTTTATGTGCTCACCGAGTCGAAGGAATGTATCCCCCTTGGAGCGGCACAGCACCACCTAAGCGGATTCATAAACAGTACCGGCTAAAGTGGGTATACATAGTATATGTTCGCGGTGCCCCCTTGGGCAGAGCCTATGTATCTCCTAAGGCCCGGCCCCGTACAAAGAAGTGCCGTCTGTAATGAAGCTAACATCGATAATGTGTTATAGGTTAAGCCGGGTGAGCCAACTATCGGCAGGGATTACTGATCCTAGCTGAAAACAAAAAATAAATAAAAAAGACAGTGGATAATTAAAGATTTCCTTTAAAGGAGACACTTGGGCTCCCAGTGGGACGAGGCCTTTAAAATGATGGAGACTTCCTCAAATGAGAGGCGCACAAAAACGTCCTTAGAGACGGAAAAAGTGCCGGTTCGCGCACTCCAAGGATGACTGCGGTAATGGTCGTGACACACATAAGATGTGAGAGGTGCCGGCGAGTCGGATAGGTAATTAAAAACAGTCTCTGAAGTTGTCTGACAAACGATAGAGTGATGGCCAAAGATTTCCTCGAACTGAATACATCTCTACTCGGTTGTTCGGTTTGCGCTAGTGGGTTCAACAACCATTTGGGATTTGACTAAAATTTATTATAGCGCCAACAAGCACTTGGACACCTGGACAACCACGTCTTAAGGTCCCTTTCTATTAACAAGACGAAGGTGCTATCACCCTTGGGGAACTGGACTACCTCTTTACGCATAAGGGAGCTTCAACGTTCAAAAAATTTTGTTTCATCATTGAAAAGACCTAATGAAGAAGTTACACCTCTCCATACTACCATAAAAAAATTGATACTCTTTTAGGACATCTTTATAGGTCCTAAAAGAAAAACTACCTCCGTGTCCGTATTGTCTTCAAGTCGAATCTAGCTTTCAAACTTCGCCTGAACCCTAAAGTGACAAAGCCCAAGATGGAGCTGCTCTGGATAAAGGTCACTTAAATTTATTCTTATCAAGACGAGTTACTAAAGAAGGCAAATGAGAACTTCCTATATAATGAAGGCATTTTGTAAATTTTTGGGGGCAGGAAGCTTTTACGCTAAAAAAATATATTCATAGCAAGGGTTTAGCGAGGTTTTGAATCTGAAAAACGGGTCTAGTCCTTGCGCTTAATATGCGGTATTTAACTTTACACGACGGCCCTTATACAAGTAAGTTAAGTAAATTTCTGTACATCCGTTTCAGGACTTTTAGTGATCCTCTTCATAGCAAGGGTTTAACGAGTTTTTCAATCTGAAAAACGGGTCTAGTCCTTGCGCTTAATATGCGGTATTTAACTTTACACGACGGCCCTTATACAAGTAAGTTAAGTAAATTTCTGTACATCCGTTTCAGGACTTTTAGTGATCCTCTTTACAAGCTGTCACTCTTCGACAGGTGTATGTTTCATATTATAGACTTTTGACGACATATTTCGAGAAGGCAGTTTGCTGATACTTGCAACAAACGAGTCATGCTACAGGAAGGCTTTGGACTGTGAGATGAGAGAAGTCCATTAAGTCGACAGCAGTAAGATCAATTTTGCAAAAGGAATCTTTATATAGCCTGGCTTCCAATCACTTAAATCGAGATCTGGGCCCTAGTTCTGTAACTCATGCGATAACTTTTGGCATTGAAAACTTAGTAACATTATGTCTGGAACCTAAATTCTAAAATAAAGCTCGCCCCTAAATTCAGTAGCCTTCGAAGCCCGTTTACCAAACTGATGTAGGATATATTGGTTAAAGGTTCTTAATGCTTCTATTTCTTATATTTGTACATGCAATCTTTGCATTACACGCACTTCGAGATCGGTTTTGGCATTTCATTCATAAATCAGTTGGATAAGCTCTTCAGCAGTATCATGTTTTCGGCAAAGTGGTCACAAACTTAGCCCGTAATTTGGCTTTATACATTCTGGCAGTTTTAAAGGAGTTTGGCCTTCTGTCCTGGAAGTTGGGCATGCAATGTTTAACTACTGGGGCTTTACTGAGCAAGAAGGAAACCCCGCAGCTTATAATTATATATGTTGAGTTCAGAAGGCGACTTGCTGGAGGTATCTTCATCCATAGTTGAAAGACTGAAAAGAAGGCGCGAAGTGGCAGATGTAGATGAGATATACGACAAGTTGCTAACCAGTCCTTTCAAGTCGAATCTAAAGCTAGTCCCGCAAGGAGAGTTGTGGGTGCAGGGTGCAGAGTTGTAGTTTAGTACAAATGCTCTTGGCACCGGGCTGACTGCTGTGATCTATGAGGGCTATAAACTCTTTGGACGCATCCACCTTTGTAGATGCCGAGTGTATCTTTAAATAATTCTTTCTTCCTCAGCATTTATCCAAAAAACTTGTTCGCCTCCATGTACAATGCTTTCATCCGAGCCTGGCGTGGGTTCCATTATTCGCACTTGTACTTTTGCAAAATCAAAAAGCCGATAAATACGTAGGTACATGCGAAATGTTGTGGATATTAAGTCGGCTTAATTGTGAGCCCCTTGCCATAAAGGCTATACTCCCTCACTAAACGAAGAGGCAACTCCGATGGCTTGGCTGGATTGATCTTATGGCAGATACCCCAAGCGACGATTGTATTTGCCCTAAATGATTGTACAATGTATCAGAATATCCTTAGAGGTTCCTACATCCCTGAAATTTACATCAAATATCAAGAGGTTTGTATTCATATAGACCCATCTAGCAGAAAAATTGCATCACCCCTTATTTGTACCCCAAATGCGAAAACAATCGTTCATCGACAAACAGCGCTCTATCTACATATCGCCACGCAGAGTCATTCAGCGATATGTAGCGCTTTCGTTAGTGAAGTTTACAACCAACTTTTAAATAGTCTGGCTTTATTTGTGAAGTAAAAAAAAAATTACACCATATTTTCATAGACAACTTGCGTCATTCTTATAAAATGAGTGAGTATCAAACAAGAAGAGTGTAACAGGAGCGTTACACTCACTTCGTAAACTATGCAGCCGGCTACGGTGGTAATATTTAACTTAATTTAAGATCATCGTGCAAGCTAAAAGACCAGAATACACTTCTGAAAATCCCAAGTTAATCGGTTTAGTAGATCCGGAGCTTATGCTCGCCAAAAACGTTACAACTTTCGTTACACGTTACAAAAATAGTTCACCTACCGACAATACCTAATACCCTTTTCACACCGAGCCGAAAACCGTATTTTCGTCGAAAACTCGTCGATGCATTCACACCGCACACCAACTAGCTTTCGTTTGACGTTTCAATCAGCCTTGACACACTTGTCGTTAAACTTCGGTGCAAACTATTTTGGTTATAAATTTCGATCGCATTTAATAACAAATAAAATGAATCTAGTGCATTTAAAAATAATACTAGTCCATCAAATAATTGTGAAAAATGATTTTAAGTTGTGAGTTGTGACATTTGTTCGGTGTGTTTGTTTCAACAAACTAACGATTAGAAGTCGTAAAGGACTCGTTTTGAAAACTGAAATATGTAGGGTAAGACTTCTGTTTTCGAGTGTTTTCGTGAAAACCCGGTTTTCGGATCGGTGTGCAAAGTGTATAAGACAAGAAACAAAATACCGCTTTCCCCTATACACCAAAACTACCAACTCAATTTGCGGGACAGCCTGAAAAATTCGCGGAACTGTTTTCGCAACGTAAACAACGTATAAAACGTCTTCGCAGTTCGGACTTTGCCAAATGTAAATGTGGATACAGCAGAAATTTAAATGTCTTCTCACCAGAGATCGAATCAATGTGAGTGTGCTCGCACAACCAAATTGGCAAATTATGACGCGCTTGTGATTACATGTAAGTGGAAGTGGATGCCAATCAGTGGCCATAAAATGTTTCGCTGCCAACCTGAGGGTAGAAATGCGACTGTAACGGAACTGTCTATATGGTATGATTTGCGAATTGCTATAACTGCAAAGGGAGATGTGCATAATTTTGGACCAGGCTGAGCGCTGAGGTGAAGTCATCATCATGGAGAAATTTCGTAATGAGTTTGGAAAAGAGGAAGCATCGTCTTACCTGGAAGGAGAGAAAGGAAATGTGTTGTAAATTAGACGGTGACAAATGACGATGAAGAAGAAATTGTCAGACAAATTTGGCAGTCTAGTGGGGTGCCATGGGGGTCGCGTGTTGGGACCGTGCTATTGATGATAAACCCCCACCAATCTGCATAGCTTATCTATTCTCCTGTATGTGGTATCCGCCAGAAAAGCGAACCATGACCAATCTCACCATCAAGACTGAGGATGCAAAAATAATAATTACCGCGTCCAGAACCAATGAGCCGCCGCTACAGCCAAATGATATCAATCTTTTGTTCTATTGTTCGGCAGGGTTGGTCTTGGCGGAACCATTAGGACCCCGCAACACGCTTGCACGCGCATTGTTCCAAGTTGCAGGCCACTTAGGAGTTAAGGCGTGCGCCAATTGACTTCGTTTTGCGCTAAGCATATGCACCTCCGTGCGCGCGCGCAAAACATTGTTCGCTTGAGATGTTTATCTGTATCGATGTGGCTGCGCATTGTGTGTGCGAGCCGCGCACAATAGTAGGACTACTCCTCCTCCGTGAATGCAATCACCCACCGCATCAGTAACACATATCGCGGAGATCTTTCTCTCTCTCACCGTGAAACAGCAGCAGTAACACACGCACGGTATCAATAGAAGGCATACGATCCGAGCGAAGCGCATTTAAATTTCTGTGCTGGGTTTGGCGTGAATTCCGCCAAAGTGCGCTACGCAATACCTCGAAGTTCGAACTTCGCAGCAGCGTAGCCGTAAGTGGGAATAAAAGGGTGATTAGGCATCACAAAATGGGTAATTGGTCAGTGAGTGCGCGTCTCTCAGTGATGGGAGTAGTGCTGTGACATGAGCGATGCATTAGGCACGCACCGATACAACGAGATGCAAGACGCATCCGAAGGGGCGGCGGTGATGAGTGCGAGGCAACACACAAGACACAACATTTGAATGGCATTTTGGGATTTGTGTCGAGTCATTTGCGCCATTAACGTCACGCTGTGCCCGAGTTGTGGGTGTATTAAGTGATGCAGAACATTTGAGTAGGTATGCGTATTAGAAGCGTTAGGTGGCTTGGATTTGTTTTGCATTCGCATCGATGGATTTGCCAAGGCGTGGGAAGTGTGCGATCGCTGGTGTCTTTTGATGGATGCCTTCTGACAAAGCGATATCTTAACGCTTGTAGTTTCGGATTGAATAATGGGCAGATGATGTATGACAAGCGGAAATTATGCTGGCGATAGCAATATTGATTAGCTGTTTGTGGTGTCTTCGTTGGGTGAGGGTGTTGCTATGTTAACTAAGGGGTGCGGGTGAGGTCTGAATTTTGTTTGAGCGATCAGAAGAGCGGCCTTTTCGATTTAAAAAGTGATCAATCAAAGGGGTGACCGCACTTTGCAAATATTGCCAAATATAGCAAAACTGTGATGCCAGTCCTTTTGTAAGGAGGTAGTCAGAAAAAAGCTTACGAAGAGTCCTTCAAATGCCCTCTTTAGAGCATTTACAAGCCTGGCTTCCTTGGTGCTTTTTTCATTTGTATTTTGAGCTTAATTTTATGGAATGCTGCTGATTTTATATTCCTAAAGGGTGATTTTTTAGCTGGTTTGGTTTTGGCAACACTGGTTTTGACAGCTGACGTGTGTTTAGTACCTTGTGTCACTGTCAAACAGCTTCAGTTTGGTTTGCAATTTAACCATGGATCGTCTTACAAATGAACAACGCTTGCAAATTATTGAATTTTACTATCAAAATTCGTGCTCGGTTCGAAATGTTCATCGCGCGCTGCTTCCATTTTATGATCGGCATTCTCGACCTTCTGAGCAGTCTATTCGGAAGATTGTGACCAAATTTCGCACCAAATTTACTTTGTTGGACATTAAACCACCAACACGTTTACGTACTGTGCGTAGTGAAGAAAATATTGCGGCCGTATCAGCTAGTGTGACAGAAGACCGCGAAATGTCGATTCGGCGCCGTTCCCAGCAGTTAGGCCTTTGTTACAGCACTACGTGGAAAATTTTGCGGAAGGATTTGGGCGTAAAGCCTTTTAAAATACAGCTGGTGCAAGAACTAAAGCCAGCCGACCTACCACAACGCCGAATTTTTGGTGAATGGGCTCTTGGAAAGCTGGCCGAGGATCCGCTTTTTTATCGAAAAATTGTGTTCCGCGATGAGGCTCATTTTTGGTTGAATGGGTACGTAAATAAGCAAAATTGCCGCATTTGGAGTGAAGATCAGCCAGAAGCATTGCAACAGCTACCAATGCATCCCGAAAAACCCACTGTTTGGTGGGGTTTATGGGCCGGCGGCATTATTGGGCCATATTTCTTCAAAGATGATGCGAATCGCAGCGTTACTGTCAATGGTGAACGCTACCGAGCGATGATAACAAACTTTTTTTTGCCCGAAATGGAAGTTCTTGACTTGCATGATATGTGGTTTCAACAAGACGGTGCCACATGCCACACAGCACGCGAAACAATGGCGCAATTGCAAGGCGAGTTTGGTGAACAGTTAATTTCACGTTTCGGGCCGGTCAATTGGCCGCCTAGATCGTGCGATTTGACACCATTAGATTATTTTTTGTGGGGGTATGCCAAGGCTAATGTGTATAGGGACAAGCCCGCTTCGATTGACGCACTGGAAGCTAACATCCATGCATTCATTCGTGAGATACCGGCCGATATGTGTGAAAGAGTATGCCAAAATTGGACTCAGCGGATGGGCTACCTGAGACGCAGCCGCGGTCAACATTTGCATGAAATTATCTTTAAACATTAAATTGCAAGGTTCAAACTATCGATTCAAATAAATATTTCATTCATTTTTTCGAATTCTTTGTGTTTTTTTTTTTAAAAAAGTTCTAAACTTCTTAAAAAATCACCCGTTACAAGTGATGTCGCACTTTGCCAGTGGTCGGAAACAGTAGACTTCCAAGCTTCTGCTAGCACCGAAGACTTCACTATTCGCTAGAAAATATATCCATGGCTCAAGAAGTCTAAATAGAACCCCAGGTGGGTTTAAGTTCTCAGAAAAGTTCGTTCTGCGAGATATTTAAGTTTTAGGACGAAGGAAGAGGCACCTGTAATCCAAACGGGTGCCTATGACTGTTGTCGAAACTTCTAACGATAAATTGTCCTCAAGGGTGTTTCCCTTTCGGACCGACAAGGTTTATACCTAACCTAGTTGCAGGGACCCGGTCGTTTGAAAAAAAAAAAAATTATAGAAAGACCCCCGGAAACCAGAACGGCCAATAAGCGGACAAGTTCAAAAATTTGGTGGATAAGAAAGCCTGCTGTAGCTAACCCTGTACGTCCAGTTACACAGCTCTGGCAGACCCACATTTATATGATCTAACCTCGGTTCGTCAATTCGCGGGAGCTTGTAAGTCGTTGATCATGGTGCAGTAGATGTTCCTACCTAGTAACGGCCGATGTTCCTGCCGACGCTGTACTTAAACAAATTTCGACCAACCACTTCGAAGTAAATAGTAACTCGAGGTTCTGTAAGTATAGGCTCGGGGTTTAACAAACCCTAGCTGTTATTCAAACGAGCTTACGGATCTACAGACAATAACTGATGAAGTGCTTCCACTTTGTACAGGTAAATCTTCAAGTCTTCCGTCAAAATGTTGCTGCGAAGACCGTCAATTGATGCCCAATGGCATCTGGGCTAGCGGCCGCACTCTATATCGTCACAGTGGCGGTATTTTCGACCAAAGACCTGGATACTTCAGCAAGCACCTTTCGTCTCGATGCGGCTTAAAGCAGCAGAGTTTTTCTCAGTTAATGCCTTACAACCACCAAAACGGCGACCAAGGCACTATCCCCATCGTGATTGGTGGGGGTCTTTTGGTTTTTCAAAAAAGAAACGTAGCTCTATGAAGCCGAGAAAAAATATCTTAGGTCCAAAAACGTGTATGCATACTTTTGCGGCCAATTGAGCAAGGTTCCCACGAAATACTAAGTCATCTACATGCGCCTTAAATACGCCATCAAGCCCTTCGGATATAGACTTTTCACAGATGTTTTAATTTCGGTCCGGACCGGCGTTTACAGTACGTCTTTGCCATCCGCTTTTCAAGTTGCTTCAAGAGCTCTTGGTACTCTCACTTTACCTGCGCGAATACTTTATAACTCATTATATGATGACCTCAGGGTGTTTAAGGGGACAAGGTTGCATTTCTCGAGCTCCTTCACTGCATCAGATGTCCCTTTTATGAGCCGGATGCTGATTGAACTAACTCCTTAGCCACCTTGGCGCTTCCCATAGACCTTTGCACTGAGCTTCATTGCCGCTCAGATCCCAGTCCCATTGACCACATGAACCCCTAATAGTCCTGGAATTTATCAAACGCCGAGTGCCTCCAGTCGAACACTCAAATTGGATTCTCAGGAAATGCCATCCAATCTCAGGATCGCTATGCACACAGCCGCCGAGAGAACGACGCCGAGCCCACGTCTTTCCCTCAATTCCTATGCCAAATCAATCACAAAAATAAGCAAACTCACTACGCCAAACCAATTCGCATCACAGTTCACACACACACACGACCGTCAGTAACTGTGGTCATGACCCAATCACCAGAGAGTTCATCCATCCATAACCGAACCATGTACACAACAGGCACCATTCCCAAACTATACTCGCACATCTTCCGCATTTGTTATCTGGACTCGAAAATCTCACCTCGTCAGGCGGCCGCGCAGAGCCAAAAAGCTTATCGTGCGCCATCGCATCGGTCTGCCATCTCCGGCGCAATCTCTTTTAGGAAATGCATATAAACGCAAACACACATCACGATGGCATCAGCCGGACCAAGCCGGACCGGCCAATTAATCAAGAAATTGCAAAGCGCCCTGCTGCGTAAGATTACCCGCGTGTATGGAGACGTCCAGTCGCCTCACATTGCAAATGGAAATCGCCCCGAGACACATGGACCGGAGGTCAACTCTCCCAAATGGATGGCCATATTCGTCGAGTCATCATATATTCCCTAAGTGGCCAATGGCACAGATGGGATAATGGGGCCCGTCTCCTCTGCCTAGATAACAATGTGCGCGCAATGACTCACTAACGCCGATCAATCAATCATTCAATTTATTAGCAAACGGTCAAGCTGAGCACTTGAACTTAATGAATTTCCAGTCGATATGCGAGAACACCTGGCCATCATCGGTGTCCCGCACTTGAACTGTAACACCTCTCTCTCTCTCGGAGGATGGCACACCGCACACACTCTGATTTATGCCGTGCGACCGGCTTAGGTGTTGACAACGAACAATGTGTCGATAGAAAAGCTTTGTCGCTGATGGATGGTCATCCGCTCGGGACCTGCGCCGGGCTATGTCATTGATCTAGGAGGCTGCCTATAGTCCGATGTGTATAGAGATGTCCCGTACACGCATCCAGCCGGTTGACAATGGATCGAGAGAGGCTCTCTGATGGACCCTCATGCACAATGGGGCCATCAGCTTCACATCCTCGTTCCGAGGCAGTAATCCGCACCTCGGTACACACAACACTGGAGGCGATTAAGCGCAACCCAAGCCAGAGAAGTGCAAAAGAAGATCGTGCCCTCGCGGAGAGTGTATTGATTTATTGGCAGTTATTGTTCGTCTTTGTGTTGTTAGTGCGCAGAGGCCGCCGCCGCTGACCAAGAAAAACTGGCCAAAATATATACAAAAGGAAACAGCATACAGCAGCTAAGCTGATGGAACTGGCACTGGCCGTGGAAGTGGAACCCCCATCAACACAATTCGTGACCAAGTGTTTTTTCTCGGCCGCTTTTTGTCGTCCTCTCATCACCGAAGGGGGCGCATATTGTCGGAGATGCCTATCTGCCCGCCAGGATGGGGCATTCAGCGCTCGCAAGAAATTATAATAATTTTGCAAATTTTTTTTACGTTGTTACGGCGGCGGGTGCAGTGCAACATCAGAAGCGAAATCGCTTCGGAATCGAGGTCAGAATTCCGCCGAATGTCGATTCGAATGATTTACACGATGATGGCTGTAAATTAGGCTTCGCCTCTCTGAAGGCTGTGGGAGTTTTACAGATTTGGGGCAATAAATCGATTTGGGTGCAGGTGAGCCCTGCCAAACTGATCATCAAGTGTAAGGGTCCTGCCAGGCCGCTGTAATTTTGCGCTAGTTTCTCGTGTAAGTGGATTTCAGATCGGTGATGGCCGGTGAAGGATGTTCTCGGTGGTGATGGAGGTATTTATTGTTTAGTGTTGAGGGGGGAGATGGGGAGTTTTTTTTATGGCCGCAAAATTCGTCTTCGCTGTTGTTAGGTTTGGGTCCATGGTAAAAACTGAGGTTTTATTTTTTTGTTGCCAGCTTTCACAGTGACGAAGGTATTCATGGTACTTGGTGGTGTTTACAAAAAAGGAAAAAGTCGAAATCGGCACAAGGCAAGGTGGTCGCTTTTAGAGCTGGAAAGTCGGAACTTTTTTGGAAGGCAAGATCTCAATCAAAGTAAAATTTCGTGTGAAGCACACCGAAGAACCTTAAAAAAGGCTCTAATCAGGGGAAGTTTCGCGACTGACTGAATGGCGCCACTTTGCAATTTTATGCAAACATCGACTGCTTTGCAAGATTCGACAAGGAAGACGTTTTCGGTAGGGTGAGTCGGCGAAGTATCGATCACAAAAACTAAGTTTCTATCTTCAAAAATTGACAAAAATGTCCTGTCAAACAATTGCAATGGTTAGTATAGTCGTCCAGATATAAGACTCAAGACTGGTGGCTAATGTTCATTCAATCGTACTTTTCCTTAAAAAATGTATTCAGCAACTTGACATATTCCGCCACCCACTTCTAACAAGTTTTTGTCAGTATAGACTGTTCTTACACTGTGGCATTGAACGCCTTTTCGTTACCTCTCACTTTACAGTCATTGTCCACAATTGGCAAAAACAAGTCGACTTCGCATTTCAAAGCCACAGTCACATTTACAATCGGTGGAACACCGAATAAGCGTAGGAAATATAACTCAAGAAGCTGGTTTTTCCGATTAGCCAGAAAGTTTAAAAGACTTCATTTCCTTGCTTATGAAAGTCGAAGAGTTAGCCGATCTCTAAGAACCTGGCTTTCTCGACTGGCATGGTCCATTAAAACGTAGCCTCAGCAACATTGACAACTTAATTAGGCGGCCGCCACAAAGCTCGGTCCACCCGGGCTAGAAACAATCTGACTTCCGAGACAGTAGTCTACCTACCGAGCTAAGCTGGCTATAAGAATATAACAGCGTGAGAAATGGAAATGGAAATTATTTATCAACACAGGTCATATGTTTTGGGAAGGCACTGACTTTAGTATCCACAGTGTCATGATACCTTCCAAAATTTATTGGTAGCCAATGTTTGAAATGAACCAACTTTGAAAAGAAGGAATAAGCGTGCGGTCCTAATCAGCAACTATCCTTCACAGCGTCATCTACTCATACCAAAGCAAGCTATTTCAACTATACAAGTCAATCATGTTCGATCCTAAAAACCTCTAAGAAAATACTGAACTTCTATTTGAGCAAGCGACTTTAGACAGTATGATGTTCACGGCAAGATTCAACATGCTCATTTACATTAAGGCCAAGCGAGCATAGAAACTGACAGCTGGAGCAAAAGTCGCCTTGAGCATCGAACGATTTTAAGGAAAGACATGCTTTTCTTGTGTATTTCCTTTACCTTGGAAAGGGACACAATTAATATAAAATAAAAAAATTTAAAATGGATATAAATATACTAAAAACTTCACAAATCAGTCAGAGTTGAATTATGGAACCGGCTTAATTCTCGAGGCATTCTCGGGGCGTTAATGGCGTTAACAACCTTTAAAGAAGCTTTTCTTTAGTATGACAAAAGACAGATGCATCCCACTCTTTCTGGCACTGCGCAGAGTCTCATAAGCGGCCAGCGCCGAGCACTTGAAGGCTACTTTGCTTCAAGACGTTCTTGAACTTTCAGGTGTTAAGCTATCTAGTTTTTACAGATTTCTAGGGAGATCAAGGTAAGAAGGAGGTAAACAGGACTATAGTTTATATTCGAAAGTTATAAACGCAACGTAGATTAAAGTAGAGTATTGCCTCTTTCCCCAAATCATGAACTTAATCTCTTCCAGCTAGCTTCTGGCCTTGATGGATGGCTGAGCAATCTTCAAAGGTGTTTCCATGTCATATGCTGACATTATGCTTAGCAAAGTTATAAGGCAAGTGGAGAAGCTTTTTTTCTTCCATCTCTCAGTATATAAAGGTGGGTTTAACCTCAGGGATTTTTTTTTTAAATATTTAAGTCATGTCTGGGTATGGGTAGGCTGTTTTACTGAAATCATCAGCCAAGTTAGGATAATTTGACTCGTACCAGTGTCGCCTTCGGACTGAAACGACTTACAATACGCATTTAGACACGCATATCATGAAAAACATCACAAAACTTCAGCCCAAAAAAAACCCATTCAACGACTTCGAAGCCTCTTAATTTCATTCTAGGTATACAAATCGAAGGTCGAACTTGTGTTGAAGCAAGTTAAGACGTATGGTGTATATTTGCAAACTAAAACTTCAATCGTAAGTGTTATCATCGATGGGTCTAAGTTATGGACTTTTAACACAAAACTATACATTTGGTCTTAAAGTAACAAAGTCACAGTCCCAAGCCCGGTATATGAAATGCATTTAAAAATCAGCTACAAGCCTGAGTTTTCTAGGAATGCTTGGAAACATTAAGCTCCGACAATTCCTTGGTTCTGTACGTGGGCAAATGAAGAGAGGCGGGGGCCTAACTGTGAAGCTATTGAACTGAATCAGTATACAGATGCGGTACCGAAAGTCAAGACTACGTCAAAATGGATCTCCAAGAAGTCAGAGCAGGCTATTAGTACGACGCCGTCAATGGGGCTTAACACATCTAGGTCCGATATGACCTTCAAAGACAACAAATCTTTCGGTTTCCAAAGTCGCAATGTTACTGTGGACCCTCGATCTAAAATCAATATCGGCAGCATTTCCCTCTCCTGCGCAATCAAACTTGTGATACCTATCAGTCGTAAAAGGGCTTTGTCTGCGTCTCATAACTCGATAGAAGATCTGATGAAGAGCGGTCGTGTAAGATGGTAAAATTATAGATTTACCAGACTCCTGTCGGTGCTTTTTCCAGCCTCCACATCTGCCCCAAAGCTATACCCTCCACGAGCTGTTTGTGGAACAGTTTGCCCGCATTGTCCGTCAGTCTTTTCTCGCCGAAACTCATGTACAAGGTTGAAGGGTCTTGAAAAAGACGCCTCCCCTTCGAATTGTCTTTATTAATCGGCGCAACACGCATTCGGTTTCACCAACAAAGACGCCGTCAACATCCTCAAGCCCTCGACACGCTGTCGACTATTTTTAATCACAAAAGCATGTCCCGCTCAACGCACTAAGTGTCAGTACGCCTCATGTATATGTTCGCACTATCTACACCTGCGTCTCTCGCTCGCATTCAAATATTATGCGCACTTGCTGACACATGTAACTATAATTCCCGCCGAATCGAAATCAATAAGCTCTGCCACCTTCGAATGACAACCTCTCCCTCTTCCGCCGTCGCATTACATACAGATTGTCAAAGCCTATCCGTTCGTCTCACGCTCGAAGGAGACGACGAAAAAAAAGATATATTGAAATTGCGACATCTTACACAGATTTATCATTTACATGATTAATGAAGCAATGTTGCAAAATAATTGGAAAAACATTTTTGTGGCGAGACGCGAGACTCCGACACCGACAACCGACACCCAGCCAGCACACGGCAACAGCGACAGCAGATATAGGCGTGCATCGGACGTGCAACGACGCAACATTTGTCTTGGAACCCCAGGATTCTGCAATCTTCATCAAGATGCGAATAGGTATGCGCCGAACCGGGGCCGGGTATCACTTAATTTGTGCGGGGATTAATCCTTAATCGGTTTTGGTTGGGTCGCCTAAAATTCATCGTCACCAGAGGAATGTGTTCGCTTGCCATACAGTTAATCGGTTCGGTCGATCGCCAGCTAAAATAGGAGCACCTACCTCGGCGAAGATGAATGTTCGGATGGGGAAAATCTCTCCGGTATGCGGAAAGAGAGCAACGCGCGCCGCAAAAATTACCCAACAAGGCTCATTAGTAAACACCTCGTCCGTGTGCGCATGTGATACGAGTATCCCACCACCATGGTTGATCGAAGGCGGCGGCTCCGGCTGGCTCTAGTGCACATAACTTCCCTGGATGCCGTTTGGCAGATAAATCAGACCCAGAGCTTTCGTTTTGGGGCCAGTAGCAGAGCGCAGAGTGATTTCTCATCTCTCCGAGCGAGAGAGAGTGCAACATTTTAATTTATCATATCCTGCTAGCCCTAACAACAACAAGTAACTGAATCATAGAGAGCTCCCAACACAAAGGAGCGCACACGAAGAACAAGGCGCTTGGTGGTGGATGGCCGGCTTGTTAGAGCACCGCGCTGGTGTGAGATGAGAGGACTTCCTACATAGATTCAATATTCAGGCACACCTGCATCCTATGCAGCAGCACACGGCGGATCCTCATCATCATAATCTCTCGCGCATCACACACATTCACGGTGCGGCTGAAATTGGTTATTGGCCAACGGGCCAGCACCATCATCAATGAACGTATGCGATGCACACAATTTTATACGCAATATCGACGACGGCGATGAAGGTGGCAGGAGGTAGGCCAGCAGACAGCGGGCGGCGGGCGGTACAACGGTACAAAAATTGCTTAACGGATGGATAAATCGTCGTTCGGTTGTTTTCCATTTTTATGCGCAGTTATAATGGATGATGGCGCTGTATACAATTGCCTGCCGGCAGAGATTCATCGTGGATGGTTTGGTTGGATTGGAAGATGGACACCACCACCACCATAACTACAGCGATGCCGATGCCATATCACCGCAACAACAACAACGAGAAGAAGAAGGTCAGGTGAAAATGTCCACGCGAGCATTTTCGGTGAAAGAAACGTTGGTTTCGGTCGCGCGGTTCAACTTTCATTGTTTCGTTGCAATTTTATTGCACCCGTGGTAAGCAGAGAGCGAGATGAAGATGTGGATTTGGATTCGGTTTTGTAGCCCCAGCATGGGGTGTCCATGAGTCGGGTGGTATTCGCATATTGTGGGGCTTCTTTAACAGGAGCTGCTCTGTGCAATTGATATTTTTTTTCTGTTTGTGTGTATATACTGAGGGACATCCAGAACATGGCCTTCTGGTAGATTTCGTATCTGCAAAGAATCTCTCTCTCTCTCTCTCTCTTTGGAGTCACAAGACTGAAAGTGGGCGGATCAGCCTATAGCTAGTTGTACTTGGATTTATCTGGGGATCAAGACATCAGTTGGATTGTTTTGTGATCCTGTTTCCAGCGAGGGAAATGCTGCGCCCGAAATGGAACCAGCGATAGAGGAATGAGTTATTACCTCGACCTATGGCGGTACATATAGTTGGTCGCACAAGCACCAACAGGACGGTGGATCTGTGGCATAAGAATGTCAACCGCTTTAAGAGACATTTCAGACTTGCAATGTTCCTTTGAAGGTTGGTAAGTCGATGGAACTATGAAGGATACGTAAAAGCTACTTTCCGATCAACGTAGAAGGGCGTTTCCTTTATTTTCTGTCAAAGTGACATTCGAAAATAGACACGAAAGATCATTTAAACGCTTGAAATAAGCCGCTAATTCAGTCACAACATTCGATTTCAATGTGGGTACGTACACTGGCTTAAGCTGGATTGCGCCGAAGAAATTGTGACTCCCTCTTAAAACCGCAACAACGATTGCAACTGTCAAAATCAATGTCTAAAGTTACAGCTCAATTGGCAATGCTATGAGCGCCTCTGCCGTTTCTGGTTATATACTATTGAGAGCGCAATCTTACACTTAGGCTACCAAGCTATAACCCTCATTCAGAGAGAGCATTATGTAGCAAATGTAAATTTTTAAACCTTTGAAGCTCTGTTTAAGCCTGGAAGGATCTCTGTAAAGTGAGTTTTAGGTAAAAAGCTGCAGAGGTATTCAGTTTGCTTGCTAAAATTATCAAACGGATGAGAATATTTAAGGTTCTATGGAAGAACGCCGACTTGTCCTCCTTTGATAGATAATACTCAGGTAGATATCCCGCATATAGATTCGAGTTGGCAATGCTGATAGTGAGTAACAAATTACTCAACTTTATCAAGCGCGCTGCCTACATACAGAGCTGACAGTGAATAAGCGAGTCCAGATGAGTTGCCGTCTTCTGTACGCAGTAACGTAGACCGTGTACTCTCTTTATGGTAAAAGGTATCCTCGATGGTAAGTATTAGCGTTTGCAGAGACGTTTCCATTGATTTACCTTGATAGCAAAGCACGTTAAGCCGCAGATATAAGTTTCATAGCAAAGCTTCGGCTTGGAAGGACTCCAATCAGTCGGTTTAATGTTTTTAGAAGGAACGTTGGAAGACTTATATAGATCGGAGATTTGTCGGACTCTTCTTAACCTTGGGTATGAAAACCACTTTGACTTATCTCCATCTCAGCAGAGTGTGCTTTCAGCCGGGACAGCCTCGGTGGCGCAGTAGGCAACGCATAAGTCTCCTATATATTGGGCTATAGGTCCATAGAAGTGTTCACGTATCTTTGGTTCATCTACGTAAACAGGGATCCATAAATTTAGGTTATGCCGCCAATACCATAAATTGTTGGGCAAAGAGTAAGGGTCCCAGATGACTACCTTGAGGTACTCCAGAAAACCATCTGTAGTGTCATTAACCATGAATTTAAATAGAAGATCGAACAGCAGTCTTTTCAGTAGGATTTATTGTACGTTTCACAGCCTCGACCTAAGAGTAAGACCCATTAGTTTGAGAAGAACAAGTTCATGAAATACTTTATCGAATAAGTTGTTCATAATTAAAAGCCTCGCCAGTCTATTTGTCTCCAGGGTCACCGACCAACCAACTGTTAGTGCTCCAAAAGCCGCGCCACTCCAGACCTCAGCGCCACCTAAGTGTTAGGTTAGTTTAGTAGGTAAACATGTAAGTAAATACGCACTTTGACACATTTGTGTGCTCCACGGACAGATAGGAAGATACAACACCACTTACCGCACTCCCAACAAAAAAAGAAAAAAATCATTTCACCCTCCATTTGAATTTTTTACAATTTTGCCAGTCTTCATTTGAATCCGCACTTCCTAACTCATTTATCCGTCCACCTGGATAAGCACACCCTGCGCCATGCATAATCGCAGACCACAATCATCTCATCACTCACTGCAAAGGCGCTGGCAGCCAAATGGTTTGCAAAATCAAACGTAATTTCTGACCCTGAGCTACTTCTGAACGGACATCAAAGTTATCCATTGGACCCCGTCCGTACTGTACACACGAAATCGATCAAAAACCTAAACCTATCTGCCAGGTGATAAATTTTCCCTCAGGTTTAGACTACCTTAACTTCGTCCCTCTTATGGGCCTACCCGACGCATCTAGAGGAAGTCCCATTCAACGTACCCCTTCCAGCAATCGAATTGCATTGCCCATCGGTAACGGCAATTCGACAGACCACCATATATACTGAGACTGACCATGGTGCGCGATGCCAGTTCCTAGATTACACTCCAGAATTACCGTCAATCTATTAGAGGGCCAAGCTAAATAATTTTCACCAATGCAACGGATTGGCTGTGTATCGCTGATTGTTATTTGTCCCATGGCTAATACGTTTGACCGGAGGGGGTATTTGGCCTTTACCATTGCACTACTCCCGCCACCGCCATGGCCACTATGGCAGTTTGTAATGACTGTGGTTTGTTTTGAGTGCGCGCAGATACACGGCCAACATAAAGCATGGGCGCAGTTCCTGCTATCTCTCCCGAATGCGGCGATTCTTAATCACTTAACTGGGAGAGGATGTGCTGTGCACTGATTGTTCTGGGTTATATCGGATGCAGATGCAGAGCGTTCAAGCGATCTTGAGTAATTGCGGTAATAACGGGTGACATGTTCTTAGCTACAGTGTATAGAGTTTACATTGTCCGCGGTCGATACTTAGTGGTGCAACCAAATGAGTTGAGATTAGAAACACTGGCGATCCGAAAGCCGTTGGAGGAGGACATTTATGAAGAGCCCTGTAATCGGGAAGGATTGACATTGTCAACTTGGCCTAGATAAGCATGGTTGTTCGGTGTCAGAAGGAAAGTTATTGGCTTACCTATACAGTGGGAGGTGCTGGGTAAAAGGAGAGTAGGTAGTGTGCAACCTTGTGGTACCCCATATGCAAAAATAAAACTACGGCCGTTAGAGGAGGTTTTGGTGGGTATATGTTGCAGTACAGCTTCTACGATATATTGGCTTTCATAATAACGAAATTTTGTTCCAAGGAACGTCATCATTTAAGGACATTTTGAAAAGGCGACAGTCTCAACACTGAACAGGCGATTCAATGGAAGATGAAAGAAGTGTAGTCGATCGAGAAATATGCCGTCAATCGAGGTGTTCTATATCGACAAATATTGTCAGCAGGCCCACGGCCCCACAAGGGGAAACAGTCCTTAAGTAAGTCAGAAGCAGCCGTCTATAACTGCGAGAATAAAGAATAACTTAACAGCTATACTCGAGAGTTTTCAACCACTTTACGGCTTGGGTCCTAAATAACAGCACTACATATCACATTAAAAAGTGTTGAGCACTTGCAACACAATTGGTTGTCATGAGTCATATACCTAGAGCTGTGCTTTAGAAGGTTTCGACGACGGAGTACTATAGCAGTTTGTTGTTGCCTTTGTACGCCATCCTATAGTTAGACCGCCTGGCGACTTGGAAGGTCTTTCTCGCATGCGTGATTCTATTCAATGACCTGACACGGACTATTCCGATCGGTTTTGATCCGATTTCCTTACGCATTACAACCCAAAGGTACCTGTACTCATCAGTCTTTCCAATCAACCCGTCTACCATTCTAGAAAAATCTCCTGTCTCATCCACTTCAAAAAAAATGGGCGCCCAGCACGAGGCCACATTTAACCACCAATATGATGACTCAAAGAAATCCACTGCTGTCAATTCGCACCCAATGCCATCGCGTAATATGTGGAATTTATTAAGCCGCAGCTCAACAGCTCCTACCAAACAGCTACAACACTCATGAATGGCTCCCATTGATTGGAAGGCACTGCTGCATACAAACCTTTCCCCAACATCGACAATAAAATGTCCAATTAAAGAAGGAAATTAAAACCAGCGTCACCGGCCCAACACCAAATCGACAAACGTAACGCGTATTGTAGTGAGTTTCATGTGTGCGATAAAATTACTCAGAGGGATCTATCCAAAAGGCGGGTAGATTTCCGCAGAAGCTTTTCACCTGCGCAAAACGATCGCTATAAGAGCGATAAAATTTCTATCAAACGGTTGGTCAGAGTCCACCCTTTTCCCCCATCAGGCATGCTGCGTTCGTCGTCGTTGTCGTCGTCGTTGGTCGTTAGTCCATGGAAATGATGAAGACGACGATGACGTTGCTTGCAGCACAATGAAATAGAGGGACACTCGGTCGATTAAAAAGAAATCCTTGAACGAATGAACTCTTTTATTCTAGCTGAGCCACACACATACACATGTGTGTGATTGGCGACGACTGTAAAGTTGCTGGATTTATGGATTTCTTATCGCTGACCTTTCGCCGGTGATCATAAAATTTACTTAAAGCTGGGTTCCGCTCCGCAGTACTGCGGACGGTCAATATCAGAATCTGAGAGACGTCCTCCGCCTCCATGCCATGGATCGCTCGTAAAGTTAATAACTTTATGGATTAAATTATTATTAACTGTGTGGAGTTGGAAAAATGGACCTTAGGTCGGTGGAAAACAAACGTACCGCGTGTGCGCAATTGATCGGTGCAATGGCTTTGCCGACAGTTGAATTAGAATTCGAAATTTAATGGAAACGCCAAGTGAAAGGAGCTCTCGCTAATGGCGCTGGCCGAACTGATTTACAAATACTTTTAATTGGCGGCGAGATGTCAGTGGCTGATGGTGGCTACTGTAGGTGGTGCGGGTATGTGCGCGTTCTGAGTCTGGCTGTGGTGGACTCTCTGCGAATATCAGTCATGATTCTAAGGCAGATCACGAGTTTTTATTTTCCTAGAACCTCCGACTGATGCTTTCTTGCTTTCTGCTAATTGGCTTTTCAGCTAAAAAAATAAAAAGTTGGCGCAACAGGTCCGTGGGGACCCTAGGCCTGGCTTCTCACAACCATTCGTTTTGTGTGAGTCTTTCATTTTTGGAACGAATGGAGGGGGATCTACAATTTTATGCCGCGTCCAAACGGCTAATTGAGAAAGCTCTTTCAAGACAGTTATACTCTCGGATGTTTGTCAGACGTTCGCGAGAGCTGGCGCAGTGAAAAAACCCTACGTTGGAGTTTGGGGTTTTTTCGGGAGTCGAACCTGGTCCCCTCGCTTAGTAGTCCAACACACTAACCTCTTAGCCACTGCGCTCTTCAGCTAGCACAGTTAAAAGTCGTCGATTCCATGACACTTTATTTTGGAGACAGACCGGTGGAATGCGATAGGATGCTGGTGTAAAATCAGTGACTTTTTGGTGTCGCTTTGTTTTGGAAAATACTTCAGGCTACCCTAAGGCTTTGCATAACAAAGTGATGGGTGTAAATTTCACCCCCTAGTTCGACACAGAAGCAGAGAAAGATACAACCCAGCGCTACTTTAACTCTTGTGATTTTGAGACCGACGGCCAGAGGTGGCCATACGGTGGAGCTCCCCGGGGTGGTTGCATGGGGCGCCATATTCGGAGGGGCCCATGTCGCGTTATCTTCTGAATCAATTCATTTTTCCCCCAAATTTTTGTAAAATTACGAACAGTAATTCGACCGGACAAGGCAATAATAAAACGCTGAAGAACATCTCGCTAGCGGCGCCATAATTTCTAAGGCCGGCGATGTCAGCGCCTTGTATCGCCGCGCCGTTTCAATTTACATTGTCGGGTAGTTCCCGTGAACTAACTTTCCAGTCCGATGGCCGATATCAACCAGCAAAAAGCCAGTAACAAGCTCACCGCCATACTTGTTATGCATTTATCGCCAAACTTATCAGCAATTGCCACCATAAACTGCAACCACCTCGTGATAGACTCCTGCAAGACAATTCCTGCCACACTTGGCGGTACAACTTGTACCTAAACCATTACTCCCTCAACTGTCCTACTTGTTCTTCCAACCAACAAGTTGTCCCAATTTCAATTTAAAAAAAAATCAGCTAAGTGCAAACAAATCTAATATGTGCATTAGATTCAACACTTGTACGGGCACCTCCCGCCCGAGCCTCAAAATGTGTCAACCACTTCGCCGTAAGTTATCTTTTGTTTCGCTGCGAGAAAATGTCCTCACAGCCATTTGTAATCTTGTTAACACAATGCACATTTACCATGCGACACCCAGCCCGCATTGCACTTGCCATTGGGGAAAACTGGAGAAACGTCACTCTCTCACACATGCCACACCCATCCAAGTGCACTTTGGCTGCGTCTCTGGCACCTCCACCGCAGCACCATTCGTTTGATCAATCAAACTGCGAAACGCGCTACAGATAGATACAACATATATCAGTCGCACCACTCCACAGTATAAACGTGTATGCGCACTCACTTTACGTGTGACACTTTGTCGATAAATCACTTTAGCCGGGCTTCCCCATGGGGGACGTTAATGCACGGAGAGCTTTCAACCGACACGCTAGGGCACAACCAAGCGCGGGGAACACACATGCCTAGGAACGAACGGAAAATTCCTAAAAAACACCTCCAGGGTGTACGCCCACTTGCCGGCTAAAGTCTTTGTTGTCGCGCTGGCTGATGTCGGTGTACAAAAGGCATAAGATCTGGGCCATAAATCTGCGCGGCCGGCGTTTTTCGGGGGTACATACCTACAACAGATTTGTGAAAACTCCATTGAGCGGCGTGTGGCGTATCTGCACACATTGTGCGGGTGGTGGCTGCAGTCAGCCGTCAACGTCGACATCTTAAGCGAATGTCACCCGCCAACGTCATTCGCAGTGTGTTTGATTTTTTTTTTCTAATGAACTTTTGCGCATGCCTGGAGAGTGAGTTCTGAAGTTTGACAGTCCCCCAATGTCCACAAGTGTCATTCAAAATCGATATCGGCTGTATAAAATCCTCCCGTCACTATAAACGGCTCACCCACTCTCTTGAGCACTTTCCCTGAGGTTTTACGGCGACACCCCCTTAACGCCTTCTTGGCTTTAGCTGGGAGCTCCCCTTAACGGCAGAAAGTTTGACATTTAAATTTCCAACGAAGCGTAGAGCCATCGGACCTCCATCACGATGTGTGCGGTCGGATTGAGTTGAGAGTTCCTTTACTCGTGCGGCTAGTGGGTGTTGCAATGCAATGACCGTTACCCACCGCACTTTGCCCATGTGCACTCTTAGCAATCGCAGCTATCCGTGGGAACTTTCAAGAGTACGGCGACGTGGACTCGCAGATACGCAAATTGTTGCACAGCATCGCGTCAGCGTCATTGTCGTAAGGTTTTTTTGTTGTTTCCTTTTTTTTTCAATAAACATTCCATGTATCTGAGCGATTGCGCCATTAAAAGATACAAATACCCAGTTCGTGGGTGAAACGTTCGCACGTTCATGCGCTCGTCGTTATGCGAATGTTCGATTATGATAATCGGCGGCATACACAGTGTCAGATGACGATGACCCTGATTCGAGTAGTGGCCAGGCCATTTATGTCTCTCGGCGCGCTCTCGAAAATTCATTGTTTTGTGATTAATTAGGCTCCGACATGGTATCGTGCGAGTCTCGAAGCTCGACGCTCGACGCTCGACGTCGATGGTAGCCGCACGGACACACTACACAGCTGGCTGTAGCGTTATGGCTTCCATATTCTCTGGCCCCGCATGATGGAGTTATTATTAATAGCGCTCGCGTGATCGCGGGTTCTAAGTTCTATGCGGTCGTTCGCTCTCATGTTCCAGGGGTCAAATTGCTGTGAACCAATTTAATTGGCATTTGTAGCTCGTTACAACGAGGTGAGGCACTTCAAGGACGGCACCGTGCGGCAAGCACATCACCGCCAGGAGAGGTGCAAATTTCCAAATGAAGATGTCATTAGAGACTATATATGCGGCGATCCCGGAAATCGTATTAAGCCCACAGCCGCACACAAAATCTAAAGGTACATACACAAATTTCACCTCGTAAACATGCGGCCAATTTGGCTGGTGATGGCTTTGACGATGCCTCCTGATGATGATGTTAGTTTAAATACATATTCTGTGGTCCTCGGCGGGTACAACGAACACGAACACTGCAAGCAGTCGTAAAAATCTCTTCGAGGAATAATAAGTGTCTCGTTTGGGAGATTTATGAATCCTTTCTCAATCATAAGGCCATCGTCGCTCGATGTGCAATCACCCGTTAATGTTGTACCTTGTTGTGGTGTGTCGCCTCCCCACGCCTCGCGCGCCGGACACTTGATGCGCGCGTCATTACATCGCATTTGCGTGGCAATAAAACTTTCTAAAAATCGCCTTTACGACATACTCGGCGTTTATTTTATGCCAGTAAGGCTAATCAGGGTTCAAGCCGTGCAGACACACACACGCGCGCTCAGGTAGATTCATACTTGTCAGTTTATGAATGGATTACATTTTTAATTGTTCGATGGTAGATTCGTTTTCAGGGGAGAAGATCTGCTATCGCGCCTGAGACATGTACGCCGGCCGTCTCGATGTCTTTTGGCAGATTAGCAAGCGCACTCTCAGCCAAAGAGAGAGAGTGGAGGGGGGGAGGGGGTTCCTGTTGTGGCGACAAGTGACACCTAACAAGAGTAGTCTGAGCTAGGGATCCTTTGGCATGCA
Source organism: Cheilosia grossa (assembly GCA_963082955.1). Classification (NCBI taxonomy): domain Eukaryota; kingdom Metazoa; phylum Arthropoda; class Insecta; order Diptera; family Syrphidae; genus Cheilosia; species Cheilosia grossa. The sequence goes on from OY720148.1 coordinate 53,510,584, forward strand.
GCCACCATAATAAATGGTATGCGGTGTGCGCGAACTTTCAGTTGGTCTTGTGTCCTCTCGGCGAACATAAATCTCTGAGATAGGGAGGCAAGCCATCGCGGTTTTGCGGTGAGTGGCCGTGTTGACAATCAACGAATGCGAGATGAGATACCAGTATTCATATGGGCTAGTTGCAGAGCATACATTGTACCCGAAGTTACTCAGTATATATAGATTTGCCGGTGCATTGTTTTCGGTTTTCTGGCCATCTCAGATGTCGAGTGTTTATGGGGCACGACAATCGCGAGGTGATAAGGAGGTGATAAGTGTAAAAGACTGTGTCCCGTGCAGCTTATTCTGAAGCTGAGATTTCACTTAGATTGAGTCTGACACCAGGTCGTGTTCTTGAGCTGGGTCAGGAGGACTGACAACGTCTAACATAAAGTGGTATGGGGAGTGCTTTAGAGCTAATTATACTCAAAAACCTGAAGACTGCGGTGCGGCTCTGCTACATACCTCGTGCACAGATGTCTATCTATGAAGCAATTTAAAATATAAATAGTTTCCCACGGTGAAACTTTCATTGTTCCATCGAAACAAACTCTGAACTCGGCACCACTCGCGATCTATCGCGAATAAGACAGCAGAAGACCAAACAAGTTGGAGAAACTTTGCCAGAAGACTCAATAAAATCCATGCGACTGCGGTTGTCATCCTGTCTGTTGCATTTAAAAATTGGCCGCAACCCCCGCAAGTGGTAGGCAGAGCACTTGGCGGGGGAAGCATTTCCGGGGAGAAACATACATCTTTTTCAACAACAATGTTTTCAGATAATTGACTGTCGGAACTACACTTAAGTAATCACTTAAAGGGGTTTGATGATGTCGCCCAAAATAGCTATAGGTCTGGCCAAAGTGCTTGTAAAAAAGCATCTTATCTACCTTTATAAACGAACAAGTCCGGCTTTGTGCAAAAACTTCAAGTAAGGAGCAATTTGCTTGAAAAAAAAGTTGGCCCAACGATGGTCTTTGTCGGACCTATGCCTAGAGCTTTCGTTTTGTGGGAGATTTAATTCTATTGTAACAAATCGAAGGGACCTACCTACAATTTGATGGCGAACTCGGACGACTGACTTGAGAAGCTTCATCAGGACAGTATCAAACTCGAATGTTTGTCAGATTTTCGCGAGGATGATAAACTTAAAATCTGGGAAAAAAAACCTGCTTCATCAAATATCCAATATGCTGAGTATATATTTCGGCGCCCATTCAAAGTTAACCCCAAACTACACCTTCTCAATGGCCGAGCTCCTAAAACAAAATTTGCGCAATCCAGTTTCCTAATCACCTCCAATTGGGACACGGACACAGAAAACCCGTTGCCAACACTACATACCCAGCAAAACATAATTCAATCCAACGAATTGCATGTCCACAGATACAAGACCCAAACACGAGAGAAAGATATCATGCCATTCTTCCCGTACGAGTATATATGGAAGATAGGATTACCTTATGCCAAAGTGTCCTCCTCGCCCAGAGACAAATTCTCCGCTATGCATCTTTTATCAGAGCTTCAGCTCTCACTCTACAGCGCCAAATGCGGAAATGCAAAGCCGTCATTATTTATGGCGCAGTGCAAACACTCACCGCACGGCCAGTGAGACACCGAGTGTGTGTGCATTTTTGTCCCGCGCACATACACACCTCCAGATCTAACTCACTATTTAGCTTCGGTTTTTTTTTTTCGGTTAACGGTTCGCCCGTAGATTAATTCCTTGAGAAAAAATATTAAAAGCCACCATACCAACGAGATCTATAGAGCCTACTTTCTTTCCCGTGCGCGCACGGATCATGTGACACTGCAAAATAATTAACACACATGCAAAATACCCGTGGATAATTACAAAATCAGCGGTCGTAGGCGACTGCGCGCCGACTCCTTGCGCGCACAAATTGGGCAGAAATGTGATTTATAGGATCGGCGTGTATCTGTGGGAAAATTAACACCATACTTGGTGAGACAAATGCTTGTTCGGGCGCACTCATAACAAATCAAATCGCCAGTCATAAACCCGATACCTTATGCGGTGCCGAGTACATTTATACAGGACCCAACCCAAACCCACACGCCAAGCGGAGTGCTGCTTCCCGCGCGCACCCTCGCGAAGCGTGAACACGACACGGATTAGTATTAATTGAAGTTTTTTATGACATGCCATGCCAGCGATCTTATCGCAGGGGCTATCTGCGACGCTGTGGTATATCGCGACATAAACTCTTGATATTTAGCGCCTGGGGTGGAGCCCGTTCGAACAACATACCACCTGATCCAGATATTAACGTTTTCAGTGGATCCCAGCTCGATCGGGGTTCGGGGATACCCTCGCTTCCATTGAATTAGTTGCGCGTGCCTGACACCTGATGCACGTCCGTCCACTCATTTGCATTTTAAGTGGCCCTCGCGCCCTCACCCTATTAGCATTCAGCGAGTGCGATTGACAGGGGGAATTGTATTGGCGGCGGCCCGTCCCCGCTGGAAGGTCGCGATTCTTCGGGGAAACAATTACCCGCTTCGGTGAGATTCGTGTTTACCGCTCTGACGACAGTGTAATTGAATGTTTTTGCCGAATTAATTGTCCGAAGTGTGTTGCATGCGTAATTTGATGAGCAAGAGGGTGAGGGTGGTTCCCTAGCGGATGTGAAATTTTTGCACTGCTCTTGACAGGTGAAGTAAAATCGTTTTGCAGTTGCAAGTCACCGGCAGGGAGTTTTACGTGACGGCGTGCGGTAGCAAAACTGCGTTTGACAGCGAATGTGTTGTGTAAGCTGCGTGACTGTTTGATGGATGTAGATATAATTGCAGTGTGATGATGGTGTCGCAAACGGGGGAGATATCGCTCGTGGGGAGTGCTGCTGCTTTGAATTGAATTTCAGGTGAAGGGGTGCTTGTGACACTTTGTCTGGCGGTTGCGAAACCACCAGAAACTGCTCAAACAGTGGCGGACAGCTCCCACTACTCTGAGGAATGTTGTTCGGCTCTGTAAGGGGGTGACCACTTGTGACTGAATGAACGAATTACGCCCAAGGGCGCAGGGAGTCACTTTGACAGCTTTCTCCAAAAAAAAAAGTCTACAGAGGAGACTGAGTTTCGACGTCTAATTGGCGCGCTGTGACAAAAAAGGTCTTAATCATGTTATGGGGAAATATGGACTCTAAGCAGTGACTTTGTTGAGGCGTAAGTGGATCTCCCCAAAAACCCTACTATCAAAGGTGGCACCATGTTTAAGCACTAGACCTGCAACAAGGGTAGTTGCATATCGACTTATAGACATCATACCATTTTGCCGACTTTGTGGTAAGCCGCATCATTGGTAAGAGTCGACGACTTCTAAGCCAGGACTTCTAAGTTCGAACCTCGGCGAGAAAAAGAAAGGCTTCCTGTTGCCAAGTCCTGTTTTTGTGACCGCTGCTGAAAGTCGATTGACCTTAATAATAATAATAATTATTTGGCGCAAAAGGTCCGAGGGACCCAAGGCCTAGCTTCTCACAACCGTTCGTTTTGTGTGAGTTTCATTTTTGGAACGAATGGAAGGGATCTACAATTTATGCCGATTCCAAACGGCCAATTGAGAAGCTAAGTTGGAATTTGGGTTTTTGCGGGATACGAACCTGGGACCCCTCGCTTAGTAGTCCAACACACTAACCACTAAGCCACTGCGCCTCGGTTGACCTTAGAGAAAATTAACCAACGGATCGATGAACGAAACGAGGTTAAAACTCGCCTTGCGAATATTCCAGCAGTATGTAGACACAAGCTCTAGTCCCTGTTCCACAAGATAAAAGGCTTACAGCATAATGTGCGAAAGGCCATGTAAATTACATCAATAGAAGACGGATCTAGAGGGTTCGATTGGAAATCCGCTTACAGAATCACAAAAGCAGGTGATAGATGTCATCAGCTTCAGTCCGTAAAAGACTTGCAAGCTCCTCGACTTGCATCGATTGTGGATTTCTGCAAGAGCTTCAAGGAGCAGTTTTCGTCATCGAAACTGATAGAGGTAACCACGAATCCGAGCTCGCACCACAGCCTAAGTAAGGTAAAATTAAAACCTTCGACTTTAGCACAGATAGGCAGTAGGGTTTATTGCGGTTTGCGGCGACATTTTCCATGCAGCAGTGTCATTTTCAGAGCTTCCTCTTTGTACCACCTCGTTGAGTGGGCATGGGAGGGAGAGTGCTGCAGCTACCGACGGAAGGCTAGGTTCTAAACCTATACCTACTGTAGGTAAGGTAGTACCAACCACATCATGAAGAAACACTCGATGTCAAGCAAGTAGCACTCTATATCGTTTCGATCACCGAAGTCCCCTTTCGGACTGTTATTGACAACAAACGCAAGGAGAGAAGAAGATTTGGTCATTTGAGTTTTGCCGGGAATGATCCTCAGTTCTATCGCACCCTACCAGCAAACTTACTGACTTAAGCTCCAGCCTCCCTCGCATGGATGCTCATCAACTAGAAAACTGTTTGCGTGGGCGATGCTGACACACCGACAACAAACCTGACATAAAAGTTCAGTGAAAAACATAGACAAACCGGTGACTTTCCAAAGCTATAAAAGCAGCTCAAGCCAAGCCACTCTCAATAACGAACAAAAAGGCCATCAAAGCTTTGAATGCCCATAAAAGCTGGCTCCATAAACTCAGTCCTTCCGGTACTCAATATATTTGTTTATAGCACCGCCACACATTCCCAATGATTAACGTCCGCACGACGATGATTTATTTTCACGTTGCACTCAGCCAACATGGATCAATTAAAAAGTCACACCTAAGAGCCAGCTCCACTTTGCCCCCAAGACTGTTATAGTTTCCTGACACAAAAACCCAGTGCAAGAAACTATACAGGTACAGATACACCCCCTGCGACTGGCCCAAGGACGGCCGTCGTATCTGGCATTCTCTTACGCAACCTCAGCGCAAACAAACTTTATGATCGGCTCGTAAACATATAGCCCACCGTGCCCACATGGCCTACTTTATCACTGTGCACAATCACACATTAACCGGGAAACTAAATAGAGATACCCACGCCGCCCTCTCCACTTCGGCAGTGTTATGCTTCATAAATTCGCGCAATCACGGTTCTAGATCGGCAGCCACCCGCTGCCCCCCCGCCGGCCAACTTGATTCTATTTATAAAGCAATATAGTCTGTGAAATCTCAACAACCCACTTACCTTTGCAAATGGCCTTCAACTCCTGGGGGCAAACTGCCGTCAGCTACAATGTACACCGGCTGTCCGCCAGCTGTCCCAGCTGTCGTATACTGCAAGCCGCCCTGGACGACAACTTGTCCGTCGGCGGCGGCGACTAGGCCACTCAAATCACTGCCCGAGTAGATCTCGAGGCCCTTCTGGTCCGTGGTCGTGGTGTAGATGACAGTTTTGTTGCCGTCGTTGTAGATCAGGTCGATGTGTTTGTTGTCGGGATACAGATCGCCGTCCAGTTTGACTGGCAAGTGTGCTGACATGGACTTGGAGTCGTCATGTGTGGTGTAGATGATCTGACCCCCCTTCTTCGAGTCGTCGTACATTTCCACTTCGGTCTTGACCGGATCCGAGTCGTACTGCTGAAGGACGGACGCATCCAGCGGGGACGTCTGATAGACTCCATGGTCGTTGGTGAGCTTGTGGCCCTGCGAGATGAAGGCAGCTGCCACTGCACTGTCGTTCGGCAAGAGCTTGGAAGGATCGCTCACGATCCGGGTGAGGATGTGCTCACCCGCTTGGTTGCGCGACAGGATGTGGTGTTCGCCGTTGATGATCTCACGGCTGATAATCTGTTGCTGCTCACCGTTCGGTCCGACCACACGGATGATCTGGTTCTCGTCGAACTCGATCTTGGCCAGGGGCTGGGGCACTGATCCCGATTGGTGTTGATTCAGCTGGGCCACCATGCGTGCGTCGATTACCTGATCCTCGACCTTTGGCGGCTCATAGATGAACACGGCGTCTTTATCGTAGAGCTTCGACGAATCTGTATGCAGATCCAGGACATTGACATTCGTCATGGTGGCCAGCTCTGGCTGGGGACTCTCTGGAGATCGGTGTATGGCATTTGGCGAAATCAATGGCAAGCCGTTCGAGTGAACGGAATTGGGCGATGCCGCCGTGGCGTGCGGCGGCGATGGCGACGTCTGATTTAGATGATTACGCTGGATCTGTTGTTGGTGAATGGCAGCGGACATGGATAGGTCCTGTGATGTGAGTGGTGACGACATTGTGATGATGATTCTTGGAATCGGTCTACGGTTGTCTATCAGCTTAGAGCTGCGATGAGATTGCACACTACTGTATGGATGAGATGCGATTGATGAGGAGTATCCTTAGAGGTCCTTAAAAATGGTGCTCTTAGCTTAGTTAAAGATTAAAATGGAAGAGTTATGGCTTTTCAAGTGAAGGCACTTTGAATCTCAACAATTGGACGGAATTTGTTGCTCGAGGTCTAGATGCTCTGTCTTAGGGCTTAAACATTTATGGCACTGGAATCATACGACTTGTGTTCTCACTAGTGATTCCTTCTTCGTTTGGGTTATATTTACACCGGCTTTTGCACACGATTCGTTGTACGGTCACATCACAATTGGTTGCATCTGAAATGGAAGAGAAAATTTGTTGTTAGACGGAGTTTGGAAACGGGGAAGACTTTGGATGATTGATGGCTGCATATTAGGTAAGCAAGCTCACGGAGATCACTTGAAAAAGTCTAGTCAGAGGATGAATTACTGCCTTCAATGCTGGCAGGCTACATTTGCATACTATAAACACAGTTATATGTCACTGGGATAGGCTGATAGCCGTTTCTGAGGTGTGCATGTGCTAAATGGTTTTCGTACGTGATAAATATTATTTTTTACCGAACAACAAACTACTAACAAAGCTCGCATTTAAGCCGACATGACCTTTCATTACTAAAAGCTTGCCAGAAGCTTTAAACAAGAAGTATAAACTAGCTAAGGCAAGGTTAAAAAGGTTACAAGCCACAAAAGAGCTCATCGAGACGCACAAACTAACAGCACCGTTCTAACCGTCTTAGGATGCTCTAAAGAAAATAAACTTTGCAACCTACGCTCAAGGAAAAGTAGGTAATTGAAGAACAGACCACCTGAACAGGTATAAAAAGGAAGATTTAATGTATGCGGGTTGATTGTGAATAGTTCTCAAAAAAATGCCATCTAACAGTGGAAATGGAAAACTCTGTAACAAAAATATGGTGTGTGCATAAGGTGGCAACGTTTTTGGTGCCAAACCTTCACGATGTTGAGAGGTTTCACATTTTCAATACGGAACAGACGACATAGAAATACAAAGACTTTGGACTTATGGATTTTCAATTGAAAACTATCTTATTCGACAAAGTTTGTAAAACAACTGCAGAGCACTAAATAGCCAAAAAGTCTGTGGTAGCTGGATACGGTGTGGTGGGAGCAATGGCTAAGTGCTTAGTGTGTTGGACTTAAAGCCAGGGGTTCCAACTTAAGGTTTTTTTCCACTGCTACTACCTACTCATGAACGTTTGACAATCATCAGAGAGTGTAGATGTCATGAAAAAGCTTCTCCAATTAGAAGTTTGGACTCGGCATAAAATTATAGATTCCTTCCAAAACGAAAGGCTATGATAATCAAGGCCTAGATCAATACGGACCTGTTGCGCCAAATTTTTGTTGGGAACTTTGACTACGAACCTCCGTAGAAGATCGAACCTCCCCTTTAGAGATGAAGCCATCGCAGATGCCAAAAATGTTGTTCTGAATATGGGTCGGGAGCCCGTTACGTAAGGGTTCATTCATATTTCGATTTCGAAAGTAAAGCTAAATAAAACACACACAGCGATACATTTTTGATGAACATTTTATTTCATTATAAAGTTTGAACTTTGCCATTAAATATGAACAACAATATCAAATTCAAATGGCCGGCTCGGGTAGATTCTCGGCACGCGATTCTTTTGAGGTAATTTTTAACCACTTTTTCGCACATTTCGGGCGGTATCTCGGCTATAACTTGAGTAACCTTGGTTTTAATGAGTAGACACGGTATTTTGCGTAGCCCAATAGAAAAAAATCTAACGGTGTCAAATTGCATGATCTTGGTGGCAAATTGACGTCGCCAAAACGTGAAATTACGCTTCCAGGAAACTTTACACGCAGTAATTGGTCGTGTTGTGTGGCTTGTTGTCCCGTCCAAATCATGATCTTCAATCGCAGGTCTAAAAAAGTCGGTAATCATTCGTTCAATTGCTGCGGAAATAGATAAACGCAGATCATCAGCAACACTTACATTTGCAGCAGCAATATTTTCGACTGAGCGTGCAATAAATCGATGCACAGGCCTTTCGACATCAGTAACGCTTCCACTCTCTTCAAATTTCTTCACATTTGTACTGATTGCTTGTGTAGTCGAGCGATATGACGACCATAATCATCGCGTTATATGCGAAAAGTGGTAACGTTTGAATCACCACTTTTGTATTAAGATTTTATATTTTAACGCGTTGTTCGATTGTTAAGCGATCAATTGTCGTAAATGGCAAGCATTCAACTAATATTATGGCACTTCAAATGACAGCTGAGTTTGACAGGTGCCAGCGCTACCAACTTGAAACCACGAAATGAATGACCCTGTATAAGTAAGGTATACGGTGTTAAAAACATTTCCAAGCTTAAAGAGAGCTCAAATATTGAAGTCCTTAACTAATACCTACCCACGTTCATATTTTCAAGTCTTAATTTCTGTTTGTTGTTCGGGGTTGCCCCCAACGAAACACCAAAATCCCAAAAGCAGGAGCCTTTTCTAAAGGGTGATTTTTTAGCTGGTTTGGTTTTGGCAACACTGGTTTTGACAGCTGACGTGTGTTTAGTACCTTGTGTCACTGTCAAACAGCTTCGGTTTGGTTTGCAATTTAACCATGGATCGTCTTACAAATGAACAACGCTTGCAAATTATTGAATTTTACTATCAAAATTCGTGCTCGGTTCGAAATGTTCATCGCGCGCTGCTTCCATTTTATGATCGGCATTCTCGACCTCCTGAGCAGTCTATTCGGAAGATTGTGACCAAATTTCGCACCAAATTTACTTTGTTGGACATTAAACCACCAACACGTATACGCACTGTGCGTAGTGAAGAAAATATTGCGGCCGTATCAGCTAGTGTGACAGAAGACCGCGAAATGTCGATTCGGCGCCGTTCCCAGCAGTTAGGCCTTTGTTACAGCACTACGTGGAAAATTTTGCGGAAGGATTTGGGCGTAAAGCCTTTAAAGATACAGCTGGTGCAAGAACTAAAGCCAGCCGACCTACCACAACGCCGAATTTTTGGTGAATGGGCTCTTGGAAAGCTGGCCGAGGATCCGCTTTTTTATCGAAAAATTGTGTTCAGCGATGAGGCTCATTTTTGGTTGAATGGGTACGTAAATAAGCAAAATTGCCGCATTTGGAGTGAAGATCAGCCAGAAGCATTGCAACAGCTACCAATGCATCCCGAAAAAGCCACTGTTTGGTGCGGTTTATGGGCCGGCGGCATTATTGGGCCATATTTCTTCAAAGATGATGCGAATCGCAGCGTTACTGTCAATGGTGAACGCTACCGAGCGATGATAACAAACTTTTTTTTGCCCGAAATGGAAGTTCTTGACTTGCATGATATGTGGTTTCAACAAGACGGTGCCACATGCCACACAGCACGCGAAACAATGGCGCAATTGCGAGGCGAGTTTGGTGAACAGTTAATTTCACGTTTCGGGCCGGTCAATTGGCCGCCTAGATCGTGCGATTTGACACCATTAGATTATTTTTTGTGGGGGTATGCCAAGGCTAATGTGTATAGGGACAAGCCCGCTTCGATTGACGCACTGGAAGCCAACATCCATGCATTCATTCGTGAGATACCGGCCGATATGTGTGAAAGAGTATGCCAAAATTGGACTCAGCGGATGGGCTACCTGAGACGCAGCCGCGGTCAACATTTGCATGAAATTATCTTTAAACATTAAATTGCAAGGTTCAAACTATCGATTCAAATAAATATTTCATTCATTTTTTCGAATTTTTTGTGTTTTTTTTTAAAAAAAAGTTCTAAACCTCTTAAAAAATCACCCGTTAAGAATAGGATAGGTTAGTCGGCTGTATTGAATCCCGGGCTGTGGAAAAAAATGTTTAGCGAGGGTGGCAAGGAATGCTAAGAAGTCCGTCACTTCGTCACTAATTCCTGTACGTAGTTTTCGAAATACTGTCGCTGAAAGAAAAATAAAAAGCACGACTGGATCGCTCGAAACTTTCGCGTTCAATAGAAGTTCGAAACAAAATTCAGACTGAACGTAATTCAATAACTTTCTTGACCAGAGGATGATTTCTTTAAAAAGGTAAAACTGCTCCTAAAACAGACATCAAAATTACAACCCTTCAATCATTCGAGACTGATGAGACTGGAGAAAGGAGGAATGTTCACATGGGTCACATCTTGTCGAAGAAAATGGAATCCTCTTGAATTAGCAAAGGTTACCTACCATGCATTTATAACCAAATGCCACACAGATGATCGTTTAACACAAGTTAATAGATTTCCAGGGAAACCCATCCTCAGCCTTGACGGCGAGAATTCCTTCTAGGAACCCAGCTCAAACGACTGACTGCCGCCTCTTTTTCGTCATTAATCATAACGACAATAAGCAAATGGACATGGGCATCCCATGTAACCGTGTAACCATGCACTTAATGCAACCCCCCACATGCACATGATATACTGGAGTGTTGTTCGGCCGAAAGACAAAAAAAAAAAAAAAAACAACCATCCACACACCAATTCTATCCAATAATGTGGGGGGCGTCGCATAAAAAGTGAGAAATTTATGCCGCTGTGCCGGTCAAAATGCGAGAGTACTCCAAATTGTCGGGTTGCCCAACTGCGCTACATCCTCCAACAGACCACGGTGCCTGCTTCACACCCCACGAAAGAAAACACTGCGCGCGCTCACACTGGCAGGAAATTTTCATAATTTATTGGCCTTAATCATGGCCGCCATTGGTGTGTATAGTGGGATCAATTTTATCGGCGTGTACTGCGCGCAGTGTGTGCCCAACGATCACCCAATTGGTGCAAATTGCCAGTATGCGATCCATTATTATCTGAGGCAAAGCATCGCGAATGATTTAGAGTGCAGCAGACCCTCCAGCATGATGATGAACTGCGTATCGCATCGACCTCCGAGATGTTGCTTCCGATGCTGCAGCGCATGCACTGCACGGCGCATAAATCTTCCCAAGAATGCAGTTTGGTTTAGGAGAAACAAAGCCCCACAGAGAAAGAGATAGAGAGAGAGCGTTTACCGTGAACCGTAATAGCTTGATTAATCGCGGATTGGCTTTGATTCAGTGTCAGCGTTCAAAAGGCGACCAGAACCAGCGCGTATACTGTCAGGCAGTCATTTTCGGAATGTCGCACGGTATAATGAAGAGTTTGTGCTACCATCAGCGCCTTCGCCACCGCATCACCATCATCGGCCATGGCCACCGTTTGTAAATAGAGAACGGATGGTCTTTCATTACCATACCACCGTCGTCGTCTCCGTATAGTCGTTGCGGTGGTATCTACGACGACGAGCGGCAGAATCAGTGAATCAACTGCAACGTGCGGTTGATTGCCTCAAAGCGCCACTTAACAAGCAATTTAAACATTTCTTCTTGCATTCGACCGGATGCAAATCTTTTTGTTCGTCGCGAACATGCCGCACGTTCTCGCCAATGCGGGGCAATTTCGTTGAATTAAATAGAAAAAGTATGGCGCATACTTTCAAAAGGATGTTACGGTGGGATTGGATGGCTTCCAGGTGTAATCACAGTATCGAATATTGATGCCACTTTTAGTCCGCGTGTGTGTGTGGAGAGTTTGCTTAGTCAAAGTACGAATTAAAGAAGATTGCCAGACTGGTCCGGGTGCCAGGTGAGTGTTACCAAATCATCTGGGCGAAGCCAGTTGATTGAGGAGAGAGTGGATGTGATGAGCTTTTTTTTTTCTTTCCAATGTGTGCAATCCGGTGGAAGGTGTTCGATTTCAGGATTAAATGGAAGCTTGCCATACTGATGGCATGGCGGGGTTTTCGCGTCCTGTAAGACGGTTGTTTCAATCTGCATGGAGTCATGTGTATTGAGACATCGCTGGCAAAGTGGTTCGTCTGTGCTGTAGACTATTAAGAAGAAAACTGTTCTCTCCTTCGAAACTCGTACAAATTGCTCGCTAAACCTGATGTCATCGACAAAGTGGGCTACTCGTCGTGGGTTATCACGAGAGAAGCGGAAAAAGCTATGGGAAACGGGGATAAAAACAAATAAAAGCTCTTTATAAAAGGGATACCCAACATCGACAGAAGGCATTAAAAGAGAGCCTTGATTTTGAGGTGGTAAATGACTTCGTCTACATCCACATCGACTTTGCTTCAACCTCTGAAAATGGACCTCACTAGAAATCAACGGAGGAAACATCTTGCCAAACCGCTATTTGATTTTCGTGAGCATTTGAGTAGTTTGTGACAAAAACTAAGGACGCTCTATATGCCCTCTCTATCCAAGTCGAGCTTGATCACCCAGAACCATGAACTCATCAGAAGCTTGCAATGTTTTGCCCCGCTTTCAGTGTATGGCTTTGTACGAGATGATCGAACGGCGAATTGTGCGGGCAGGGACATTGATCTCGGCAGAAACGTATGTAGGTACTAATACCGTCCAATATGGCTAAACCATTTTTAAATCAAATGGCCATCAGATTTTATTGAATTCAACGCAAATGGAAGGAACTTTTTAGTGGCAAGGGTCTAGGGTGAATTGTAAGTAACCACCAATTGTAGCGCCACCTTTGGAGGGAAGTATAATACATATAACCATCACCGAAGCGCTCTGTACGATGCTGCGTAGATGGGTAGAGATGTGCCCAAGTGACGACAGCCAAAGCTCGGTTAGACCATCAATTTCGCTCAATTTTACCCTTCTCCCCTTTTTATGAAGGTGCGCCACGAGTTTTTCTCCGGTTACGGCGCATCTACTGATGAGCCAATGGAAAAGGCGACATCTAATCTATTCGTATCTGCCGATTTCCGTAGAAGAAACGGGCTAGCTATATTCGCCCAACAACACTCAATAAAATTTGTTGGTGCCTCATTCACCCAAGTGATCATGACTTGATCCATGACTAAGACTATATCATGATCATAAAGGTAGGTTTATTGTCAAGGTGTGGATCTTGAACCTCTTGTATGTCATGAATGACTTAACTTAGCCGCAAAAAGAAATGCTTGAACTCGTGACTTCAACAAAAGTGCCTTGCAGTCGTCAATGGTTCAGTTGAAAACTTATGTCACTTGGGGTTTCAGGAAGATCGCGTAACCATCGAAGCTCTATACCTCACATTCTGGTCAAGTTGTGAAGTCTCTTATAAGGAGAAGCTTTCGATTGCTTATTTACTAGACCTACTTTATCCACGATCGTATTTATGGGTCGATGTCTTGGCTAAAATACTTCTTAACACTGGTGGTACAGTGAACAGATTGTCAATAGCTTAAGACGCATTATGTTCCCAGCCTACAGCTTTACACTTTGCCGAGAGTTCAGTCATTTTTCGTTTTACAACAGGGGACTTAAAAAACATCGTAAGACCTGCGTCCTTCTACCCCAGGAGGACATCGGAAATTTCTTCAACAAAATACTGTCATAGTTAACTCACACTTGACCAAAAGCTCAAAAGACTTCAAAGTTCCACTGAACGACCTCTATACAGTCTACAGCATGCAACTAACTAGCTATACATTACATTCCACCACATCCCGCAGTAGTTTTTCGGATAAATCACCGAAAACTCTCTTACTAATGCCAAAAGGCGCACGCGAATGCCGCCATTGCCTATATACCATCGACCATCGCCCATCCCATGACCTAACTTTCCTGATGCTGGCTGACCCCCCGATGCAAATCACACCACGTGCATTTGCACAACCCGAAAGCATAAACCTCCGCACACAATAGGAGCGAGAGAAAACCTTTGGCTAAACTTCCTTTTGGCTCTGGCCCAGCGTCGCATTTCACCTGGCCAAGCTGCGCGCACATGGACCTCGCGCACACATATGAATTTTGAATTTTGCAAGGCGCGTCTCTTAACCTTTTGACTTCGATTGTCGTCGTCTGCTGTACAGCACAACGCACGGCGAAAGTTGCCATTTTGGCATTTGTCTTCGCCGTTAAGTTATATGTGTCTTCCGCCTCACGGCGGTGTGGCACATCAGCTCGGCGCAGCATCACTTCTTCTCATTACAAGCGATTAGAGAAACTTAATTAAAACTACGCCGTCTAAGCTCGCACTCCGGCGAGCCAGAGCGAGAGAGAGAGAGAGACAAATTATCTTGGCACATCCATTAGAAACTCCCAGACAAACGGTCAGTCTCGGTCCTTGGCAATTTCAGACCCAGCTTGACGTCCGAGTGTATTTCTCCTGTCTTTTGACAGCCAAGATGAATGCCTTCGCACTGCCAATGTACCTATTCCTATATGTGAGGTTATATTCGTCGGGGTGCTCGCGCATCCAACGCCACTAAATCCAGTGGATTTATCCAATCGAATGGGCCCAGCTGCAGCGAGTGTACGGGTCCAATGGTGGACCCATTTAAATATTAATTATTGCAATTAAATGGCCGCTCCAAACAAGGAGTCGAGTGTATTAATGTCGCAAATTATTGGCGAGCGCAATAAAATGCGCGCATATATGCCCGCCCCGCTATTGAATTTATTATATTCGCCGGGGTGACCTAAGTCGAGTGGAATTCAATTCTACTGCTGCGGAAACAGCTTCAGGTGTCAATGCAGCGCCGCGGCCACATTACGTGAGACAAATGATCCAGTCAACGATCGTCGCGGGCCACGCGGTAATAAATCGATTAAAGTGCACTGCGGCGAATTGAGCCATTTGCGGAAATGCATACAACATACATGCATCTGTACTCCAATGACAGGGTTTTGCAACATTTTCGGATCGGTACCGTTGGCGCCAATGGCGGAATACAGAACAGCTCCCACATGGTGCACGGATGGCGCAGAACCCCATGGTAGAACAAAGGCAATTATGGGGTATGACCGGGAAGGCAATTTGCATTTGCATGATGCAATTATACATCTGTGTTCTCGTATAGTGTATCTGTGGTCGATATTATTTATTTCGATTTTTTTGTGGCTCGTTGAGAACCCACTCGATTGGATTGGATTCGTGTTGCATAGCGCCCCGGAACACAGTTCGGTTGCCAGCAGAATTTATGCTTTATTGGATTCAATTGTTCGGTATACTCGTAGCACAGTGGATGTTGAGTTCGCACAGAAAGACAATACGACACGACGTTAACAACTTCAAGCTCGGTTGAGCGCGTGCAATTTGAATTATTTCACGCATCTGGCAGGGGGGTTTTGTGCGGGGATCACTTTGTGGTTTATAGTTTTTATTGAATATACAATGAAAGAAGGCCACAGTTGCTATAGGGGGGAGCTATAATATATTTGCTAACGAGCTGAGGGGGGCGGTGCTTTTGGAATTGTATTCGGAGCTTGGAATGCGAACAGTTCATGGGAGGGATTCAGCAAAGCCGAAATTTTTAAAAATCAAAGTCAGTTTTTACTAGGAAGATACAACCTTTCAATCAACTTGCAATTTGGACAGTTGTGCATATTTATAAGAATCGGTATGGAAATAACGCCGCAATCAGTACGACAAAAAAAAGTGAAGACTTAAATATTATGATTCGAGGTAAAGCACCGGATTTTTCTATAATGATTCTTCGCGAAATTTACTCTAGAAGACGAGTTATAGACCGCAAGGTTATCAATATCAATATACTCATCCACAAGTGGATTATTTCTTGCCTTTCAACAGGTTGCAATGGATGGTTCCCGTAACTGGACATAATGGACCCAACTGATGATCTAAGTGATGCAATCGCCATATTTACCTAATCTAACCTAACATTCCCTTATGGATCTTGGGGTTGGCACCATTTTTACGAATAGTTTACAAATTTCGCCCAAAAATTCCTGACATCTCTTCAACATTCTTGATGCGTCAATGACAGGAAGTTTAAGAACCGATCTCACCAGTAACCCTTTCTAAGTAGTAAGTTAGTTAGCTCCTTCCCTTTAGATTCTTCAAAAATCATCTGGATTTCATGACAGTTTTGGAAAAAGAGCTTATCTCTAGTGAACTTGCAAGAGGTTGCGAGTTAGCTTATTGGGTACAGCATTAAACTAATAATCTCAAGCTACATGAAAAGCTATTTCCGGAATTGAGGATTAACAAAATAAATTTGTAGGTATAAAATGTTGTATGTCAAATAAAGCAGTCGGGTGAGCATGGGCTAGTTCATAATAACTAAGTCGTTCCAATAGGATCAGCTTCTTGTTACAAGATAGCTTAAAAATGCTGCATAAACTTAACGAACTAACTTCGAAGTGATCATTATTTTAGTTCAGAAGATATAAGCGCCTAAACACCAGACACGAATTAGTCCAGAGAGCTATTGAACTAAAGCGAGCGCAGTGCGGTCTTGAAAGATTAAAATTATCTATTATAAGATTGATTTTGAAAGACCAGTTTTGTACATGTGTTCCTGGCTTTGCCTGCACGTCGAAGAGGTTTTTTTGTCCTTAAATTTGATCGTCAGAATATTTGTACAGCTCTCTTAGCCGTGAACTGCACTGAACTATACAAATGACCCATTTGAAATTTTAATTTGACATTAGTTCAACAAGTAGACTTGAACATATCGATCCGGCACAGTTGGATTCCGTCTATACAATGACATCAACACACAATCCATCCCGGATGGTAAAACAAAATCAACATTCTCCCCTTTGACCTAAGAGCCCCGTCATGAGGGTAGACTCGGTGTTCACATAACTAATTCTACTTACAACACAGTTGTCCTTCAAACCTGCCCACCGCACAATAAATAAAACCCCCCGGCTAGCTTACATCTTCATTTCAGCAACTTGTGTTCGTTTCATCTTTATTCTACTCGCACAACTAGTAAACAAGTATGTAAATTAATTAATCAAACGCCCGTTAGCGCGTATGTAGGCGGCACTTGGGTACATTTTTCGCTGTTCCTTAGCACAATAATTAAAATTCATTTTCGTGCAATGTGCATTCCTCCCCCACAATGGGACATAATAACAATGTTTAAGCCGCGCGGAGCGGCAGTTCGATTTAAACGTTTTTATCCCCAACAAGCGGTTAACATGGCCGCGGGTAATCACGGACTAATTACTGGCATCCAAAGCAAGCATGCCGCAATAGCGCGGCAGAAGCGACAGCCGTCGCATAGTGAAGAGAAAAGCCCAACAATATTAAATTGTTTTAATAAATTTTTATTCCGAAGCGTTATTTAGTAACGTGTAAGCGCAATAATCATCAAATCAAATGTTTACATCACCTACACTGTAGCGCTCACGTTCGCACACTAATTGTTTATTGTTTGTTGTGTATAGTTGGGGTTCGTGTTATGGGCTGGCTGCATCCAACAACATGTCCATTTTATTTAGCTCATAAGTTTTAATGTTTTGGCGAATGTTGGTGCTGCGGCGAGTGCGCGCGCGCAGGCTCCACATATCGGTAGATCGGCTGTTCATGGATTGTATACGAGTATGTGTGCTGTTTGTATCCTGCGGGTTACTTCGATTGGTTGGGCTTACAGATTTTGAATTTTTCTCTTAACGGGCGGCGGAGTGAATTTCAGTTGGATGCATATGGGGGAGCTGTGTTGCTTCGAGGTAAGGTGATGGGTTACCCTATGGTGTGGTCGATTCGGTGGGCTTACCATGTCGAACGTGATTGTTGAGCTTATGGTAGCTGATAGTTGAAGACAATTTCGATATCGGTGGAGGGGATATACAGCTTTACGGTTGTTGTTTTTTTTTTTTTTTTTTTTTGTGCGTGTAGAGAAGGTACAGTAGCGGCGATGAAAATGTAGACCGGTGTTGTACTAAAAGAAGCAGATTCACAAAACTTGGCAAGCATTCATTTTGGAAAAAAAACTTCCCAAAGGTTGCCACAATTTGCCAGGCGTTTTAATCTTAAACAGTTGCGAAACTCTGAACTTTATAGTTTTCAGAACTCTTCGGCTCGTTATAAGCACTGCTATAAGAAAACTTATAATACAATGGGTTCAGCGGTTAAATAATAATAGGTAATAATAGTTAGGGGCACCTAATATCGGACAGAACGTCACAATAGACTGCTTAAGCTTTGAAGTAGTAATGGACTTTGAGTACCCTGCCTTTGGTATATTGTAGATTAGAAAACGAGATTCCATCAGACATACGAAGAAGCAGCTCTTGCTAGTAGCTTTTTTGTACAGTAAATGTAACTTTCCTACTAGTAAAGACGTATCCCGAAAAACTTAGTAAACTCTGCATAAAACCTGAATAATTCCAGTCCTGTTTAAGAACTGTAAAAGATCTTTTAAAAGCGATTAAAAATACTCACAGTCGTGTCGAAGAAAAATCCTCCGTATGATTTCCGAACCCGTTTGCGTTGACGATTTTTGGCGAAGACGATTCAATGACAACTGTAAATAACGTAATCGTCCGATTTGCGGCAAATCATGAACGTAGACTATTCGATTTTCGCTCAGAAGTCGCCCAAGGTGCGGTTCCAAACGTAATAAAGTTCAAGAGCTTAATTAAGCTAAGCATTTTAAAAGCCAGAGCAGATCTTATTTTTAAACTCGATTTGGCTCCACTTTAGTCTAAGACGATATTTTTAATTTCACCTAGAAGATCAGATTTTGACACTAGGACACTGTCTTTAGTCTTTCTTTAAACGATCAACGGTGAACAACTCTTCAGCCTCGCACAAAGGAAGAAGCATACATGTAGCACCTTTTGACATTGATAAGTTTGACAAGTCCACGAACTTAACTGAAAGAGAAAAATAACTTCTAGAACTTTGTTGGAATCTTCGTCTTTAAGACAAGTTTTTGGAACAATATTTTTACCGACATGGCGATGGTCCTTCGACTGACTTGTGTTTGTTCGATCTGTAAGATTATACATCTGAAACTTCCTTGTTCAGAGAAGACGACCTCCTCAAGGCACCGATGGAATCTGAACTATAAAGGGCTGCATGCTGTGTGACCATTTCGGAAGGAATGATGAGTTACTCAAATAAATAGATTTATCTGCTTGAATCACAGTTGATTGCGCGTCTTTTCGAGCTGTTTTAATTTTCATCATGACAAATGATTATACCATTTGTTTGAGGTGAATTTTTCACTTATGGCCACGCTTACTAGAGACGCAGCTTTAGGCCCAGGTCCACTCCGGGCTAAAGCCCTACCTACATAAAAAGGTAAGTAAGTACCTATTTTTCTACGACTTAATTCATTTGGGAACTCTGATTACTAACAAAGGTGTCGAACAGAGCACTTACCAAAAATTGATGCTACTTACTAGAATAAAACTGCAACTTTTCAACTTAAGGAATTTGTCCGGAATAGATTTAACGACTACGGCATGAAATTGACTCCGGTTTTGACACTTGCATTGCAAAATGTTGCTATTAAAACAAAGGACATGTGTTATTATTGTCATCCGTTTTCTTAAGAGAAGGTGGAGCTGATATATAACGAATGCCTTTTAGCTCCCAGGCTGGGAATGACTAGGTCTATAGGAATAAAATTTAGTTTCTGAAAAAGTTCAATCACGTACGAAGGTTTAAAGATATTAATTAGGTACATACGCTACAAAGAGATCTAATAAGCCTTAAATTAAGATAAAAAAAAATTATAAAACTATTTAGAAAAATGGATAACTTCGAATAGAGCTAGATCGCCAATAACCAGTGGAAAAAATTTCATGTGTGCTGCAGAATCTGTTCGTACCTCTTGCGTTTTTTTTCGATGCAACTGACATTTTAGTAATGTGTCCCAAAAATTGTGTAAACACAAAAGACCTTTCGCGCAGTCAAAATTGAAGTCAGTTTGTATTTCTAAGTTTTAATATTGGCTTCGAAGTTTGATAGGAGGCAGATTGGCGAAGCGAGACGATTACGTATCGGCTAAAGAGAAAAAAAAATATGCCCTAGTTATTTAAAATATTTATGAATCAAGCAAAGTTTGCTTAAAATTCAGCAAAATTGTGAATATCTCGAAATTTTCTTACTTTTGGCTGCGACAACTTTGACATGAGTTTGAGGCAATATTGAAAGGAACGAGGTACGAACGGTACTTTGTGCACACAATGCGCAGCACACCCTATATACCGTACACCATCAGGAACGTATTGGAAAAAGGATAGAAACTATCTGCACAATACCCTGCAACCAATATAAAGTGATCATGCATAAAGTCAATTCAAACTAATTGCCACATTTAAACCAGACTTTATTGGAATTGCCCGCGCACTCCGACTTCGTATGTGCTGCTCGGCCACCAGAGCCACAACGCTGCTGCGCAGAAGAATTGTTCGCTGAGGCCAAAAATAAAAATCGCAAAATTGTGTAGATAAAGTGCAATAAACCATTTCAGATGGCGTTGCATCGCCGTAAAACAGTTGCTGTTACGAGCATTTATGCAGCCAGCCCACGACCGCAGATATTTTTATGGTCAAGACTTATTTTTAATGTTTTACCGCCGCATCAGCAACAGTGGTACTATGTGTACGAGTATGAAATGTCAAAAGTATACACGCACGCTACGGCCGACGTGTATCTTCCCAGATTGGCCAAGTGATACAAATTTAGATAAAATTTATTTATCTCCTGCAGATAGGAGATTGTCGGGAGGGAACATGTGTATTGGAGACCACAAGTGCAAAGTGATATCTCCTAATGAAGATGTCTTCGCAGCGGAGTGGTGTCCTTAATTTATTTAGCGATTTCAATATTTTGATAAGCTCGCAAGTGTTGGGAGCACTGAGTGCACTGTCCGCAGTATTAATGACAGGATGTAATTTTGGTGGAATGCCAGTCATAATCGTTTAATGGAGCGCAAGAGCAATTTGTTGTTGCTGTTGGATTTGCTGATTGCGCGCAGCTGTAAAGTGCGCGCGATTATGTTGTAAGCATCAAACGATGAACGTGCAATTGGATTTAATTAAATTGCACATGCTGTGCTTTGGGAGGTGCGCGTAATTCAAACAACAACAGTTTCTCTCCACTCGCTGAGTTCATTTATTTATTAATATGGAAAATGGGAAAGGCTCCTTAGAGTGGCCACCGGAAAATACTTGGAAAATAAATGGACTTGATCATGGGTATTTTATTTATCTAATTATCTACAGGTACCTATGGGATTTATGGTCGACAGTTTATGGGATGACTACAACAACGTACAGGCCGGATATAGTATTTATAGTGAACTACATCTGTGCATGTTCACTTTACTCATGTAAAAAGGATCTTTTTTTTTAGAGGTATAGAACTTTGAACTTTGTAGGCGCAGTGGCTTAGTGGTGAGTGTGTTGGACTACTAAGCGAGGGTCCCAGGTTCGAATCCCGCAAAAACCCAAATTCCAACTTAGGGCTTTTTCCACTGCGCCACCTCTCGCGAACGTCTGACAAACATCCGAGAGTATAACTGTCTTTAGAGCTTCTCAATTAGCCGTTTGGAATCGGCATAAAATTGTAGATCCCTTCCATTCGTTCCAAAAATGAAACTCACACAAAACGAATGGTTGTGAGAAGCTAGGCCTTGGGTCCCTACGGACCTGTTGCGCCATCTATGTATGTATAGAACTTTGAAATGGCGGCGTTAAATTGCACGATCTTGGAGGCCAATTCACGGGTCCGCAGCGTGAAACTATGCGTTAACCAAACGTTTCCGTCAATAAATCAATTGTGGCACGAGTTGTGTGACATGTTGGGCCGTCTTGTTGAAACCACAGCTCTTGCACATAATGGTTGTTCAATTGATGAATGAAAAAGTCAGTAATCATGGCTCTATAGCGGTCACCATTGACTGTAACGTTCTGGCCAGCATCGTTTTAAAGAAGTACGGACCAATTATTCCACCAACCCATAGAGCACACCAACAGTCAGTTCTTTTGGATATAACGGTGTCTTAACATACACTTGAGGATTACTATCACTCCAAATACGGTAGTTTTGTTTATTGACGTATCCATTCAGCCAAAAGTGAGCTCCATCCCTAGACAAAATTCGCTTATGAAAATTTGGATCAACAGCAATCTTGTTTTGGGCCCATTCACCAATTGCACCTCCAGATTAGACTACGTCCGAGCCAGCCGTGGCGGTCATATGCCAGAAATCATATTTAAGTTATAATGCCAGAAGATTATATTTCGAATAAAGTAAATTTCATGTCAATTTAAAAAAAATCATCTTTGTTTTATTCCTTTTCGAAGTTCTATACCCCTAAACAAAAACACCCTTTATAAGTATGTTAGGTTGGGGAGCTATGTTGATCTGGCAACTAAGTGGGATCTATTTCTGTATCGGCTTCTTTGAGCAGCGAAATTTTTTTCACTTAGATAGACTTCAAGAAAAAGAAAGAAATTATTTTCGACGAGGATTAGTGTTTTTATTTTAAATTTTAACTGTGTGCAAAATAAAAATCAAAGTATTATCTTATTGCTTATTATTTTAACTAATTCTAATAGCAAAGCCGTACTTTATTGGATTTGTTTTGGCTTATGCGTTAAAAAGACCTAGAGCTAGCATAAAAGACTAGTTGGTCTCACACGCACTGTCCGATGTACGAGAAGTCCATTCACATTACCGTCTTGTTGACGGTTTGGGTGACAAGCAGCTTGAAAAGCACACTTATGTTCAGACGATTGCCAGATCTGCCAATATTGTCAAATCTACAGATGATCTGGCAATGAGCTGCAAATGATCTGACAGTAGCGAACTACCTTCCAATACCAACTTTCCAGTTCACACGGTTGCCAGATTTTGTCCCCAATTCTGAAAATTTCATTTGCAGATGGTTTGCCTGCAAATAATTTGTCTGACAACGTTGTCAGGTAGAAAATTACCAGTTGACACGGTTGCCAGATGTTTGCTTACAAATTATTTGCAGATCCGTTTGCAGGCAATCATACAAATTAAAAACACAAAATTGCTCGTGGAATTGGGAGCTGAGGAGCCAGAATTGTGTCGCAATTCTAGCTGTGGTGACTCCACATATCCAAAAGCAATAGAGAAATATGTTCGCGAGCTTTTCAGCGGCTGAGCGGTCGCTACCGGTGAACATTTTCGGTCCCTGCTATATTTGTACCGCATTCTTGCGCCAGCGATCCATTATTCCAGATGTTCTGAACGCAATCTACAAAGTAGCCTATTTCAAGGTACACAATTATACAATACAATGATAAAACAGAAATTAATTAAGAAGGATCATAAACATTTCCAGATACTTTTACAAGCATCATAAAACGGAAAATATAAAATATACCTACAGCAAAAAGTGATTAGAAAGGATCATAAATATTTCTAGATCCTTCCAGAAGTATCATTATCAATTTCCTAGATCATTTTCGGTGTTATATCGACTTATTCGAACTACATATTTAAAATTATTTCACCAATCTACAGAAAAATGCAAAGAAACAACACCGAAAATTTTTGTTCTTTAAAATTATGAAAAATATATGCCTACTAATGAAAAATTTGCAGATGAGTCTGCAAATGTCCTAATCGTCTGACAATGGTCTGACAATGATAAAATTGGGTGTTCAGACGATTGGCAGATACCTGACAAATTCATTGACACTTGCATTGTGACTTTTCTGACAATCGTCTGAACATAGCCTAAACCATTTCCATTTAGAGAAGTCTTGTATAGATTTGCTGTCCATTTGATGACAAAGCTTTTACTGTCTGAAATCATTGGCGCTACGAGCAATAGCATTTCTTTTCTTACCCATTTACAGAACAACCATCTTTTTTGGCAGAACCACACAATATTCATCCAGTCTCTGTAGTAGGCTTTTTAAGTCGTTGTAGATCATTAAAAATTGTACCTAGGTCTATCTTTGAAGACGTAGTTTTTGACGTTTATTTTCATTGTTGTTTGGCTAAGTATCATGCAACCATAAGAAGAGGGCTTCTGGCTTCTGTGTCATGTAAAAATTCGGTGACAGTTGTTTTTCTTTGGGTGTTCATATTTCGTGACAAGCTTCACATTGGTCATTGCGGGTTAGCAAAAGAGCAAAATTTACATATCTGGAATGAGATAAATTCACTAGAGAATCATGACATCAATTGCATCCAAAATAGGGCGCTGTTTGATCAGATCTCTAAACTGGTGGCATAATCGGTGCTTTTTTCAAAAATGAGGCCTAAAAGGGTTTTATCTATAGTCAATTGGTGGATATTGGAAGACATTGATCCGAACGATATTTGGTTATACCTGGATGGAGGTACTTGTTATGCCGCTCATAGAACCAATGACGTACTGACGACATAAAGACTTGAGTCAATATAGCAACTTTATATCACAAAATGTACCAGTGAATGGGTCAGCGATATCGCCCGATTTTGGGTCCACTCGATAACTTCTTATGGGAAAATGTAACAAGATAAAGAGGGGAGAAGGTTTCACAAGGGTCTATGTGTGCTGGTGCTTAGCTGGCAGCTGCTGTCACCTAAGCAAACCTAACCTCGCCTTTCCAAGAAAAAAACTGTAGTCGATTTCGCATAATTGCCATCATTTTCATAGGTCCCAATGTCCCATCTTCCCAATAGTGGTTGGGGGTTGGTAAGATACTCCAGAGGACCCACCCTAACTCTGAATTTATCACCGCCGACTCTAAATAATCAGAGGCAATCCCCACACGCATATATTGGGATTGACCCAACGATTTCATCCTGAGCCTATATACCTCCGGAAGCTACCACCTAGTGGAGGGTCTATTTGCAATCGCGAATATTTATAAGTAAAAACAAGGCTTCACTGAAATTTCACCACCTCTTGCACAAAAGTCGATCAAAAACCAACAGCCCCAATTAGTCGACAAAGTCACCAACTACACGAATTAACGTCCTAAGCCGCTGTACCGCATCACCATATCTACCGGCAGTAGAAAATCCCCCAGGGACTACAACAATTTAGCGATACCTACATATATCACTTACAACTTACAAGCCCAAGCACAGTTCACCCAATTAATTTCAAATAAATGTCCACTTCAGACCATGCCAGACCATATACAGCCGCCCAATGACACATTGAACACAATCACAAATCAAAGAACCGCTGCCTGTCGCTATACATCCAAATCAAAGCAACTCTCATCCCTAATCTGCGAGCCTCTCGCCAGCCTGTCTGCTCAAACTCAACTGCTCCCAATTGGACTAATCTGCAACTCATGTCTTGTTCCACCCATTTTAGGCGGCAAAGAATCACGCCGAACAACAACATCACTCTTGTCACTTGTTTCGTGTTGTTATAGTTTCTACACGCTCTTGTTGTTGGCCCAATCAGGGCTGGCACCGCTAATAGACATAGTGACGACCGCCGGCAGACAGAAAGAAAAAAAGAAAAATAAAAAAACAAAACCAGAATATCAACACCCATAACACAAGGCGGTTCATTGCACTGGGCACCAGGGCGGTTATAGCCGGCACTTGCTAAGTACGGCTATAACCAGCCGAGTGTGCTGTCAATAACAATGAACCGACCGAAGATGGCAGCTGATGCGGACCCGACCACAACGGGTATTTAAAACTAATAAATCATAACCTATCTCAATGCGAAATCAGATGTGCATCTCGCCATCCAGCAGCACAGACACCGACGACAAACGGTGTGGCAACATTCCGGCGACCGGTCGTCAACTACCACATGCCGATACCAGTTTCCACCTTTTTCCCGTATTTAACAAAAGCAGGTTTTCTCGCTGCCTCATTATTTTGCTCAACACGTTGTCGTCGTCTCGTCCATTTTCAAATCTCCATCATCATCATCGTGATCGTTGTGTACCTACCTACGGCCAGTATGCTCCTCTTTCGGAAGACAAAAAAAAAAAAACGGTAGCTCATTTCTAATAACCCCAACCGGCGTTGTGGCGGCGAACATCTTCATATCAGGCACACACCGTCCACGCGCAAAAAAATCTGTCAAAACAATCCGTGGTCCGAAAAAGATACACGGTCCATCGGCCGAGATATACAAAAACAAACCAAAACTGGCCCAAAACCAGAATCTCTTTGTAGGTGGCGACCGGCGATTGTGTGAGCGCCACAATGGCCAAAATTGGATTTTCCTGTTTGGCAGCACACCACTCACAAAGGCCTATGTATCTATGGAGAGGATGAACCAGATACTGACTGAGTGAAGCCCACCTGTCACTACGTATCGACACAGTAGCCACCACTGTTTGGCCAGAGAGCTGCAAGGTTCTCTCGCCCGCATCGATCAGGTTTATAGTCTCGTGTGACTTTACACCTTAAATGACGTCTAATGAGATTTCATTTTTCCATCCGTCCACACCGTAAAATTGGCGGCAAAAGCCGACCGACTCCTACCGGGTGGAAGGGTACACCGCATCTAGACAAGATTGTTGTCGGGTCGAGTTTTTCACATCTCTCACGGTAGACTCAAACGCACATTGTTGTCAATCAGGTTCAGAAGTTCAATCAACTATACCTACTTGCTCTAGCGCGCGGATAATCTAGTTGCGCTGTTTATATTGTTTGTTTACATCACGGCGAGTCTTCAAATAAACAAAGTCTCTATAACCAAAAACGAAAAGAAAAAAAAAAAACCGAGAGAAAAAAATGAAAGAGTTCACGAAGAAGCCCCACACAACAATGCGCGCCAGTGCTTGAAATATGAATCCAAAACAGAGGAGGCAGCGAAACCAAACAGGATTTACCCACCGATGACAACAACGATGACGATGATGATGATGGTGATGATACCCCTAGCAGTGTTTTGCACCGACTGGAGTCGCAGTGCAATCCTGTTTGTTGCTCTGTGGTGAGGATCAATTGACATCGAAAAACACAAAACAGGTGAGCACACAGGACCTGCACTGTGCGGTTTCTATTTTTGTAGTTTCTGGTGGAACATGTTCTTTTTTTATACGAGATCCTGTTCTCAACCTCATGGGAATTGGGTTAGTAGAGTGGATGCGAACAGGAATTATCTACGAAACTGACAAACGGCACACACCCAAGCTATTAAAGTTTTATTTGAACTAAGCGAAGTTTTATTTGATGAGCGACGAGCGACACGCTGTCAGGGCGCACCCTTCTTGCAAGCCAGACATTTGTGTAGCGAGAACTGTTTGAAGGCGCACTTCCTTACGGGCGAGTGAGATCGAATCGGCGTTTTATACGAGCGAGTACGATCGCTGTTTCAGTGATCAGTGGGCGGAGAGTCAGGTGGACTATAGCAGCGGAGGAATGTGGGTACTGATTGGTGGTTTTGATGAGTAACACTTGACAAAGCTTTGTTTGTCCTATTGCTCTGATCGTGAAGCTAATTTTGCGAGTAGAACTGAGCAGTCTTGTACCAGGAATCTTGTACCAATCGTTCTTTACCTATAAATTGTTGAGGTCGCAGGAGAGATAACAAGTGTTTGTGTATCTGTCAATTCTTGATGGAAGACTATTGCTTCTGAGAAGAGGAGACGCAAGTGGTTATAAGAGCCTTGTAGTCAGCTGTATTATAGCATCAAGGGACATGTGGATACTTCGGAAAGGAGAAAACGGATGAACTTGCAGGAAATAAGATCCTAGATGCACGCAACCCTTTGACTTATGTCTGATGCAGATCGCACAGAAGATGAATAAATGGGCCTCCTAATAGACAAAGCTACGTTAGACCAACGTTGAAACTTGAAGACACGTGATAAATATAAGTCAGTTGAGTTAATTGATTTTATTCATTTCATACTTTAGTAAGTTATTAAATTCATGTTTCGGTGAATTAAAACAGGCTCAAGTTGGTGATGGAATCGAGGAGGAGTTTCGGGACAGTCGCGTGCTGGCTGGAAACCTTTCATGAAGTCAATCTCTACATTCGGAACTGCTGCATAACGACTCCTGTATAGAAGCTCTAGCGTCGTTGAAGAGACAGAATATTTCAGCTTCTATGTGACTGCCCAGCCTTAAAAACAGAAAGTTGTGCAAATTGTGGCTTCATCTTTGATGAACTAGAGATCTGGGCAAGCTAGAGCATATATGATTCATAAACACGACTAGGTGGTTCAAAAAAAAAAAGGAACGAAAGCTCAATGAACCCAAACTGTTGGTCTTAATGAACTAGGTTGCTCATCTTCACATCTGAAGGCGATGGTTTTAGGGACAGGCTCTCATAAGTAAACATGTAACTCTTACCAAGTGTGATATAATTTCGATGATGGTCCCCAAAGCTAACTGCTGTATAGACGCGTTCATGGCTGCGCCTCTTCGAGCAACAGAATTGTGAAGCACGTTTGTAGGAAATCATCTGAACTCGGATTACTTTTATCGTCTCCAAACTCTAAGCCTTAACAATTCCGCTTTCTATCTAAGTTATTGCATCAATTTTATACTGTACATTACGTTAAGTTAAGCACGTTGGGGGCAGTGGCTGAGTGGTAAGTGTGTTCTAAGTGAAAAATGTAAATGACATGACAGCTGTCTACGCTAGAATACCTTTCAGCAGTTTCTGACATACAAGACCATATCTGTCCTTAGACTAGACAGCTCTTCGATTCATCTGAACAAAAGCGGTGTAAAATTTAAGGACCCTGCATATGCATCCATTTTTTTATAAATCAAGCTTCATATTTGTCTGGGTTAGGGTTATTCCTGAGAAATTAATTTCCTTTCGACGAAATTTACGATTTGACGACTTTCTTTTCATTTTCTTCGTCGAAATATTGTGAAGTTTTGCGCCAAATTGTCACTAAACCTCAAGAAATACACTTGCAACAGACAGTCTCAGGTATTCGTCTAAATTTGAGGTAGTTTTGCTCCATATATTTGCTGTCGATTTGAAGCCTCTAAGATCTAAGGTAGATATCGTCAGCTTTCTTTCAAAACCTCACATTTATATGAAAAATTCCATTTAATGTAATCCTGATGAAAACAAAATTACTGAATTTAAATATCACACATTTTTTAGACCGTCGAAGTTTATCGGCCTTCAAATTTCCATTTAAAAACTCTTATGTCCGTCTTACGTCTTACTTTAACAGGAAACTGTTTTTATTTTTTAAATCGGTATTTTGCCCCTCCTAAAAAAATCGCCATCTTCGACTTACGAGTTTTTGAATGAAAGCCGTGCTTAACACGTATTTTGCTTTATATCTCGCTATAGCTTATAGCCAATCAGTCTGTCAGTTATGTGAAGGTTTTCCGTAATGCACGGGAAGGCTCTCAATACAGTGAACAAATATAAAAAAGGTGTCTCTTTAAAAGCTAGACAACTTAGGAAAGTTCCTCTTTTGTGAACCTCGTTGGCTAAAATTTAAGTAAAATTTAAAATTAAGTTGATCTGAAACAGCCTTTACCAGCCCTTAAAATGCACGCCGATCAACACTTAATCTAGTTTGGAGGGTTCTTTAAGTGCGTTCACTTTACATCTGTCAAGAATCATCAATAACAAATCAATCTGCGCATAAGTCAACCGATTTCCTTCTGCGACTCCGTGTTCACATAACGTTTCCGCATGTCTCCAGACATCTTTGATCTCTGACTTCTTCCCATTCGCAGCCGCATGTCACTCTATTATCACGATCGCATTTTACAAGCCGTTTTGAGGCTACACAACCCAACCCCAAACGTTTATGCTAATTTCCCCATATCGACAACCAAATCCGATTGACAATCGATGAGTAGAATTCAATTTCCTACTCAACACCGTTTCCTAGACCAGTGTCCCTCTCCATTCGAACATCCTTTCAAATATTGTAAGCCAAAAAGAAAAAAATCTTAAACCTACGACAACATTCACATTTGCCCGCATTTCACATTTCATCTGGTCCGCACAAAAATATCCTCTCAAACAAATCTCGCCACAGTTTGATTGAAATATCAAGATTTTTGCATAAGGATCTCGAAGAATCAACAATCAGTTGGCTTATCTGCGAGCGCTACATGCAGAACACATTCTCCGGCCGCTGTTGCAGCTACCAGATAAATTTTCCCTGTACCATGTTTGATTGCAGATAATCCACCATTCAGAGGGAACAAAACGATGTCTCCGTACGAAGAAGGAAGAAACTTGCACGCGACGGGATGGAGATGGAATGGGCAGCATTTATTGTGCGACCGCAGCCCAGCGCGCTGCGGATATGCGTAGGATGACGTTTGGATGTTGCGAGTTGCGCTGATCCCTCGAGCCGACTTTGTTTCGGTTTATTTTTGATTACACCTTAAATCAGGCTGTCCTTTGCGCGTAGTATTCAAACATCTCGCCGCGATGTGACATTTTAATCTTGACGTTCTGTGAATGGTGTACCTAGGTATGTTGCTCTCGGTCGGTCGGTCGTCGCGTCGGTGTGTACCTATAGGCTGTTGTCGCGATCTTCGTAGTCGTCGCCATCGTCGTCGCAGCGTTTTTAATTAGATTGATTGATCGGATTACATTGGTGTAGTTGAGCGGAGCCCCGCCGAATAACATCGAATCGGATGGATGAATGGACAGACTGAAAGGACCGGCTCGACTCTTGACAGCGAGTGATCGGTTCATTGTTGCGACTATAGTAGTACCAACTGGATATATATACTGGACCGTTGTCTTTATGTGATGTTAAAATAATTGGGCGATTCTTCCGGTGGACACTAATTTAAGAGGACAGTCCGTCTGTGCGGATTTGCGTACGCAAGTACAACTTCATTATACTGAGCCAGCCAGCAGAGAAATTTCACAAGGAACTCATTAAATTCGATCGACGGATGCCGCAAAACAATGAAAGTCGGCGAGCTCAACAAAGAAGATAAATATCCGAGCAGCGAGCGCAGTTTGAGCCATTGATGGAGTTGTTACATTTGCACAATAAAGGGATTCGTTGCGAGGTATCAACAGCGGTCTCGAAAGACGAATGCTTTTCAGATGAGGATAGCGCGACATAAGTCAGTCATTGTTTTGCAGTCGATTCATATAAGGTTGGTCGAATGTAAGACAATTTTAAGCATCCCATGCTCGTTAGAAGAGTGCTTCTAGCTCTCCCCAAATCAAACTTTAGAAATTTTAGTTCAAAGGTTCAGAGTATAGAAATCTAGCTCACCGTGCTTCATTCTGGGACTAGCAAGACGTTCATGCTTTGTGGTTAGCCGAACCACGATGTTGTACATTTCAGAAAATCAAAGCTCACACGCCGCTTATACTTAAAACCCCAACTCGCAGTTTCTTGGCTGCTGCTCCCCAATATTTATTTATGGAAATTCCTAATTTTGTCCCTATCCTCCTATCTCCTGTCCATGTCGGCCATCTTGCTGAAATTTCAGACGTTCGTTTTCGGCATACAAGGAACATTGCCCAAAGTATAAAGAACAGATCTCGCAAATGAATGGTATTGAGAACCCAGGCTTAGGGTCCAATATGGTTCGGTTGCACAAACTATTTACATACTTTTTTAAGACCTCTACCACTCTACCTCAACGAGACTCAAAACTGTGGCTTAATCTATCAGACCCAAAATTATAAGAACATTTTTAGATGCATTTTTCTTACGAGCAACATCATGTACGATTTTAACGCTTGGATATGAGTTTACCAATATAGATTGAAATCAATTAAAAGTATTAGGTACTTACAATGTGGTAGTGATTCAATTTTGAAACAATTTTCGGTGCATTGCCTATAAGTCGCATAGTTACTTCTACCACACTTATGGGCAGTGTTAAAGAAAACAGTTTACAGTCGCAAGCGTGAAACCAGAGGTCATAATCATAAAAACTTAGGTATAAATAAATATTTGTATTTGTTTTTAGTCTTAAGTTTACTATTGTTAGTTTTATACGCTTGTATTAATTAATTAAATTAAAAGACTGGTCCAAAATTGGTCCTTTCAATGATGATCAATTTGTGGGCAGTACGCACACCACAACCTTAAAATGTCAAGATCTTCCTAGTCATACATTCAATCACAGTTTTGAACACATAAGTCAACGGTATATCGTCAGCAAATGCAGTTGAAATACTATTCGAGAAGGGAGTTTATACAAATTAGAAAAAATAAAGGGCCGAGTACGCAACCCTGAGGAACACCTTGCTTTTTTAAAAAATCGAGACTCACTCAAGACACGATTGACATTAATTCTCTGTTTCCTTCATTTTAATAACAATAGCCGTTTAAAAATGTGACCTCGAAAACCAGTACCATAATGTTTGCCGAGTAACAAATCATGGTCCAGCATATCGAATGTTTTTTACATGGTAGAGTTGTTACAATTCAAGCCGCCATACAGTTGACTACAAACTCTCTGAATAGAATACCACTGTATAAAAAGCTTATTCATTTCTTAAAAAGAGTAGGATGACCAATGAGTCCAAATGCCTATTCACAAAAGCTTGAGGCAGTTCTGGGTCCGGCGATTGAAACGTAATTACCCCACGCTCTCATTATGGTTCGGTTTACTTTTTTTTTTTTTTAAATTACAGGAGGCTTAGTCCAAGTCATTAAAGTTGCAATAGCTAGTTATGAAAATGGGCTCAAAATAAACCAAAATATACGAGGTAAGAGGAACTTAGGTTGGTTAAGCCTGGCTTGCCATTTGAAAACGGAGTAGATGATAATACTTCAAATTTACATCGCTGGTAAATGTCAGACACAACAGTTTTGGACGCCATAATATAGGGACTGGGGGGTGTAACCCAACAAGAATCTATTCCAGTGTGGAAGATCAGCAGTGCGGTTTCAGAGCCTTAAAAATCACAGACCAACTTAATCTTATGAAACCCTGAAATTGCAAATCAACGCTCAACATCGTTTCAACGTTCTAAAAGCAGTGCCTCGTTTTGGCATATACCACCTCCTAAGCAAGATAATTTAGATGACTTGCAGCTCCGGTGCTTTCAATACCATAAGAGGACTAAGGTAGGGCGAAGCGCTGTCGTACAGTTTCATCAACATCGAGGAAATTTTACAAAATTCATAGGACAAAAAACTGCATCTTCTTGTATTCGCGAACGACATTGACAAAATCTTCAGTCTCAAGCTAGTTCATAGTGACCGAAAGTCAACTTGAAAGATGATAAAATCGGCATGATTCGAAAAGCATCCAAATCTCTAACAATGCGTCTATCTCCGGAGAAGATGAAGACCTCAACTTCGATGGTGTGTGCAAGTGGACAGCGACCCATTAAAACCTAGGACTTCGCAATGGGAGACAGTATTTGTTCAGTAATAATGATCTATCCAATTTTTAGTGAGCTGCTGACGGAACCCCAGAGTATCTAATCATCAAATTCTCAACTCTAGTGGATGTCCGGCAAAAAATGACGTTTAAAGTCCCCTAGATTCCTTATTCTGCTTGCGAATACAAAAGGATTCAAATATTCAGTATCGAAGGATGAAACGGGTGAACTGCGCTTCGCGCCTCGTGTTTCACGGATAGAAAAGGTTCAACCTATGAGCTGTACCAAGAAGTAGATGTAGTTCGGGAATCCAAGACATGTCGATTACATGGAATGATGTCGAGCTCTGACAATATTATATTCAAATTCCATTTCCAATGTCCGTGATGGGAAGAAAGGCCGAGCCTCTGTTATGATTTAAATGCGATAAAATTTATGGCTGCAGATTAGCTCGCGGATAGATTTAAAACTTTCAACATGAGGTTAATGACTTTGCGTAGTTTGTGTTTGGTTGGATCATGCAATCACAAAAGAAGTCGAAAGTAACAGTTCGCCAGTATAACCGTCCGTTGGCAGATTTCTACAGTCGAAACAAAGCCTCATCGACAAGATGTCAAATTTTCATGTAATCCGCACGTTCGCATATATATATTGCAACAGTATCTTTGGCTGATGTAACCAATTGGCTCCGCTTGAGCTCCATGTTAACCGGAACCAAAATGGTTATGCGCATCACCAACATGTTGAAACTCTAATTTGACACTCAAATCAATCTCTAAACGGTTAATCATCGGATAGGTAATGGGATGAACATCGCTCATGTTGCAAGATCGGTGGGATATTGATGGCTTTGATGTTTTTAGTAGGTGATTTGTTTATATGACCATGTGAGTCTATAATTTCCGTGGCGTTACAGGGTTAAGTTTTGCGGTTCACTATTGTCTCGGATGTATGTGACAGAGCTGGGTATGTTTTACGAACAAAAATAGGTCACACATGTCGAGATGCGAGGAACTTCTTGTGTGAATGTAAGCCAATCTTCAAAAATAAGAAAATTAGGAATGCGGAAGATTGAAATCCCATTTGAATTCGTGATCCCATCGCCCGTCCATCAAAGACTAAAACGCTTATCCCCCCCTGTGACATGACGACCCACTCGACTTGCAAGCTCCTTTCGCTCGTAATGACTACATCAAACCAGAACCAATGCAGCTGCAATCATGAATATCAAGTTCTTCCCTCTAACAAGGATATCCAGCAACTTGTCACACCGGATTCTCGTCGAAAATCAAAACAAATCTCCACGAGGATGTACGTCATGGCACACAAATCTGAGTTGCGCAAAAAACTGTAAGGAACAAACTCGTTTCATCCGATCAACAACAATCATCGGAAGGATATCGCACTTTTGTACCACATTCTCGACACGTAAAGTTGTCCAAAGAGCCACCCGCCATCCATCTATCGAAACAGGATAACAAACAACTTATCGACTCGTCGTCGTCTCCTCACAACCACATGGTTGACCAACAAGTTTGACTCCTCTTCGGCCAGTTTTTGTTTCTGTTTTCTGTTTTTGCTGTCTGTGGGGATACCTCTCGATTTGGGTGACTCCTGTTCGGAATCCTCCCGAGGATGATTCATTCAATTCAAAGCTCTTCAATATTTCGATCGAAGGCGGGGGGATCTCTTGTAACTTCTATACAGATCAAGGCGCGCGAAGACGTAAACGTGCTCTTCAAATGCAAAACCCGATGAAAACAAAAACCTACCAATCCAGTTGTACTATATGCCGGGTGGTGGTGGTGGTGGTGATGGTGGTAGCACTTCTGGTGCCTTATGAATGAATTGAGAGCCAGAATGGAAGCGTGTACCTCTGGAGGAGCAAAAGCCTGTTTGGTGTAAAGGTTGTTTTTATGCTGTCGTCGTCGTCGTCGTTGTTGCTGCTGCTGTTGTTGTTGTTGTGACGGTGGCGCTTAAGCTCATAATCCAGTTTTTCAACAGCAAGTGTCTATTTTTGTGATGCTGCTCTTGGTATAGCAGATGTTGTGGTTTCTTGTGTTTCATGTTATTAGGAAGCAAACAAAAAATCCAAGTCGCCTAACATGTGCAACCTATAACAGCCCTGACCTGATCACAGTTCAGCTTCGGCTTCAGCCAGACTGGATGGCTGCACATGGTGGTTATAAGTGGATGTCGTCTCGGTATGGTATTTGAACCGAAACTCGTTCCTCACACACGAGATGCGATTATTGTGGGTGAGGTCAATGATTTGCCGAGCGAGAGTAGGTATATCTCATACCGACAAGTTCCGTTTTGGCATTCAGTTTTATACCACCAGCAAGTTTCATGATTTATTTGATCGCAAAGCAAGGCAATTTCCACAGCCAATCTTGACCTTGTCTATTTGAAACGGATCAATACAGCTCCGGCGAGGTGATTTATTGAACTGCCATTAATTGGTTTTTATTGTTCTCCACATGCGGCTAGGTATGTCATGGTTTCTTGTCTCCGAACCTACAAGCTATTAATCGTTTCTATTGCGTGATGGATTCTGTGAAATTAATTAAGACCCGAAGAGCTCGAGGTGGGTATAGCTTTACTTTACCGCTGGAGAGGTGCCAAATGCTGATGCAGCGTGATTCATGATGACGTGAGAGGAGTACAGTTCTGCTAGGGTAGGGCTGCGGCCGATTACTCATTACACACACTCGAGGCTTGTGTGCTTAAGTGTAGGTATGTCATTTGTGGTGAATGTGGCGTTAATGAGATTGAACTTCGATTGGCATCGCCTTTGGCTATTCGTGGAAAGTACGACGTGGTGGTGTACCTGCCTATTGTGTGGAATGTCATTAAGGTTATTTTTCATTATTTTTTTTTTTTTTTTTGTTGTTATTCCTTTCACCATTTAGAATGGAGAGCTTTATGATAGATCGAAATTAGATTAAGTGGTCGCCATATCGGATAAAGGGGATTTTTGTGGCCGATTGTCAATTAAGTGAGTCGGATTGTGGGGCGGATGTGGCCGATTGCATGAGGTTATATTATTAGCTAGTGATTTGCTGCTAATAAGTTGAGAATGGCAAAGAAAATTCCATTTGTACGTCTGGTGGGGATAGTACAAAACGAAAGAGTTCGAGTGCGAACTGGGGTTTTGATTGTACTTTTGGCAATTGAGGGAAAGGTCTGGTTTCGAAGAGCTTGAGCATCAGTGTCAAGAAACTGCAATTCGAAATAGGATGGGACTTTTCTCAACCTGCTTCAAGTAGATGGTGACTCTCTGGGTGACAGCTGGTAACGAAAAAACTGAATATCTGTCGGGGACTACATCCAACATACTACTTAACATTTTTGAGAGCGCATTTCCAAGACAATCGGACAAATGTTTCTACAGAAAAGTGGCGTGGCGAGTGCGGGCAATTCACATAAGAAAACCCGAAGAGCAACCTAGTGCTGAGAACAGAACAACAAAAAGGCGACTGGACCGGATGTCTTCCCTTGAAGCAGCAGTTATGGATGGACACCAGAGGTTTACCAATGACTACAGTACGTTTTTGAATAAATTAGATAAAAAGAAAACTAGAATGCAAAACAAAAGCCGCTATAGAAGTTAAGTCTTGCATTCCTAGTTAAGTGGAAACGGCCTGAATGGCTGAAAAGTTGGTTATCCGGATTGAGGTTGAAACAGACAGCCAAAGCATTTTTAGGTGCATATACAGAACATCTGGGTTATGTTCAAGATAACGCCTTATGGTGGAGTGCGATCACAAACAATTTTATAGCACCTTCCGGAGGACCGCATACTAGCCGAAACTTCCATCAAGGTCGCACAAATTTGGTGAATCAAGGAGTCAATCTTGGGGTGCACATTTAAAGTCTCGTTTGTAAGTGTTCTACCTTCAACAATAATGAAATTTCGTTATGTTAGCAATGACTTTCCAGGCAGGAAGGAGGATTTTCAGTTCCGAGAAACTTAGTTTACAATTTCATCCAACAACTGATGGACCTGGTATTTACATTTAAATATTGAGAGCTGGGGAAGCTGGAATTTACAACAGTTTGCCAACCTTCCAGATATGGATGGTAAAGTGAGTGGAAAAGGACTGAACCTTCTCTGATAGGACGTCCAACTTATCTACTGGGTTCAAGCTGTAACCACTTTAGCTATCCAATGCTAACGTTTAAGCATGTAAGTCATGAATGTTTGGATAGCCACTTGTTTAAATCTTTAGAGGTATCTAAGTCGGACAATAATTATCAAAGAAGACTCATTCTGACACAAAACTGTTCATGTAGTATCTCTTTACCTACTTGAGCCCCAATTTCATTTGTGTGACACTGTAAACATGCTAAATCAGTCGTCGAATTGTTCTGGAAACTTCCTTCCTACTCGGGCCACAATTACTAATTTGAAGGCTGTCATGGAGAAATATACCTGCAGGACATTGGTCACCTTCAGAGTCTGGCTTTAGACGTCGACTTTTCGGTACTTTCAAGAAATACGTGTATGGACTTTCCTTGTCAGCCCTGCCAAAGCGTTGAAGGTTACATCATAATAGTTTAAAGGTCACAATATCTTTGCCAAAAGTTACCACAACACCGTGTCAATAAATCATCATTCCGAATGATGGGAACCCAGCCATTTCCCCATGACCATCGACCACAAGTTAATTGATTAAAGCAGTATACTCCTCGCTCAGCTTTACAAAGTCATCGCTGACCGCCTTAATAGCTCAATCATTACGGCAGAGAGAACATTTTCGAAACGAAAATGACGAAATCGTGCCTAATGGTTAAAAAGTCTGATTTACAAAAATATTCTCCCAATCCCTGCGCTTTGTTTTCCTCTGGTTTATTGCAAATTCGCACGAAGCCAAGTGTAACCGAAACGGCTTGAATAATTGATCACGACTTTGGTGTTTATATTGTCTGCCGCCATACCATATGAGAGTGCGGTTTTTGAAGAATATATCGCGCCGTCTATTGTCTGTCGATCGGGGCAAACAAAACACTCATCATCGCCATCGACGTGAACATCATAAGCTGAGGCTTAAGTTGGTGTTCTTCTAAACCACTTCCCATGGCCGTGTGAGCTCATTACGGTCTGCAAATCTGCGCCAAAATATCCACATTTGACATTTGTGCCCCAGCTAAACAAAATTCGAAAGAGAATTTAATTTGTGTAATGAATCTCGCATGAACTATAGCATACCGCGATGTGAGTTGCAAGTGAGACTACCAACTTGATCTTTCACGGCCACTCTACAGCTGCAGTGATTTCAATCGCCAATTCGTTGCTCTGCCGTGTTACACTTTTACCAGTCTAATGAACATAACGTGGTGAATCATGAAAAAATTAAAAATCAAGAGTACTTGCACTTTCGTTCGCGCTACAGTCGTTAGCCGGTGTCTTCGCTGTTTAGTATTCTAATCCGTGTCCGTTAAACATTTTCTGAAACAATAGAAGCAGCACAACGAATGTATATCTCGCTCTCTGGCCCGACTTGTGGGGCGTTAGATACTAAAGTAGTTTACACACGTCGGAGTTGTGTGTGTTTTCATTTTTTGCTTACCTCTCTGCGCATTGTGCTGCCCAAGAGGCTGAATGACAAAGAAGCGACGATTGCGAATACATCGACTCGACTTTGACGATGACGATGGCGCAAATGATGTTTTTTTCGGTTTTTTGTTGTTGTTTTGTATCCTCCCGTCCACCAAGCACAACTTATTTGTTATTCATCTTCAGTCGAAGGAACGTGAAGAGCTTCACTTTTTCGTTCGCTGGAACCGTGTGTACATGTTTGCCTTTGGAGATGCTTACGCCATGCCATGCCATGGATGTGTGTGATTAGTGAGCACATGTTTTCCGAACTCTGGTGTATTTTTGAGTAGTAATAAAAAATAAAAGTCGTACCCAAGTGGCACACAAGCCACACAGCAGCGTGATTCATTTTCGAATTTCGAACATTACTGTAAGAGATCGTCTTCCTTGTATATCCCTGAAGTTATAGGCTGCCACCAACACACCGGCAGCAGTTTATTACTATCAATTTTGGGCCAGAGCACATGATGGCCTGGTGGAATCAAAATTGTTGACGGTTGAAAGGTACTTAATTTCGTTTCTTATGGGCGGAGGGCTGTGTGGTCAGGACAAACACTCCACCAGCCTTGTGGTTATGTGATGAGATGAGGGGTTTTTTGTGTTTTTTTGGGAATTTGATATTTCGTCGATGATTGCCACTAATGATGGTCCGTATAACTCTGTGATGGGATCGAGATGGCGGACTGTGGTCGTTCGGGTCGTTAGTGGATATCGATTGTATTGAGTTTGTAATTTTGACTTTTTATTTGAGACACTTAATTTGGGAAGTTGCCATTTTCTAATGTGTTCTTGGAAATGCTCAAGAATTTGAGCGCCAAAAATGGGCTTTTGAAAGAAATATATGCAAGCACAGTTCGCGGGTGAACTCTTTTGTTTATCTTCCAATTGGTTTGTGATTTTCAAGGTTCAGTTGGTGCTTTGTGGCTATTTTGAAAGTGTTCCAAGAAATGTTTCAAAGCATGCGTTGCAAATGTGTTGAATATTGAAATTAATTTTAGTATTTCGTCTACAGAATCCTAGTCCTACACCTGCGAGCCTCTTAATGACTAAGTGAGTCATTTAAAATGAATGAATAAAAATCATTTTATGACAAAAATAAGCTGAATGAATACTACAACAGTTGACGAGTATTTGTTAATGTTTTTCGCTTTCTGGTGATTTATAATGTCACCGCAGGCGAAGTTTAATTTTATTTGAGTCACTATTATTTTTGGTAAAGTGTTACTGTTAGCGACCAAAAAGAAATACGTGTTGCAATAGGTCCACGTCGGACCGTAGAGCTATCTTCTCACAATCATTCGTTTCTCAGATGTTTTTATGTTTTTACTGGGCTTACATAAAGCGATTCCCTATTACACATTATCTACCAATGTCGGTGGCTCATAGAACATCAGTGGATATAGCGTTCCCAGGACAGTTACACAGATTTCCCGAAGTCGGTCACAGGCCCGCGAGAAAATTGATTACTTTGTTTTCGTCAGGGGATGAACCTGAGATCTTTTGCTTAGCTGTCCCGCATAATAAACACTGAGCCTCTGCGACCAATTTAGATATAAGGCTTACTTGAAATGAATGCCCGTAAACGTGGACAATTTCTGCCAAAAGTGCGTGGTCCCAAGTGATCTCTTCAATTCACAGTTGAACTAGAGTTATTTTTATGCTGCGGAGCTAGTACCATTGCAAAAGGGGCCACATAAGACATTTTAAGGGTTACAGAGGTGATACTGGCAATAAAATAAAATAAAATAAAATACGTAAAATTCTACGCTTTCAAGAAAATTGAGATCGTTGCTCAAATAGTTTTCGGGTCTCCCAAAATCTTGCTTTTAGGTGCTGAGGCCTTATAGATGAAAACTATAAAGCTATGTCCACCGAATCTAGCATGGTAGCGATCAGGAGAAAGGAGCAATAATACAGAGAATAGATTTTTCGAATATTCGGTCCGTTTTTTAAGGGGGCAGAATCAATAAGCACAGCCCTGATCTTTCAAAAGCGGATGAACATATGTCGTTGTTCTGTCAAGTACAAAATTGTTCAAGATGATTAACACATGAAAATCGAATCGATACCGAAGCTTAGGCCCGCGAAGTTTTAGACCTCAAACAATTAATCCATCCACTGTACCAACTAATGGGAATTGGCTGGAGACTAGGCTTCATTGAGACATGTTTTGATTGAGAACCATGTTCATATCAGAATCCAGACAGCTGTGTCAAACAAAAAGAATTCAAGAGTATATATCAAGTGTTAAGAAGCATTAAACTCAGTTGCCAATCGACAACTAGGTGTGAGTCGTGCACTTGACCACTGTACAAGTATAGATCGAAATCGGAAAGCTAGAAACTGAGTACGATGAAGAAGAGAGCTGTCACCCAAATTGCGGATCTGGCGTTGAGAAGGAGTACTTGTTCTTGGCTATCAATCGACACTTGGATGGTAAGTCGTGCACTTGACCACTGTGTAAGCAAATCAAAATTTGAAATATATTAATAGATAACCAACGATGAAGAAGTGAGCTGCCTCATCAAAGGAAGTCGGATCTAGTATTGAGAAACAATAGTAATGTACACTATATTTCCAATCTAAACTTAGGTCGTCAGTCGTGCTCTTGACTACTGTACAAGCGAGCCGCTGTCTGATAGTTTAGTAGATCGCATTTAAGGCCGGTATACTAGTAGTCCTTTAACTGAAATGGATTTCATTTAGTATCTTTTTCTATCTGTCAACCAGGTCATCATGATCATAGTTTCACTTGACAGAAACTCCAACCACAAACTCTCATCAAGTTTGTTGATCGACTACTTGCTATTCAGCTCTCGTGTGCCGCCACAATGTCAAACGATAATTGGAGGGAATTGTGTATCAACAGTTGAGAACAAAGAGATCGTCTAGACTATATACCATGGTGACAAAGACGCTGCCTGCTACTGTGCAGGCGATTAAGCAACTACCTCAACAGCTAATCTCGCCATCAAAGTGATTCATACCAAAAGTGAGTTGCAGATTGCCAGCCACACCGATAGACGTCACTGTTTTGTGGCAATACATGCACAACAAAGCAGCCACTGTCTCTGATATATTAATAATTTCGAATTAGACTCAATAACGTTTATGTCAGTTCGAACTGTAAGTTCACAGTGTCGGACTGTCGGGTGAAAAAAACAAAAAAAACAAACGAGTTCGTGTGCGAACTGAATCACATAATCCAACATTTTATTCGCTACAGACTCTCCAAAGCACCTGAGATCATAGAAAGAAAAATATAAGAAATCGTCAAAACAAAGCCTTCGCCGACCTCTAATGGATTTCACTTGCAATTGGAATGTACAGTGGTTATCTCACCAGTCTCGTGCCAAATGGAAAATACACTTAATTATAACGTTATTCTGAATTACAATTGCAAAACATTGTTTAATTATTTTCCATACAGATTTGCCCAAGCAATTAACTGGGAATGGGGGGAATGTATATTTTTCCTTCTTATGAAATCTCTGTCTGTGTAATTTGATTTTTGAATGCCTCGCTACACCTCACTGGCGCGGCTGACAAGCTGAGAGGTTTGCAAATTTTGTTTTCACATTTTCCTTTGCTCGTTTACTTCGCCGAATTATTATGCCTATAAATCGTGAAACTTATCAAACGGCCATTACTAAAAAAAAGGAAAAAAATCAAAAACAAAAAAAAAAAAATTACGAAAGACTCAAGAAGAGAGATGATGTAGATGTAGATGACGACGATGATGAATCTGATGACGACGACCGAACGAAGAAGGAGAGAGCAAGAGCCACAATGTGTATCTCGTTCGTTTCATCTCTGTGCTGCTTCTTGTGGCTCGACGACGACGGTGATGATGATGATGATGATGATGATGATGATGACGACGACGGCGAACTATACACCAGCGCAGCACACAAGACATAACACAAGACAGGCGAAAGGAAAGGTAAAAACCAAAGCACACTCGTACTCGTACATATTTAATTTCGTTCCCTCGACCCGTTCGGCCAGCGATTTCCTTCTTGGTTACTATACGAATTGGAAATTCAATTCAAAACATAAAAAAAGAAAATAATAATAACAACACAATAAAAAAATTGTTTTAGCCATAAAGAAAGACCCCAACAACTCCGGGCACACACACAAACATGCACATGCGACTTACAACACCTACGTGTTGTTGTTTACCACAAGTGGCGCAGGAGAATGCTCGCTCCGCTCGTATGGATGGAGCGTGCACACGCTCAGCGGTGGTACGAGGAGTTAAGGCAAAGTCTGCATTCCTACCATCCACCACCAGCAGGGTGCGGACAAAAGGGGGCCACAGCCTGTACATGGGTAAAAGAATATATCCAAGAGGTTGGTGGCTTTCGATTTAAGCCTTTCGTAGGATTTGTCCGCGTGCATATACACCATACATATATATATACATATATTTATATTGTTGGAAAAGGGGACACTAGTCCCTGGTCCACGGGGGGATTTAATTCGGGGTGTACCCATGGTTTCATGGCTCTGACCAAAATGTCCGCTCCGTTGGCAAACATTTGATGGGTCAAGTGTTTTGGTGAGCGATTTTACGCGCCTAAACCCAACTCAAACATCAACAAAACATCTTCAACACTTGTCAAACAACTAAGCAACTTGTTGTTTTTTTTTTTCTGTACTGCTTTTGTTTTGATATTTGTTTCGTGAATGTACTTACGTAATTTCCACTGTTTGGCGCTGCTTCTGCTGTGCTCTCATCTAATCCTTAGACGGAGGGATCATGCTCCATTTCATTTGGCACTCGATGCAATAATTTCCCCACACGACGGCGCGCACAGGAAAAGTTAACAGAAACAACAAAAATTTCCTAACAATTTCCAATTGAATAACACAAAACAATAAAAAAAAGAAAAAAAAAATACCACGGCACACACATACACCCGACGAAACGAAACACAACGAAAGGTGGAGATACAAAAAAATGGCTGTTCGTACACAATT
This sequence comes from Cheilosia grossa, assembly GCA_963082955.1. Classification (NCBI taxonomy): domain Eukaryota; kingdom Metazoa; phylum Arthropoda; class Insecta; order Diptera; family Syrphidae; genus Cheilosia; species Cheilosia grossa. The sequence goes on from OY720148.1 coordinate 53,554,493, forward strand.
TATCCACAGATACACGCGCAACTACACCACACACACCGAGACACTCTCCAACGATCGTGGACAGCGGCGCAAAATACGATTTATTATTTTTAACAAATTTTTAAACAATTTTCCTCAGCAATTTATTTGATTTTTCGCACAAGAGCTTATGGCGAACTGCTCGCTGCATAGTTGGAAACACTTTCGAACGAACAATGACTCTGCAGATACAGCCTACAGGCTACGACTATAATACAAACTGTTGCGCAGCACACTCACTACAACTGTGTTGTGTGTTTCGTAAAATTCAAAGCAATTCCTGCAGTTTGATTTGAAAAATTCGCGACATTTCATTTCACCACTGGGTAGCGTTTGAACAAAAATCTATCCACGAATTGAAAATCTGACCTGAAGTTGGATACTATGGGTACACTGTACACTCCCCCGGTCCACAGTGGTTGCGGAGACGCACGATCACAATTTAACGCACTTTCGATGATGAAAACCACGATTTTCCATTGATTTCGATTAGAATGAACACTTGTTGAGCGATTGCGTTGCTTTTGCGTAATTAATTTGGCACTTTTCATAAGAAAATTGGAAAGACAATCTCCCTGACAGATTCGTTAAATGTCGGTTCGGGGGAAAATTTTTTCGTCGTTTGGCAAAAGGTTTGTTCGACGACGGTGCGGTTCGGTACGAAAAACTCTGAAGAGAGGTTTTTTTTTTTTTTCTTTTTCTGTTGTATTTTTTGTTCCTCTTTCTTTCTACTCGTTTATGTTTCTTCTTCTTCTCCTTCGTTGTTACTTATACTACACAAACAACACTGTCACCTAGTGCGGTTGGGTGTAGGAGAGAGAGATATAGTCGTTAGTCGTACCTGGGCATCGATTTACCGATCGCAGGTGTGTGTGCGATCCGCGCAGAAGAGACCAAATATAGCGAGAGTTGCTGTTCTCTCGCTTGCCTGTGGGACAAAGAAGAATTGAACGGAGGAAAAAACAGAGTTTACCTGTACCACCAGCACTGGTACAGGTGAATTTGTATTGATTTGGAGTCAGAGTTGGTCTGGAAGTGTGTGTGTGTGCATGGACGCTTCGCATAAGAAAAGGGTAGAATGACAGTAGAAGATATAGAAAGGCGAACCAAGTTACGAAGGTGCTGTTGGATGCGAGTGTATTGCATATACAGTTTACAGTGTTACCTGTATTCACCTCAGAAAATTTTAGATTACTTTCGAGATGTGTATCTGCTCTGAGCGCAGTGAGCATGGATGCTGTGTAGATGCTGCACTGAGAGAAAATCTATCGGCCTTTATTGGGAGTTTGAAGTCGTAAGGCGGTCATTGCGCTCTTAGGTAGGAAAATCGGATGTATCGATGAAAGGCTAGGTAGAACAGAATTTTAATGAAGAGAAGGAAATTTGGTGACCCAAGATTGAGAGGGCTTACCCATTGAAAAAAGTTTGTGACCAAGAACCCATTTCTTCGGGAGTCATAAATAAATGTAATTTATGACGTTAAAGCTGACACCAAAAATAGCTAAAGTATGGCCTACACTCTAAGCTTTGACACAAATGTGTTTGTAAAACTTGTTTCTTATGTAGCTCCGATACTTGGTGACAATGAATTGGAATGTAATATTTAATTGCAGGTATGGACTTTATCCAAAGCTTAAGATAATATTCCACAATTTTACTCACTCTATTAACAAAGTTCTACGACTGACAGAAAGATGAACACAATTAAAAACATTGCCTACTGCTTTCTGATGACATTTGCATGGTTTATTGAATATAGAATTCCGATGGAAAATGTTAGCAAAAAATCAGCAAATCGTGTTCCCACAAAATTGCCTTACGTCGACTTTTTAAGAGTAAGTATTTGTCTACAAACGTGCATTGTTATTTTTACAGATATCAAATTAATTTCAAAATTCTCTGGAACGACAGAAACACAAAGCGCATTTCTAAAACAAAAGAGTTCGATAGCGAACTGGGGTTTGATGGGACGTCCAATAAAATATTAACTGCGCTTTTAAGCAAAAATTCGACTGACGTACAAGGAAAAGTTTTACTCTTTGAATTCAATTCAGTTCAGTTTAAATTATTATTTACTCGAATATGTATACAAAGTATGGAAAGTGAGTTTATGTTTTGTGGAAATATACCTTAAAGCGTATATTTTGAATTGAGTTCTTCAGACGATGACAAGAGAGTACAGACAGCTTCCGATACGCTGCGCTTGTCTGCACTGATGCCATATTTGTGATGCCGTGTTTTTCCTGACTGTTGGCAAGCCAACAAATCTCAGTGATGTACTCGTATAGAGGTATAGAGTGAGCGCTTACTACGACCGATTTTGTGTGCTCCCACAGCATAAGCTTGATCTTATTCTCTCTTACTTACTTGATTACTTGGCGCTAAGTATTTACTCAGAATTACCTGTAACGTCCACCATTGTGGCATCAGGCTCCATATCAGAATGACTCTCTCCGTCTTCTCTGTACAAGACTTGAATTGTGATTTACTATCAAGGACCTGGTATATCTTATTACCAGCCTTAGTTTTCACTCTCCCGCAGCAGTATCCTTTGTGTTTATCAGAGCAGCTAAAGCATTTGCATGAACGGCAAAGATGGTGTCCTAGAAGACGCCTATATCGAAAACTACACGTAAGAGATATTTTACAAGTCTAGTTACCATATTGGCCTCTAAGCTGAGAAAACTCTATCTACGGCTGTCATTTTGCTCTGTTCTGTGAATCTAAGACAGTCACAAGGTAACCCTGATGTCAATACAGTCGCCGTATGACATAAGTCCACAACAAGGTTTCACTTTTTAGTCAGTGGAACGGCCAATGATCTTGTTTAGTGGCGATTTCTTGCAAATCCATGCTGTCATTGTGGGTTTGATCTCCAACGCTCTTACATTTGGCAAAACCCTATAGCGCTCCGTTGCCTTGCCTATTGAACCATTTCATCCTTTTAGTCCCGTACACAACGGTCCCTAGAAGAACCTGTGTTCAGGGAAGGTCTCACTTGCAGATGAGTATGAATTTGTGCTTCTTAATATTTTTGTAGTATGTCCCATTTTTTAAACAGTTATTGTCAGTATTTAAAAATAACGATAGCAATTCAGCAGCATCTGCAAGACCTTAGTTCGTATTCCATCGGTTCTTGGTGTGAATTTGGGTTTTAATTACTTCTGCGTTTTCAAGATGTTGGCATTTTTTTCAGTCCCTTATGATTTTAACGTCTACTAAGTGACTTGTACAGAAGTTCTGTGTCGAAATTACTATTTCTTTCAAAACAAAGATTAAGTTTTGGCACATACTTTTATTTTTGGAGTTCAAATAAGCCTCGTTCGTTTCCCTGAAAGTTTGAATAGTATTCCAAGTATACAATTTCATGTGTCCACCAGCATAAAGTCTTAAAGTTGCGGAACTTCCTCATATAATTATTCAAACCAGTTAAAGCATTCTCAAATCATAGGACAATATTAAAAGACGCAGATCGCAATCCTGGACCTGGCGATAGCGACGAATATAGAGAAGTGCTCGGAATTTTCTTATATGTATACCCAAATGAGTGAACTACTCTGTATCCGAATCCGAATCCATGATTTAAACATGATATTGGACGACCGCTTATACTTATTTCATAGGGCTTTCTAAAATAAGAGGTTTACGAAAATAAAGTCCAGACTCTTGCTCCCTTATACCTCTCCATTTACCCAGTTATTTGCAGCAGCTCTAATGTTTTCCATTAGTGGTACCATCTGAGAATATATTTCACATACTGTCACACACACACACAGGATAGTATGGACACGTTGTTATGTCCGTAGGAGGTGGAATACTAAGAGCTTTTTCTCGGCTAAATTAAGTTTAATTTAAGTAGAGCTAAAAAAGGTTTTACAGATAAAATATTCGCCAACTGCTTCCCGAAAGCGATAAAACTTCAGTTAAAGTTTCAGTTCGACAATTTCTCTCGGTGTACCACTCGTGTGCCTTTTATTTCGCCATTCTACCAGCGAATAACGAAACAGTTGCCAACCGTTCGTTAAGTGCCTCTCAGCTTTTTTCTGCCATTTTCGTCAAATCGATGCTGTTCTCTGCTTTGCTTTGCCTCGCAAAAAAGGCGATTGGAAAATTCTTCGCGAAAAACGCAAGGCAAAAAGAGAAAAACCACTGCAACAGTCGTGTGGGGTGTGTGACACGTATTATAAGGTCAAATGAAATGTCTTTCTGTTTTGGCCTTCTGAAGACATTCTCTGCGCGCATATTTCAAGGCTTACGCAACTATATGTGCTTGTTCAGTTGAAGACGACCTCTTAGGGGATGAAAGGGCACTTAAACAGCCCAAAGCCGATATATATGGTATAAAATTCATTGTCTGACAAATCTACCGTGACAATGTGCAATAACCATACTGTTGCGAGTCCCCATCGCAGCCATGCTTTTGCTGCGGCCTCTTAGGTTTCCGTGTCAACACAAAGGCATAAACACACGCCAAAACGTTTTGGTGTATTTGTCGTGGTCCATGGTCGCTGGAAATGCAATCCTCGCTCGAGCCGGGGGAGGGTAACAACAACGACACGAAATTATTATAGGATCAGATGTAATTAATTTATACCGTCCGGGATCAGGGCGATTCTCTGCACACCGTGTGAATGTGTACCTGGTATATAGGAATAGCGTAACAGCGGCGCATAGAGCTCAAGACAAATAGCCCCATTCGAAGGTTAATGGCAAAAATGAGAAGAAGGCATCGCGCGCCGCCGCCGCTGCAGCCGCATGCACATTACCTGTGTACACGGCTGCACGGGCCTAATTGTAAATTGCAGCTAAACTTGCACCGCATGGTGGAGTATCATCGAACGGGCAGCAAAGGTTCAGTGCAACACCAACAGCAGCATGATGATGAAAATCAATGAGAGTCAAAGAGGTACCAACAGCAGCACAGCAGCGTAACCGACGACGACCGATGATATACACAAACAAGGAAGCTTTTTTGCTCCATTACACTGCCCCAAGGTAGTTGTATGCATCGACTGCGATTAACAAGTCGAATGGGCGCGCTGCTTCTTTTCGGCTGATGCTGGTGGTTTGAGTACGCGGTTTTTGTGTTGTTGCCGTCACCCTCACGGCCAATGTCCAGTGAAAGGATGACGTGTAGGTTGGTTGCATCAAAATTTGAAGGTCTTCATTGGGATGCAACGAAACCATGCCTCAGAGTAAAAAAAAAAACAAAAGAGTCCAACTGGGAACTGAGAATTTTCATAACTTTCCCACTAGCCGGCGATGCACTCCTGTTCCGACCACCTCCACACACAGCACAGGCCGACAAGTAAACCTAAAAATGTTCTCTAACTTCCGTTGATTGCATGTCGCATGGTTGACGACGACGACTACGATGCTGGCACACAGTTACATGCAGCGCACAAAATATGCAAAGCACATCCTACACGAACCCATTTTCCGTCCGAAAAAAGTACTCATTCGTGTGCGACAAATGTGATGACGCGCGGCTGGGAAGATCAATGCAGCTTCGCTAATGTAATCGGCTTTTGGATGCAATTGCTTCCCCCATCTCGGGATGTATCACAACCCACCACGCTACAGAAGAACGGTCTTCGGTAAGAAAAGAAAAAAACCCAAATCCGAGCAAAAGGGTATCAGTGGCAGTGCATGCTGCTGCACCAGCGAAAAGAGCATTTCGTTGTACCAGGGATAATGTAAATGAATCCCTTGTGCAAAAAACAAAGCAACAAAAAAAAAACACGACTCCTCATCCAACAACGATCAGGAGAACCGACCGAAATTCTATTCTCCTTTGGGGGAGAATGGTGTTGCACATGATGAACGAACCACTCTGCAATCAAAAATGAAAAGTGATCTTGTATCGTGATATGGAAGCGAATGAGCTCTCTCTGCAGTACGTTACGTATACGCGAACGCGAGTATGTGGACATTGAGAAGTCGGAATGATTTACACATTGGGCGCACTCGCGCCCGCAAAAAGGTATGAACGAGAAACAGCAACAAGGCTCCGCATATTACAACCGAATAATTTCAGCGACATTCATTATTCGTGCAGGGCGTTCCTGTTTTTTTTTTTTTTGTTCTGGCCTTTTTTGCCAGTTCGCCAGTGATGTCCTTTGTGGGGAGCATTATGTTGGTATTTGCACATATAATACAGACCGACGAAAGTCAGATAAGGGTTTCGTTTGGTTTCGTTTCGTTGGTGTGCTTGTTCTTGTTCGCTTTTTGGTGCACAGCAAGATCGTGAAGAATTTTTTGAGGAGATCTTGTCATTCAGCGGGTACATGATATCTTTTCGCGTTAATAACATGCGAGGTGTTGCTTTCTCCGAATGTGCAATTACAATGAAAAGGCGGATACTTTTTCGGCAAGGATGACTCACTGCAGGTTTTGCGGCAAAATGTGTTGAAGGGCTTCCTGGTTATGACAATTCACCTTGCAGGCACAACAATTGCCAGATATAGGGGGAATATTAATTAGCAGGGACTAGGATCGTTGTACAACAGAAAAACACATCAAAGGGATTTGCATGCGATGGGGGATTGCTGCTGGGTTTTTTTGCGAGTTTAGCCAATATTGGTTTTATTGCTGATTCCGTCTAAAGGAGTACAGTTCATTTCTGAAATATTCATAGGCTCAAAATACATATGTTAATTTTTATAATTAACATTCGAAAAGGAGGACAAGATTGGAGGTGAGCACTCCGCGATGCTGTTGGAAATTTGAATGAAAATGTTGAATTGGATGTTTGCAGACAATTCCACCACAATCGGTGTTATAAAACAGATTCGAGCCTTCATTGTGTTTATTCCAACCAGCGAAATTACCACCACTACGCGGCCTTTATATTTATAAAGCACAGTGGTAATATTCACTTTAGAAGAAATGGAGTATATTCGTTGAGAAATGGGAACACAGTTGATGTCCCTTGAGCACAATCAAGGTTTTCTGACTTCTTTAGCACCCTGGTGACACAGGGTAATCAATTCTTAAAAAAACTCAAAGCTTGGTTACTCACGAGCCCGTGTTAATAAAATACTCTCCAAACAGCACACTAATCGCATTGGGCAAATGGAAAAATGTGATGGTAGATATACCGAAAACGGATTACAGACTTCAGCTCCTAGCCGGTATACACTTCCCAGACTCCACAATAACTCCAGAATCCCAAGAAAACCCTCCCCAGAGAAGGAACAGGTGTAGGGAAACATTCCATGAAGGCAAAATTATTTGGCCAATCAAATCATCAGCCTTTCAAAGCCCCTGGAGAAGGTGGAACATTCCCAGCTCGACTACAAAAGGGCATCCTGCAACTGCTTAGTATTTCAATAAACCTTTTTTGGGCTAGCTACGCGTGGGGATATTTACCTAAAAAGTGGAAGGAGGTAGCTGTCAAATATATACCCAAGGTAGGTGGCAGACCATCCGAACTATCAAAGTCATATAGGCCAATCAGCCAACATGCCTGTCAACATGGAAAATCCACCACATGCTTTGCAAAATCTCACCACGAGGATCGAAAAATCAAATCTCTCAGAGACAAAGAAATAGCGGTTGCTTCCTCGATAAAGAAGGAGCATTCGACAATACAGAATTCTCTCAAATATACAGAGGTATTCATAACATGGGAGTCGACGACACAACATGCAAATGGATAAATTATTTATATGCTGGAGGAGAAAATAATACAAACCTCACTAGGAAGCAATAAGCTTAGTGTGTTAGAAAGGCTGCCCCCAGGGAGCAGTACTCTCACCCCTACTCTGGTCCATCGTAGTAAATGAACTACTGATTATTCTCAGCAATGACGGCTTCTATGCCCAAGGATATGCTGATGACAGCTATCCTAATCAGAGGTAGATACGAAGACTCAATATCAGATCGCCTCCAGAGGGCTCTCAATCTTGTTTCTAAATGGTGCACAAGAGTTGGCTCAAAGTTAATCCCAAAAACAAAATTACCTTAGTTACATTTAGCAAAGGGAGAAAGCTAGTTAGGCTCAGAGCAGCTACCCTCTTAGGCGAAACAATAGAGTTCTCAAAGGAAGTTAAGTACCTAGGAATCACACTAGATATGAAAAGCTTATATGAGACTCTCACCTTACCAAGACTATCAACAAATCCCGTCTAGTCGGTAAAAACTTTCATCATCATTGAGAACTCATAAGATCTGTCCTATTTCGAGCTACTCGTAGATCCTGAATTTACAATAAAGTGCAGCAAGAGTCTCCAACACTAGACGCAACTAAATTCGGAACCGTTTGTAATCAATTTTATACCGTCAAAATACACATAAATCAATAGCGCAGCCAAGGCAAATTTCCAAAACCATTCCATACATAACCACACATCCACACACTAAAAGTTCCCGCCAAAGTCCGTACATATCCTTCGTGTGTCGGTCGGAAATGAATCTTCGAGATCCACTGCACACCTGGAACAACAATGACCGTTGATCACTTTTTCTCTGCGTTGCCTGTAATTAACTTAGTTATCCTGTTCCCGCTCCTTTGACCATTACACATGGAAGATGGAAATATAATTTATTCAGAACGGACACGAACGAACCAAAGAATGGCAAAATCCTGTTTCTCCTTTGAATTAGTCAAAGTGCCACACATAACGAAGCAGTTCTCACGGATTTACAGCGCGATTTTTTTTCCTGCATAGTTCTCCAGAGAATTGGTTATAATTTCTTCAAGCATAAAGGACACTCTGTTGTTCACCAAAGTCCAGCGAGGAGCTACCTATAAGAAGAAACAAAGTTGTCAGACAAGTTTGACCAGAAGATGACCATTTGGACATATGATAGCAAGGAATAACGGAAGATATATTTCTCTACATGTCCCCTTTAAGAAGATCCCCTAAGGATGATGTCCATTTGATCCTTTTGGGACGTTTTTCGCATGAATTATCGGGGAAAAAATTATATTTATGTCCCTAGAATCTCGGAAAGCGCACCCCTTTTGCGTCGCCAGATACAGAAAGATCATGTGCAACCCCTTTTTGTGCCGTTGGTGGTTAGCTGGACATACGTTACACATCCTTTTGTGTATGCAAAGTAAATTCGATTACCCGCAAGGGGGATGATGGATGGATATATATGGTGGTGGTTGGAATCGTTTTTTTCTCGCTAAGAAATCCGAGAATAATTTTGCTTGAGAGGAGAGATATTGCTGGAAAGGGTTTTTGTGTCGAAATGTCGGACGGTACCTAGTAACTTCGATTCAAGATGATCGTGTCGAGATTAAAAGCAAACATTTAGGGAAAAATGATCTAAAAAAGCGGTAAAAGTTGGCATCTGTTTCGTGATGGGAAAAGTATCCTCTGAGAGTTTGTCCGAGTTTTGTAAGATTTTTTTTGTTCAGTTAGAAAATAAAATAAAATGCCTAGAGCTTTGTAAAGGACACGGAAACGTCCGCCTATTGTGGGATTATTTATCTAGAGTTCTAGATGATGTTGTGCAAATATTCCAGTTCGTCAATTAAAAAGGTTTACCACAGAATCATGTTTATACATTGCGATCTTTTTTAACGATTTCCAATATTTTTTAATGTTATCTGCGACTATTTGTTCTGTCTGTTGGTGGCTGACACCGTCACAAGGCCGCTTCACGTAAAATATTTGCGAATTGTTCAGTATGGCGCTTCAGCAATTCTAAACCATTCCTCTGTCGGACAGAACGTACGACAGGAAATATACGATTCCTCTTCAGACAATAAAGTCGTGGGATTCGACTGCAAGCTCAGACGTATTTAAAGCAAAGAGAAATACATCAGAAGACACCTATTTCATACTGCAAAGGGAATAAATCATCATAATACATCTTTATAATATAGTTGGTGGGTATTGCTACTAGGTGATTCCTGCCCTGTGATCTGAGTTCAGTGGGTGTTGCTACTGGATCACTTCTGTTCAGTGCGCTAATTTCTGTTAGTATTGCTACTGAAAGATTCCTTCATACCTAGGGATCTGAGATTAGTTGGTGTTGTTGCTATGTCAGTCCTGCTCTGTGCTAGAGTTAAAAGAAAGATATTTCAGTAAGATTTTTCTGCTGTGAATTTAAGCAAAGCATTAAATTCAGCACAGAAATGCATTATTTTTGCACCTGCGTCCAAACCGCACTTCTTTTGTGACGAAATCAATACTCAAGTATTTATATATCCACCGACATCCCATTCCGCGTCCCCATGACAAGTGTCACTTCGTTGGAATTGCATAGAGCGGACCCCGTCACGTCTAACCCATAAAACTACAAAACTACTTTTGCAACTTCTTTGGAACCGCAAACAAGAGTCATCATACTACCTCCAGCCACCACCTTGTATTCCTATTTGCTTTCTTCGAAAAACCGCACAATCTCCTATTAACATGTACACGTAACATACCCGCACTTGTGACTGCCGTGGAGTGGACCTTTTCCAATTAATTAAGTCATCAGGTATATAATCTAATGGCGCTTGGTATTTTCCACACCGTCATCAGTACAGTGTACAAGAAAATGTCAGAATTATGAATCATACCCGCAGTGAATGGAGCACCTGTCCAACGATTAGCGTGCGATTACCGATGCACTTAACATCGCGAATGCAATACCATTTCCATCAGTGTAGTCAGCAGCAATGAGCAAACCTACGGCACACTCTCGTCGCCAGCCGTCTGACTAGGTGTTAGGTAAACATCTTCAATCTTCGAAACCAATTCGCGTCATATGAACCTATTCGCCGAACGAATTTATGCTCGGCTCGGATAGTTTCGGATTGAATTTCGTCCGTCAGCGCGAACATACATAGGCCCACGACGACGCAGAGCGAGAAAGCCGATCCGCAAACGGCCGTCCCACGCAAGTTCGTGATGCCAATCGATAGGTCGCCTCAATGTATATCTCAACCTTGAAGCAAATACTAATTTATTGACCATAAAATAAACTTCTATGCATAAATTGTTTCAATCGCCATCATCTACACCATCACCAGTCCCGCTCTCCAAAAGTTGTCTTTCGTCTGTAGTAGTAGGTGGCCGTTGGTTTCAATTTTTTTTTGTCCGTTTTGTGACTCGAACGTGAGTTGTATTCTGCGCGATCAGTCGCTCGGATCGGATCACATTTCGTGGGTCCGGACAGGCGTTCTGACTTTTGAGATACGAGCAGTGATGCAATCACTCCTCCCTGCCGGTATGGACCTGTGGACGTGACTCAGGCCGCTCCGAGGTGACTATAGGTGATTATAAAATTAACATCACACGATAGCCATAATCTGGCATAATCGGAGGTGCATTAAGTCCAGCGGCCCACAGGAGAGACGGTTTTGCGTTTCAGGTACTTTTTTCTTCTCTCGGTTTTTGCGTTGCATCAATGAACTGAGCAGCACGAAACTGATTGGATGGGGTGACGCGAAACGCTCGAAACACCCTGAAACGCAAGAGACGAGGTTTTAATCGATCGCAGTTAATGGCTTTTAAAAGCTTCTCGCTGAATGGTCAGCGAGATTGGTGTTAATTGGTCGAGCAGGGCTAAGAGCTTTATGCAACCGACGATCAAACACTGCTGTGCAGTTATAACGTCTGATTAATGGGACGATCAATGTGGGGGATTTTGAAACTGTTTATGCGTTCTTTTGTGAATTTTTTGTTGTTTTTGTGGTGTTCAGTCTGAAATAGTCGAACGAAACCGTTATTTAGTCATAAATATTCAACATTTATTATAACTAGCTATCAATTGAACCAGGCGGTCGTTGCGCAATGGCTGACGGTAGGAGATATAGCTATAGGAAGCTCTGATTATAAACTAATGCAATTAGGTTGTTTAATACTTCGGATGGTGGAAGTTTCTTATAGAAACTAGTTTTGACAAATGCACTGCTTGGCCCTCTTAATGGATCTGCTTACGTTTTGTAACCTACCACTCTTAGCGGTTCTTCGCTACTGGAGTAATCTGTACCACCAATCTGAATAACACAACTGTAGAGGGTCAGTGACAATTTTTCATGAAAACTACTGAACAGATTTCGATTAAATTACTTTGGAAATGTCACAGTCATCAGTTTAAACAATGTTTCACGAGTGAGTACGAGTTTATTCCGACCTATTTAGCTAATCTTTTTATGTTCATTAAAAGTAGTCGCGATCTTGCAAAAGTGTTAAAAGGCTCACTGACTCGTACTAGTCTGCGGTTTTTGAGCTTCATTTCTTTTACCACCAGCAGATTAAAACAGAATATCTCTTCGGAAGAGGTAATTTTAGTTCGTTTCTACCTTACAATTTCAAGACAGATTTCGACATGCTTGTAGAAGCTATTAAACCTTCTACCACTCTCTATATAAAGGCATTTAAAACCTATGGCAAAGGTTGTCCTGTTCATATTATCCAAATATATTTGCCGTCTATGCGGACTGCATTATTGCGGCTCCGTCGATTATACCCAGGGACGTTCAAAACTTAAGCTGGCAGTGAAATGAGTGATCGGATATAGCCTCGAAAAGTACAATAGCTCCGTTTACAGAGGGTCCCAAAGGAAGAGTCAGTTAAATTAAACAGGCGCCGGGTAGTCGGAACATCAAGTCACGAGCTCAGAACTCAAGGTCATTCAAAACTACAGGAATTGGTACTACTACTACGAATCACTCCCAGGTCGCAGTAAGTATAGAGACAACTAAAAGAAGATGATGTCATTCTTGAGAGGAAGTACACATTATTCTCTTAAATTCGCTGCATCCTTAGCTCAATGTTCTCCCGTCGGGTAAAATCGCCCATAGCGACCATCCTCCATAATGGGCAAACAGTCGATAACTAACTACGACTCGAAATTCCCAAACATCAGTCACAGCAATATTGCATACAAATTTTCTATTACCTCCGCCTGACGGTTCGCATAGATTAATTGCCACAAGTTTTTAAACGCCAAATTACACTCAGCGCATTATTCATGCCGGCCGTAGATCTTCGGCCAAATGGGATACGTTCCTTGGGAGCATCCTCCATATTCTATGTACAGCTGCGCAGTTAATTACCTCGGCGAAAATGTATACCTACTCTCGTCTCGAGATCGATCACGCTCCATAGTCTGAGTAAACACTCGCTGACAGTAACGTATCCCTTTTGTCAAAAGCTATATAGCAAAACAATTATCCTCGCGCGCATCGCCTGTGCTCATTCTCCTACAGTACCGTTCGGACAGAGTCAATTATCACTCGCGAATACCGCATGCAGCCTACTCCGCCAGCGAAAGGAGAAATTCAATTACAATTTCATTAGACCGCCAGGAGCTAGAAGTTGCCGGCCCAAAGGCGCATCAGTGTCCTCCGCACACCGCCAAAAGTACATACATATACGATCCCACGGAGGCAATGGATGTGTGTGCGCGCACACAAACCGAACCCGTAATTATCTAAACTGTGTTTCCATTTATCACTCACAAAGCGAACACAAAAGCCAGTGTTGCGGCCCAGAGTCGGCCGGACCGATGGGTCTGGTGTGCAGCATCCATCCAACCGACAAAACGAGCGAAATCTCTGTCTCGCTCTCGCGGCTGCCATAAATAGAATTATAATTGCGATCAATTAATCATCGTAATTAGATGAGATGCGAGCATCACTTGGAGTCGAGCTGCTGAGCGAGGAATTCTCTCTCTCCAACAGATGGCTGGACCGAGTCAAGAGGAATGATCTTCAAACAAAGATAAGCGAGTGCGCTCGGCGCAAACGCACTGCACTGCACAGTGCGCAGCGCATGCTTCAAGCCAGCTTTCATGCAACCAATCGATCTTGTGTCCTCCTCCTGCTCCGAGAGTCATTTTTTGCACAAGCAGCAGCACCACCAGCAGCACACGGATCATCGCCGATCACACTGAGGCTGAGCCTTGTGTTGTACAGGACCGATCTTTTGTTTTAATAGATTTATGTAGATGTGGCCGATTATCTTACCATATTTGCATTTAATTGATTTGCGACAGGAGGAGGCTAGGCATGGGCATATCCTGGACAAGTGGACGCACAGTCCCTCCCTCGTATTATATGAACAATGGCACTAGGAATTCAGATGTCGTTAGTGTCTCTGTGGTCTGATTTTATTATGCGCGGTTATACAGAAAAAAAAAAAAAAAAACAACAAAGAAAGAACTATAAGCTGCTGCAGAATAGCCCAGAGCGGCCATTTGAATTTGGTACGCTTGTTGCACGTCAGCTCACCGTCGAATGACATAATTGCCCCAGTGTTCGGTGTGTGCGCGCCCGTCTCCGAGTGACTCTGTTCTTGGTCCGCTTTTGGGTTCTCAAACATTTCTCCAAATTGACATAATGACAGATGTACAAAAACAACTTGCAAAACGGTTTTCTGTCCATAGTACCGACTAGACTGCACACAGAAGTTATTCCTCGTGGATTGAACTTGTTTACTGGTGCACTCGCCATCGCCATCGCCATTCCGATGGAATGGGAAATTGGAAAATCTAAGGTTATGCGCGGGTACCATTAGTCCGGCGACATGCGGAGTCGACGGCGCCCGGTCACTTGTTGGCAGTTGGCGCGGTGGTTGGTCGAATGGACGGACGGTTGGTTCATTAGTCTAATTAGATCGCGCTCATTTTGTATGCAACAACGACCGACGAGACAGCGCTGGCTTAGTGGAGAAACCCGGAAAGACCCAAACAACCAACCAACGAACCAAACCAACCCCATTGCGTTTGTTTTACATTGAAATTGAAATGAATGGCAAAAAAGCCGAGGGCAGCAGGACTGCTTGATTCTAATGCTGGTGCATTGTCTTTGCATGTGGATCCATGGAACCACATTTGGAGTGATAAGTTCAAGGGGACGTCAGCTCTAGTGGATCAGTTTTTGAACGCATAATATGCGAGGCAATATAGAGCGAATACTGTTCTCAGAATTGTGTGGTGACTTTTCACAATAGGCACTGATTTAGCTTTGATGAGAGTCCTTTGTCCTTTCATTAAATTTCTAAAGTAGATTAGATGGTTCCTTTGCCGTATTTACCGAAGACTAGCTGGCCACTTAACTTAAAACGACACCCGCAATGCAGAGTCCAACTAAGTCGCCCTAGATTTTGGTCTCGAAGAAGACGTAACCTGACTGATAGCTTAAAATACTTCAGAAATTGGTGGCTCCCTTAAGCATTATTTTCATTTTAGAATTGATTAAGAATTACTTGAGGGAAAGGCAGTTAAGTCACCAAAAAAATGAGTTTAGGTCAAAAATGCCTCCAAAAAGGAGGCGTGCAGTAAACGATATAGCCTGTAGTGTTATCAAAGTCTTAGAAAGCAAAACGAAAACGGATTCATCGAAAGCTGTTCAGTGGCTTTCACGACAAGCGGCAACAAACATGAAACTCCTTACAGTTTTATAATATTTACTGATGGACAGCTTATACTCGAAGTCCTCAAGAATTTTTGCCACAGACAGTCGTTTTGAATGGAATTTAACAGCCTTTTTTCAAATGCAAAGACTGAAAATAAAAGCCCGTACAATTGGTTTTTATTTGAGGTGGGTTGCTCGCTTCGCTCCCGGCAAATATTTTAAGATCAAGGCCAAAACTTTTTCTTATGTTTGTAAATAGTGGCGACCGAATATTATCGACCCTAAAACCAAATAGCCCGATAAACGTTTGAGTTCTTGTTCGACTTATGAATGTTACTCGTTTTGGCAATGCTACATATTTTTTATAGCCCTGCCTTTAACAATTTCCTCGCATATAATGTACATGAGACTTCGCGCTGCAAAATTGTCCAGTTCGGTGTAGAACTCTTTCGTTTTCACAAATTTGTATTTCGAAAAATCTGCACTCAAATTTGAATAAAAGCCTAGTATGGTGTGGCTTCGAGCAATCGATGTGCTTTCTGTACGTACGGACGTCTAATAAGATGCAAAAAGGCAGCCCTTCAGTCCTTTTCACGAGTACCTTCCTAGCCCAAACAAATTTGGAAATATCTATAATTAGGATGAACCACGCACGTGCCGTTGTTCGATGGACATGAGTATTGGAATATGCATTCGCTTAATTTTTAGGCTGAACAAGAATAATTTCATAATGTCAGCGCTACTCAGAGTTGCATATTTACCAAACCAACTTCCGGTAGTTTCCAAAAGGGGTGGACGGTAATGGGTGATGTTGGCGAGTGTGTTACTCTTGCAATCTCTTGTGATATAGTAAATGGAAGGGAGGGCATTTATAGGTCCTTTGTTGTTATTGACAGTGCAAGCGTGATGTTGTTGTGCAGATGTAAACATCGGCACCTAACTCAATGGAAAACGAGAGCATTTGTTTTTTTTTTTTTGTCTATCAGCCTGCGGCTTTGTTAATGCCCCTGCTGCCAGATTGGCAATAAATATTCAGAAAGTAAGCAATGCACTTATATACTATCGCACAAAAACTTCTCTTTTTATAAAACATCATTCACCCCTACCTACCGCATATTAAACCGCCATCAGGTAAAAATTAATCACTTTAATAGCACTTGGGAGCCATTTTTGCATTGCCAGCTCAGCTCATTAGAAAGCCGAGTAACAAGTTCCAAGAGAAAATCATCGGAAATCAAACTTGTAAATTATAAGCAAGCGTTCCAATTTTGTACTGATAAGCCTACTACTCCTGCTCTTTGCCTATTACGGTGTCAACCGTTTTTCTATATGACGGAATTAATCTCGATATTGGGGATAATGTTTATCAACTCCACGTCTAATTTTTGCAGCTACATTTTGAATAAAATTACATTCTCTGTCAGTCTCAAACACATCTCCCAGTCTCCGTCATATATGCAAACTACCACGCCCTTTCTACCAATATAGGAACCAAAATCCAATCGACTCAAGATGCCTCACCCACCTCCAATCATCAACTATCGCAGGATGTAAGGTCACCGCCTGAAACCCAAGTGATTTCCCCGAACCGAATTTCATTGAAAAGGCTATCAAAACACCATCCAAACCCATCGTCGTCTCTATCTCATAACTAAAACACCGTTGCACACCGGGAAAAATTCAATTTGTAGCCGTTGCCCATTAATGTCACGTAGAAGAATATTTATCACCTCAACCACTTAGCGACACGGGCAAAAATGTCTAACAAATTATTATTGCAAGCTTCCAGCCAAGCAGCCAAGCAGCGATCCTTCCTCTCGACTACCATCGCACGCACACTCAGGGTGATAACAAATTTATATATTTTCCGCGTAACGAAACCATCATAATTGCAAAGTACTTTTGGCCGACGGTGTTTGGTGTACCGCAACCGCCGGCCGCTGAGAGGAGTCTCTCCCATACACACAACGTGCTGCATATGAAAAAGCGATCCACGCTAATTACGCTCCACTTTCGGCAGACTATGCTGTTAGTTAGATTCAGCCTCATACGTACAGCTATAGCTACGGGCTGTATATAGCCTATCAACGATGTCGATCAGGTCTACCTACATGGGCCCCCCAGGACTTTGGTTCGCGCATATATTCAGTGACGGTTCCCCTGCGATATCAACACACCGGCTACTGTGTACTGCCAGTGGAATCCGCTCGGCGGATGCGAGATGAACTCTCTATCTGGCGGCCGCGGCCATCCCCCCGCTCCTGCTTGAGTAGCGTGTTATAAATTATTATGAAAATATTTGAGACCATGTCGACCTGGATTTGTGTGAACCGCACCGCACGACCAGCTGATACGGGGCGCGCGCCCATTTGCATACTTTGTGTGTGCGTTAGCGACGCGTTACCTCTCCGCACGCCGTTGGTTGGAGTCCCGCCGCAATCGAAGTTGTATCTCGCTTGTTAGCTATCAAATTGGCATGCCATGCGCGTGGTGAACTGGACAACACCACACGCACCACGGCCAGTGTGTCCTGTGCCTGTCCAGTGTCCAGAGTCCAGTGTCCAATGCGCCAGGGGACAGTTCATGGGGCTTATTAATTTGTAAAAATCCCAACTACATGAAGGCAGTTCATTCGCCCGCAACGGATCAATGTTTGTGCAATGCAAATCCACGCAATCGAACGCTCAGTTCCGCCATGCACAACAATGAGAGAGTTCAACCGATGTAGCTGCAAAATCACAGCGCCCCGCTGTCTAAGACAAAGGATACGCCGAAATGTGTTCTACAACATTAGAAAGCCCCTAGTGTGTAGGTACAGTGTATCTGGGCAGCAGCGGCAGCGGCACCGGGACCGGGAATCAATTTACGCGAAATTATTTCGTTTTGGGCAATTTATCAAAATGGACATGAGCGCGTTGCGTGCCAGCGCTCAATTAATTTCTGATTTGACCAATACTTACCAACGAGGACACAAGACCGCGCGCCGCTCCGCACCGCGCACCTACCCGTACAAGATCGATGGATGTGTTGTATCTGTTCGTACGATGTGGGCAGCAGCAGCAGCAGTACCATAGTGAAAATGCATACTCTCCTCCCGGTTTATAAATACGGGAGAGAGAGCAGCCGAGTACACGGTGCCAAACATTCCGCTTCATTATAATGAAGGCACTCTCTCGTTCTCGGGTGTGCGTAGGTCTTAAGCCGGGCGAAAAGCATTCCTCCGCGCACTACGACTCTATTCAGGCGGCACATTTCGCATTTCGTTCCCATTTGCATGTTAAACTGTCACATTGGGGTGATTCATTGTGGCCAGCCGCCAGGGACAAGACATCCTGCGGGGTCACAATATACACAGATATATGCGAGCGGATCCAATGCTAGCGGCGCGATGGCTCCGCCAGAATCGCCCTGAATCTGAATGACAAATGCAAATAGAGCTATCCGGCTGCAGCCGCGCACTAAACGGTGAATTTCTGCCTCACGGGTGTTAAGTACATCTTTCTCTCGCCACACATTCTGTGTGTGAGCTGTCTGTATGTATATAAATATATGTAAGTGCGCGACACTCACTTCCTCGTCGTGATCTAGAGAGAGCGGTGGCCCATTAATCACAGCTCTTTGTTCGTGCAGAAATGTACCTTCCATTGATTAACCGGGCAATGAATTAGATTGACGCATATATCACATACCGACGCGTAGAGCGTTTATTGTGCGCAAGGATTACGCGAAATCCAGCTGTATTCGGTGATCGTAGATCGATCTTGTTCGGGGTCGTTCTTGCTGCGGCCGCAAAAGGTGTTACAGAGTCGGTGCTGATCTCACGAGAGATGATTTGCACGCATAACAGATAACGGCAGGGTTTTCGGCTGTTGCCAAAGTGGCAACATTGGGCAGCGGTGCGGCGGCCAACGGAGGGCGACGGCCAACACTCTAATCGGACGTAAATCGAGTGAAAAATGTTTTGAATCTGCGGTGTTGGACATAGATACATGCGGTTAAACCCAATGGAGATTGGTGTAGTTTTTTGTTTGATAGGCAGCGGGGGGAGAGCGGTAGTGATAGCCTGAAATGAGGATACAATAGGCGAGTTATTCGGGGATGCATACGTGGTAGCTGGAGTTTTTTTTATTGCCCATGGAGTAGATTCCGGAATACCTCTCTCTTTGCACTCTTCGAGTGCAGCATTTTCTTTTAATTAGCGTGTTGCATAAGTCAGTGGCGCACTAAAAAAAATAATGTCTTTTGTGACAGCAAGTAAGGGGCCTTTCCTATAAACGAGGTTAGCAGTGGAACAACTAGCAACAGATTGCTTGGGATTGCTAACACGGGATAGAGCTAGCCGTGCGAAGTGTTGCTGACACTGAGGTCTGCCCCAGCGTTGCACACTGCGCTTGTTACAATTTTACAACTTTCGAGACTTGACTATATGAGCTTCAAATGTCATTGAAAGCAGTGATCAAATAGGGTAGCGCTCAACTTAATATAGCCCAATTAGAAAGAAACAAGTGAAACCCTATATCCATATGTCAACACAAAGAACCTAACTTGAAGAATAATCCATTATTTCCCTCTTACTCACTTGAAACGTCGACAAAAAGAAAGCAACAAACGAACCGAAAACAACGCGACACGCACGATTACCACCAGTCTGTACAAATTTTCAATGAAAAACAACTCAATTCCGACATCTAAAACTGGAAATATTGCCTGAGACTTACTTGTTAGTAAGTAAGGTTAGGTTGAGTGGGGTTGTGAGATTGTCACAAAAGACCAGGCACCATAGCGTGCCCACATCCAGCCAAAGGAAGCTTGTTAGGAAGTGCCCGAAATTGTATGTGCCCTGAACTACCGACAGCGCCATCTGGTCTCTCTTTCAGAGGACAGTAAAGACGATTTCGAATATCTTCTGAATGAGTTGGCTGATTGCGATAAAATAAAAACCAATTGCTGTTCCATGTTAAGCCCCACTTATTCTTAAAAGTTCACTTACATTTATTAGGTGAGTACTTTAAAGGTGATCCGTGTTCAAAGCCACATACAAACAAACTTTACAATTTTCTTGTAAGTGTCGTTCCAATAAATTGGAAAGAATTCGTTGGCTACATTCGTTCTTCTCTTTCATTCAACTGTGTGGATTAGTATATCAACAATTCTGTGTTAAGTTAAATTAATAATTTCTAAAGGTAGCTTCCGATTAAAATCTGAGTTGTTCTAAACGTGCTTCATCCCAACAGTTTCTCCTAGAACGCACTGGAGGCTCTGTATTTAAAAGTCCTGCAAACATCAGTGAGATCAGCGGCTTCATATTGGTTTTCAACAGGTATTTCAGGAATGGTAATGGTTCAAGTGAGGCCGCACCAATCTTACCTACCTACCTTTAGTTTGTGACAAAGCATTCGCCTACAAAAATGCAGCATTATTTTTTGGTAAATCTATAAACCTATTAGCGGAACTGGTAAACTTCGAGGATCTTTTGTGATCGATGACAGATATGCATTTTAAATACTGATTGAATGACACACAATACAGAAGCTTTGAACTGAAACCTTAAAAACATTTAACTTACACGGTTGCTTACCTGTCGATGGATAGATCTTTTTTTTTTTAAGTGAAATCCATCCTCTCCATGGCAGAACATGGGTGGATGTTGCAATGCGTCGTATAAGCCATGAGTCTTATAAAGTCCGTCCTGCATGAATTCGCGACACAGCTGCTCGAAGTTGTTTTCGATAATCTCACCGGAATCACTCAAACTATACTGACGACTAAAAAATCTAACGATACAGCATTGAAAGACGAAGCACGAAAGACTTGAATATCTTCATAGTGAAAAACAATTTTCCAAAATTACCGAAAATTCAATTTCAAATTAGCGCAAAAAATGGTTTCCGTCAAGAAAATTTCCGGAATCATCAAAATGTGGCAGAACTTTTGACAAATGATCAAAATTGAGAAAAAAATCCCTGCACAAAATGTATGGAAAATTAATTTTTAGGAATTTTCCAATTTACTTTTAGCATTTCCAATTTTCTCGCCGTATAAACCTTCCTAAGGCGTAGACAAACACAACAAAGAAAAGATAGCTCAAAGCAGACGATCGGTTCTCGAGTTATAGGCGGTCTTACGGATGCAACTTTATTTTATATAGACGTAAAACTGAATATTTGTAAGACCGCACAAATCTTATGAACTACTGCACCGATTTATAAATTTCTAGATACGCAGGTTCTAGAATATTTTTGCTTTAAAAAATACTTAATTTTTCCATTTACCAAATTTATGTTTTCGCTAGTAGGTATTTCACAAAATTTGGTTTTGAAATAATGCCGTTCGACAAAAAGACGTGTAGCCTAATAAGTGGAACGGTGATGGCAAAATGAGAGGTACGCCAATCAGACCACAATAGGTATATGGTACCTTTTTGTCTATAAATATTTTTTTTTAATAGCCAGGGAAACTACAGATTTCTTCCCTCACATAGAATAAGGACTTTATGGATCATTCCTTAAGAAGGTAAGTGCCGACCAGCCTCCAAGTCTTCAAGGCACAGTCTGTCAATCTTTATCGCTACTACCTTTCTGAGTGTGCTGCACTTCATGCTCAAAGGTTTTCACTTGAAATGTCGCTATTGGTCGTGCGATTTGACGCCGTTAGACTATTTCCTGTGGGGCTACGTCAAGTCTATGGTCTATGCCAACAAGCCAGCGACGATTGATGAGCTTCGTACGAATATCGAATGTGAAATTGCAGCAGTATCGGCCGATTTATGGTTGAAAACCGTCGAAAATTGGGTTCAGCGTCTGGACTTCTGCAAGCGTGCCCGTGGTGGCCATGTAAAAGAAATTGAGTTTCATACATAATGGCATCGAACGTACTTTCACAGGAATAAAGAATTTCATTGATATCCAAAACCGTTTTTGTTGAATTTAAAAAAAAACTTTTGTAGCGCTCTTATTGAAAAACCCTTTAGTTTTGCCTTCATTGTCCCACTTCTTACGGACTCTTAAATATTCAGTCAGTGTGCTAATTATCACTCAAGGTTTCGTACCAAGTGCAGTCAGTGATTTCGGTTTAAGAAATTTCCCCACATCTCCTCAATTTCGCAAGGAGACCACTGCATTTTCATTTCCTACAATCCTTGAGTGTTATTATAAAGTGTGTCATAGTAAAGTCAATGTCATGTCATTTTGAATCGCACTTTTGAGCTGCGTCGATGTTTACCGCCCGATATCCCATCACTTGAAGACCTATAGCTTCCCTTGCACCTGGACGCTGTACTTACTGCTCAAGCGGATGCAATATATCAACTGCATCGATGAAATATCCAAACCAACTGGTAGGTTTCAATACATAAAAAAAAGTACCTCACCCTCCCGTTCACAAAACCGCTCATATATCCCAGCTTATTGGACTGTTTCTGTCAAAGCAGAAACAGACTTCTTGTCGACAAGCACTTCGAATCCAGTCATACTTCCTTTGTTATACCAGCAGCGACCTAAGGAGAAGGACTCCAGCTGGGTTTTGTTTGCCTAACAGCTACATTCGGCTGCGGCAGCCACCTCATGACTTGCTACTTAGTGTTCAACAACAAACGACAGTGGAGATACCATTTATTTGGCAAATTAGTTCACCCTGTGACTTGTTTATTATCTCCTCAACAAGTTGACTTCCACAGTTACAAATTAGGACCACAAGCCGAGGTAATTGCACAAGACAATATTTGGCCACTCGCCGTGCAATTTACCCCATTTTCCCGCCCCTCCAAGTGGAAGCAAACTCCCGCCGGTGCAACTTATCTGGTGCACTGTATGGAAAATGTAAACGTTTTATCGCAAGTCGTCGTGCAGCCCTAATCAGAAGTAGATTTCACGCTACGATGCGTTTCCGCCAAAACTGAGCACAGTACCAGTTGAAAAGTAAACCCCAGCCGCGGCAAGGCTCCACCATCAACAGCGGGGTTAATAAGTCTTGTACCGCGCGCGCACACACTCGAAACACAGACATTACCTGTCACAGGGATATATGAACCCGTTGTCTGGGGGGAGGGCGGCGAGAGGTGCAGCAGTAAGATTTCCAGATCAGCATCTCGAGATTGCATGTGCACAAGACACACACACAAGCATTGCATCTGAAAGATATTTTATGTGATTTCGAAATATGTTCGAAAGGATTGATGGGGCGGGAGGGGGGAGAGCAGCATACACACGGGAAGGAGACACCACCACCACCGCCAGGGTCACTGGCGAAGGAACACCATACAACGGCTCGCCGCCGCTGATATATATCTGCACCTCTATGCTCCGTTATAACAATGTTCGGATTTTGATCTATTCGCGGAGCCTTTATCCTCGACAAGACACACCAGCACCATCCAGCGGCCTGCGCGCGGCAGCAACAACGGCTCAGCCGAACATAAAAGATAGATTTACATACGGCCGATGATAAGATCGCGCTGCTCTGCGCGCTGCTGATGCTGATGCCCGTGATCGCTGCGAGGGGATCATTTATTTATTAACACATTACGAATTGGAGTGGACTGGGGGGAGACCAGTGCAACCACTTGAAATATTGCCGCACGCATTTTCCGCCGATAGACAAACTGCGAACACTATATGTATGTATATGGTTGTATGTCCGGCGAACGCACTATCTAAGGCGGCGGTGGTGTTGATGCCGGTCAGGGATACTGTACACACCCAAGCGCTGCTCTGATGGTGCTTCGCGCAGCTGTCATACAATTCGTTTTCTCTGCGATAAGATCTGTAATAGTTTTCGAAGAGCCGAGAGAGCGCGAGGGACATCCGACGAAGGGGATTTATCGATCGGACTAGAGGTCCGGCTCGTATGTACAACTCAGCAATTAGGGTGGCAATTAACGCAACTTTCTCCAAATGAGTTGAGTAGCGTTGCGAGTTTCGATGCGGAAAGCCGACGCAAAGGAAATTAGTTCGATCGCCATTTGCATTTCGAAATTTATTACGCCTTTAGATACATTTGAAAGTGCCTATACCACGGGCGAGCATATCAGCATAAATCTGTTCGAAATCAAATTAAATGATAAGGCCGCATAGGCGGTGCCTTATACAATCGAATGGGTACATCTTACGCAATCGATACGTGACTAAATGCGTACGAAATGTAATTAAAGAAACAAATTGTCAGCCAATTTATGCAATGGTTATGGATGGGGAAGAAGTCTGCATCTAACGGTTGGCCTTTCTGTCAGATCCTGGATAAGGCTAGTGTACGAAAAGTGGACAGTTGTTAGAGTTTGAAAAAAAATTGCTCTCAATATAATTGATTCTTGGCTCATCTTTTGAATCGGAGTGTTCTCCCTGGAAGTTTCCCCGAAGAGCTCAAATGTCCTATGTATAAAAAAGGAAGCCAAAAGGAAAAAAATAACAACCGACCAATTTTGCTATTACCTGCTGCTTCAAACATTTTTGAAAATGCATTTAAAGGCAGAGTTTTTTCAACCAAATTAAGTTTTTCAGCTCAATGCAGTTTGGGTTTAGGGTTGGGTTATCTACTGAAGACGCTCTCCTGGAATGTTGTTCTCTTATACAGAAAGGACTGGATGATAAGAATTGTTGTGCTGGGCTCTTTGTCGATATCACCAAAATCTTTGACATGATTGATCACAATATTCTCCTAAGTAAATTGTCAAATGAAGGTTTTCTTGGATCCATTCACGATTGGTTTGCCTCCTACTTGAAGGACAGAAAGCAAAGAGTTCAAGTCGGGACTAGCCTAAGCAACTCCAAGGTAATCAACCTTGGCGTTCCTCAAGAGTCCGGTCTGCGGCCAATTTTGTTTCTGATAAACATCGACTTTTTATTTGTACAACCTTTTGTGGGTAAAGTAAAGGCTTTTGCTGATGATTTAGGTATCGCATATGGTTCAGTTAACCTCTTAAACTTTGTAGCTCATGACGTTGACTCATTAAGAATCTGGTTTGCTAAATATAGGCTAGAAGTTAAATTAATTAAATGCTTACCGGAATAAGCTTCAACAGTTGGTTGTATTGCAAAAATGCGCAATTAGAAAAGTTTGTAACTGTCCTCGCCTAGCCCATTGTATGGAGCTTTTGTGTCTTACGAGCATCCTTCCAGTTAGACATTGATTTAATCACAAAGTGCTTAAAGATTTCTTTATGAGAGGTAAATATATGCAGAGTCCAATTATCAACACTTATATCCAACAGTTCACAGGAAATAAGAACGCCTTTCTGTTTAAAGTAAAAAATTGGCTTCTTGATTTCGATCACAATGAAATTGAAGTATTGCTTAGTTTTAATTGTTATAACTTCTTAAGGAATAATTGGTTGCCACTTACTAAAAAAAATTTATTTTTTGAAGTAACAATCTCTATTTCAAATGAAACTATATTCTCTTCTTATTTATATAAACTTAATCTTTGTTAAAACAAAATTGTGTACTTTTTATGTCTGAGAATATTGAAAAATAAATAAATAAAAAAGTTGAGATGGTCCTTAGGTCGGTGGACACTAGGACACTGACATTTTTGGATTTTACATGCCAAAAAATAACAAATTCAGTCACGTGGCACTCGATACTTTATAATTCATTATTATTCATTTCTTTCTTTAAACTTACATACAAGACAAAAACGATTAAGCGAGCGCTCTAAACTTATCAAACGTGGCACTCCATCATGGATGGGTAATTCAACCCCTTGTCTGAGGTGGCTAGTTTACGCGGAGCGCATGGGAAGCAACACACCAGTCCGAAGAGTCTCTCTTTATGCCCACCCCTGAGAGTCAAGGATACAGAGAGACACGATTTGAAGAGCGAACACGACCAACTTGGTGTGCATAACTGGGGCAGCAAGAGGCTATTTTTTTGGACGAAAGCCCCGGACTAGCGACGCCAGCTTAAGTCGGGAAAAAAAAGTCTTGCACAACAAATTTGGTAAAAGCATACTTTTCACATTATAACAAGAGAGATAAGGAACTTTCAAGACTTACTTGCTTTGACGGTTCTAAAGTTTGAGGTGAACCAAAACCTCCAGTAACAAGTCTTTTCAGTTATCCCCGTCTATAGCTACCTCCAGTTTCACTTCAAGCCATTTAACGTTCCCTTCTACTTGCGCACGCCATCTAAGGCGACAGGTCTTCTTCTAGTGCTTTGTATATCCGTGTTAAGCTCGAAGACCATACGGACCGAAGAATTCGCGTCCATACGCCCTACATGGCTAAGCTATTTTAGGCATTTTGTAACTATAGGTCCGTCTCACTGTACAGCTAGTATAGGTCGTGTCGTTGAAACTTCTCCTCTAAAGCCCATAAGCAATCAGGATCAGGACCGACAATTTTACGAAGAACCTTTCTCTCCAACCGACCAAAGATGGCATCATTCACCTTAAATTGACTGCCCTAGCAGGTCTAAAATGATCGATATCTTATGCATTTGTTGGCGTTCTTGCAGCTTGAGGTCGACGCACCTAATTTGATAGTAGAAACCTGTCAACCGACAAGTAAATATTACCTCTTTATTCTTATATAGATAAGCTGGGCACAATTTAAGCCAGATGTACATTCTGTAAGTGATTTTGACAGACAACCTCTCTAACGCTTTTAACGTTCTAACCATACCGACTCCTCTTAACGGACACTTCTCCCCAGAGCGTGGATAACAAATAAATTTGACACTTTGTCGATTTGAAATTCTCCTCAGACCTTCTGTCAGTGTCATTTCAGTGTCACGCTAACGAATCCCCAACCGAATCACTTATGCCCACCTCATTAGGCCCGGCATCACCTCCTAATAGGTCCATCAAGTGTTTTCATTAAGAAAAATGCAAAAAAAGAAAAACTTGAAACAATTTTCAGGAAATCTGATTGACAATTGCCATCGCAGACCGAGCGCGCACAGGCGGCGACTCTCTCGCAGCTGGGCTGAAGGAAACCCTGGTTATCGCACCTAGATGTATATAGAAATTTTCACATTTTTCGTTCTGCACTTGTGCGCGCGATGATAATTGCGTTTAATTGCCAACAGGCTGTTACTGGCTGCTGCTGTGTGTTGATTATTTCATTGGATCGCGGGCTCCTTTGAGCCGCGATCGTATAGTGCCACAGCATGGTCCACTTGAAGCCACTTGACAGCCTGACTGATTTTTATTGACCGTGCAAAAAGCTGTGCGTGGTTAATTTTTTTTTCTTTTTTTTTTTTTGTGTTCCTTGCACCGATAAATTGACGCGTGAGAGCGTGTCTCCACGCTAAATGGACTGCCTGAGACGATTCGTAGCCAATCCTAATCAAATGCACTACCTAGTGGTAGAGAATAAAAGGGGAAAAAATAGGAAACCAGAAACATTAAAAACACGACACTGGCTAACAACAAAACGGCGCGCACGAAAATTAAAATAAAAATCGCGCGCAGGCGGTGAGCTCACCGAGATCGTAAAAATGCTAAAATTACGGCGAGAAAACGCAGTCGTAATATGCGAAACGTTAACGCCTCCCGTTTGTTAATTGCACTCGCGGTCTAACTATCTCTGGCCCAGGCAAAGTACTCGTAGTCAGCTGAACCGGAGACGTGATTTTAGATAGATCTTGTTGGGGTTTGTTTTCTTTTTTTTTTGCGTTCGCCCGATGAGTGTAGAACAGGCCAATTATATTGACAGCAATGATTGTTAATTATTGAGCGATTGGTTGGGAGAGCTGCTGTGACACCTCGGCAACGAGAAGGGCGTGGGTTATGGACTTAACTCGAAGTTAAGTCCACTGTAAAGTTGGCGATGGATTGATATTCCGGTAGATGAGGTTCAGAATTCGCTATAAATTCGAGATCTACATTTAACACTGCCTTTCAATGCGGACGAGCGTTCACACCGCCTATAAGGGTGTCTGTTATCCCTACACTCCTGTAACAGATGCTGCGTTCATTTGGGTACCGATGTGATAACAGGCAGGCTTCAGCAGTCTTGAGATTTCGTCTCATTTAATAGGCGCAGGGACATCAGTGATGATACACGAAGGGAAAAATCCCTACATGTACGTATTTTCGACTAAAAAATTTATCCGTAGGGGAAAAAGGACAGATTTTTAATATTTAAAACCGTTTGCTGTAAACATCGGTATTTTTTTATATTTAATTAAAAATGCCTGATAAATGAGAACTTGTATGTTTTTGTTTTTTTAATTTCCCAATGTTTTCATATTTCTATAGAGAAACTAGATTTGAGATCTTGCTACTTCGGCTGCGTAAAGTTAGGTGGCTTTGTCGAAAGGTAGACTTACACAAAGACTTGTAGGTCTATGCAAGGAATGATAAGGTTGCCAGAAAGTTCCGGGTTATACCGGCCATAATATTAGGAGAATGCACAGATGGAGTGGACGACCTACCTGTCTAGTTGCATAAAGCATGCAGAGACGTCTTGGTAGAGGGCATTCAGTAATCCACTTTCAAGATTAGGTCGGAGTAAGTATGATTAATAATCCGCAAGAAAGGAAACCATCCAAAATGTACTAACTGTAAACTGTAAGGCTTCAGTCTTCTCAACATCGAAACCTTTTGCTTCTCTAGGAACAGTGTCAAAGCCACAAGACCTGAACAAAGACACCACGACCAAGAAACCTTGTATAAAGTCAGAGTTTCGAATCCTGAAAAAAAGCCTACTGTGTCTAGGTCGGTACGCGCTATCTGTTTACTGTTTGTCGATTTTAAAGCCACAACGACATCATTTCTACAGAAGGGATATAAAGAGCTCAACAAATTGTACAGAATGACGATTTGGAACGCTTGCTATCATCCATTATGGTCGGAAACAGTCTCACCGCGACCTTTGATCACAACAAATGATTTATACACAACCTGATGTGTTGTCATGTGGCTTTTGCAACGAAATACCTGAGAAGTGTTTGTGCACATTATGGGACACCGTGGCAAATAAGACAGAACGTACCAATAGACCGCTTGTTCCCACATCGAAGTAATAAGGGATTTAGTCCAATTTTGTCCACATCGCCTCCGCTCTGAACTCTTATAACGACATCACATTAGAAATCAGGCGGAGGCAAATTCAACCCAAGCAGCTTCCAAGGGCTGCTACTAGCACAAAATGAAGGAAGGACCTATCGTTTGAGATTGCTTCTGCGGACTTTACTCGATTATAGCCTTTCCTAACCTTCAGGATTGCAAAAGCCGCTCAACTACGACTACTATTGCCCATTCAAATGTACCCCATTTCATGCTCTGCGGTCAGAAAATGCAGCCACAAATCGCAGGCTCTAATTTATTCCGAAAACCCCATAAGGAAGTGCCATAAACTCGGCCTCGCACCAAGCCCCCATTCTGGGCAGAAAACGCAAAGATTAATTAAAAATGGACAACATCCTTCGTTCGCATTGCTCGCAGATAAACACGACTCAGTATTATCATCGTCGTAAATCACCTTCCCCTTGCGCTGGTAAACAAGGATGTCGCTGCTGCTGCGCCATCTCCTCCCAAGGTCCCGCACTGTACTCTCCATCAACATTTAATTGCCGGTGATTGATGTAGCCAATGCAGTCGTAACCGACATCGAAATATTCCCAACTGTCATTAGGATCACACTAAAAACACACACACAGCCACGGCGGAGGTGATCCTCTAGCAAAGCTCCCCTGCAATCATTCAAATTGGAAATTAGCAATCCGGCTGCCATGGCAGGCATCGCATTAAAACGCGCGAGTGTCGTCGAAAAGTTCGCGCGCTCGCTCTGGATTCGAAGTCCCCGCCCGGCAAGGAGTATGTGTGCACATTTCATTACACAACCTGCTGCTGCTGCGTATGTATGGTTGCCTATCCGGCATCCGCCGAATCCACCAGAGAAGCGATAATTACTTCGCGAATGACAGACGTACGCTCAACTCGGCTGACAGTGATGAGCCTTTGATTGCCTCATCTTGCCATTTTACAGCGGGTCCGAGCACATAATGCCTTCCTGTCAATGGACAGAGTGCGCAGCCCTCAATCTGTCCTACCATTTGTGTAGTACACAGAGCGCTCTGTGTGTTGCAATGATTTTAATAGAAATGTCAATGGATCGTAGTAATCGTAATCCCGCGGTGCGTAGTCGTCATCGTCGCGGTGATGTGTTGCGTTCCGTTTTTTATGACAACCCCAGAGTCGCGAGTTGAGGTTGAGGTGCAACTTTTACGACACTAGGAGGTATGTTTGTTTGCGGTACAGTTACTGAATGGACACCCGTTGGCGCTGGGTGTCATTCACCTGGACGGCACCGAAATTTGTTGCAAAAGTAGCCGCATTAGATTTACACACATTCGCTGGGTTAATTGCTTCAATTGACTCGGCTCGACTCTCGACTGTGTGGCATGATTCCCATCGCAGAGGTCCGTTTCTAATGCTCTGAGTTAGCGGCCGACAAAAATTCGTTCATAGAACGAGCGCGTGAAATAATGGCCAGTCTTTCACAGACAAAGTACCTATGTAGATGCGGTGCCGTTGGGAAGTCGGGTTAAGAGTGCAAACGTGAAGACATTATGTGACTTGGAGTTCTGCCGAATTCGAGACTGTGACAATGATCATATTTTACGATTACGCCTCTGTGAGTGCTGTGTGCAGTGTGACTGCGCGGAAGGTATTATGCGGTCGTGTTTATTGTCATATATCCAGCCATGAGATAGAGGTCTTTGCGTGTGTGTGGCTTTTGGAAATTTTATGACTGCCATTCGGGGAATTGGGCACGCAAAATGGGCATTTGGATATTTAGTGGACATCTTCATTCATATTCGCTTTGGCGGGTTCGGCGATCTAAAAGTGGCTATGAATGTTAAATGGACTGGAGACCAGCGCCGGGGGTAATCGTCTAAAAAGATCTCCTAACTTATGTCCTCTGGAGGATGCGATTTGGAATGCCCACAGAAGGACGCTGTGACAATGTTCGGGGGTATAAGAGTCACTGGGTTCAAGTACATAGTGCCACGGCCTGTGGATGGTGTGTCTTTTGATTTACGAGTATCGTTTGAGAACTCGGTCGGATTTGGATGAATTTGGGCGTAAATTGTAATCGAAAATTGTTTTCAAAGATGCCCAGACCCAACTCGCAAACAAAAGGCTTTTGACTGAGCTTCTACTTCTGAGTACCGTTTTTGACGATTTTTTTAAACTTTGATTAACCTCGCCTAGCTCAACCCTTGAAGAAGACAGTGAGAAAGTGTTTCTGTGTTTCTCTTGAAGAAGACTTAAGCTCTAAAAGTCCCATTTCCCATTGTGGTGGCTAGTCATGCGTGGGACTCCTTGTAGACTAAGTACATGGTGAACCTAAAGTTCCCTTTCCCCTAAGGGTGGAGATTTTTGGGGATTTGTCTGCCACAATGACTGCAACCACAACATAGAAGTAATTGCATAGAGCCGTAAAAATACACCGGTCATCGTTAAATTACAGTTCTCGAGGATTTCTAGGATGGCTCTGGGGTAGAGCAAACGAATTGCTGGGTAACCAGGATTAAGCTCTTGGACCAACTGAATTTCATAAGGGCAGGTACGACGAGTCGCACAACGTTCTATAGAAAACCAACTGTATTAAAGTCACCCTGTTTTAGATGCCTTAGATATATCTCCAACTTTTTGACGAACGATTTGGACGTTTTCAACTGATTGTTCAAAATGAGGCCTGCTCTCTCATCTTACACGTCTAATCTTCCCATATTGATGGCTCAAAATTGTCCACCACAGCACAAACTTTGGGTACTGTGGAGTGCTTAGAAAACTTGGAAACGTTGAGTGCGCCAAAATTGTCCATTGACCATTTTCGAAGAAATTTGTTTTTACAAAAGAAAATAAACTGCTGGCCCACCCTGTAGTAACTCGGTACAGAAAGCATAAATATCGTCGAGCAGTACGAAAAGCTAGACCTCATTTTGAGTGCTGAGAGCAGTCGTTTAGGTAGGCTACAGAATGCTAAGACAGTCCTTAGTAAGCTTGAGGAACCTGCATGAGCTCAAAATCCCTTAGCTTTTGGCTT
This sequence comes from Cheilosia grossa, assembly GCA_963082955.1. Taxonomy (NCBI): domain Eukaryota; kingdom Metazoa; phylum Arthropoda; class Insecta; order Diptera; family Syrphidae; genus Cheilosia; species Cheilosia grossa. The sequence goes on from OY720148.1 coordinate 53,586,814, forward strand.
CAATATTTAAGAGAAAAATAGTATCCTTGTATGTACCCATTAGTTGTTGTTTATATTTTTCTGCAAACGGGCATTTGAACTGCTGTTTATATAACTTTACCGACTTTCATCGCCTTGACGGTTGGTTGGAGATTTTGAAGCTTCCTGCAAGATGACCCAAAATTGAACTAAGATACGACTTTGACACGTCATTTATATATTTATGACTTAACAATAACTCGGTACTCTGAACCCCAAGTCTGACAGTTTTGACGATTAACAGAGCTATCAAGTTGCTTAGACTTATTGTGAAGTTCAAAAGCTGTAGCTGCCAGTTTTGGGACACCCTTTACTTAGTGGAACGGACCTTTCCTTGTTTCTGATAATATTTCAGCTCACATGCAGCTCTTCTTTTAAGTGTCTCGCACTAAGAGATACAATCCGCTAGCAGGCTCAAAGAAGATTGGATGAGCCCTTAAGTTGTGAGCCCTAAAGGTTTATTTTTTGATAGACAGTTGGAAATCTATTTAGTAAAACAGCAACTTACTTCATTTCGAAGCACTTCTGGTGTTATATGTTATATCCCATAAAGAGAGGTTCATCTATTATTCGAAAAGACTCCCCATAGCGGAAGTAGAAATTCCTCCTTTAGCTCCGATAATGCTGAGTTTGCTTAGTTTACTTTTGAAGAACTTTTTTAAGGAACAATAAGTTTTGCAGCTTCTTGTAAATACATCCATCTTTTCGATGGCCTCGTCACCATGATCAGAAGAACCTTCAGTTCCAGGCTGGGGTGGCCTGATGTACATCTAACAAGAGAGTGGCCGAAGATCATGTTCGTTTACGATTATGTCAGGCAAACAGGCCAACCTCTTTCTCGTTGGACAGCTGTTACTAAGCTTTGCATTTACGGAAGACCGAACTTGCGTTTCAAAGACCTAGTAACCGCACTTGTCAGAGTCTTCTTATGGATAAGTAAGACAACGAGCTTGGTCACGCACAGGTTGAAAGGCTGCAGTGCCTCAGACAGAAGCTCCGCACGAATCGGGAGCCTCTTGAGTATGTTAGTATAGTAGCTTAAAATCGGAGTCGCAAAGTTGTCCTTGTTTAGGGATAATGTACGAAGCAGTTTCCACGTTGAGGCTATTAAGGTCGTAGCAAAAATCTGCCAACCAAAAGTAGTCAACTACATTGCAAGGGTTTATTTTTAATTTCCAAAATCACTACGCAGTAAGCCCTTGGGAAGTCCATCAGACAACGGAAACGTGAGTTAAGATAAGTGTCAAGCTAATGCACGCAGAGAACGATTTTAAAGTTAGACCTTAGGTTTTGACATGACCACACAGAGATATGACCACATATTGATATGCGAAGGAAGTCCTAAGTACTTTACCTCACTGGACTTCTAATTTTTGGAACCAAAAAGAGCGATGCAAGCTAGCTTTGTAAAAGGTTCACCGACGGCTTTGCTTTTTAAAGGGTTGAGCAAATGTTATCTCCGGCAAGACGTTGATTCATCGCGGTTGTCAAGTATTTCCCTACCCTAGGTGTTTGTTGAATCAATGGGACTACGTTTAGAAGAGCCTAGACTTATGTGCATCTTTTATTACCAAAAACAGCCCCGATGTAAACAAAAAAGTGACCACAGACTGCAATACCTCCCCTACTGAATGCATGCTACCTGCATGCTGCAGAAGTGCCAATAGTGCGGCCCTCTTACAGCGTTTGGTACCATGTTTAGGACTAATGTTCAATTTTGACGAAATCTCACAACCTATTAGCCTACTCAAATGTCACTCCTTTTGTCATTACGCCTTTCCCATCTTAACATAACATTATCGACTTGACAAAGATGGATACACACACTCAACGAGTTTATAACACGAATTAATCTCTCATTCTACACCACTATGCAAATACGATGTCGCCAATTGGACCCACAATTCCTACAATGTATACTCACCATACCATGTGACAAGGGATTAGTGTCACTTATAGAGCTACAAAGTTGCTCGACACCTGTAGCACACTTCATTGATCAGAATTAAATAATTTTGATAAATGTGCAGCACAATTAGAACTGCCTCATAACAGACGAGTGAACACGATAAGCCATTAATAAAAGTCATTCTTATCGGCCCATCTGGCTATCTGCGCAACTGTCATCTCAGATGAATTTATCAATTACCCGTCCACCAGAGTCAATTACATTGAACAGTACTGATGCTGCTGTTGCTGTTGCTGTTGCCCCGGAAATGCCTCCTGACATCGAATATTCAACATTCCACTTGCTACTTTCACCGTCTCCGCCGCGTCGTTCGTGATGAAACCGAAGGTCAAATGCAATTAATCAACCCCTAGGCGATTGCAGTTTAGGTGAACCGCTATCCACTCGCAGGGAAACTGTTTTGCATTTAAATTACCTATCGACGGGCATTAGCATAAGACTGCGCGTTCAATACACCGCGCGCTACCGCCACACCCACTGCAAGGTGTTAACCTTTTTTTTTTGCACCGTAAGGTGGCAAATCTCTAATTGCCTCGGGCACACGTTGTTGAATGTGTAAACAATGTCAGCGCTTGTAAGGAGTCTTCCGTGAGATTCTATGAACTCATAGCTATGCTGCAGTCCATGGGCCCGGCGCAGCATTATTCATCAGAGCTTCAGACTGTGTCAAGTGTGCAGCACTTCTACCCAGAGTCGGGTTCAAGAAGCTATATCTATCGGGCGAAGACGGTGCGTTTGACTGTGTTGTCGCCGTCGGCAAAACGGCTCAGACGAGGTAGCCTCTTCACAATCAGTGGGCCCGGATCGGCGGCGCTGCAACCAATTTTGAGTTATTGTCCGACGAGTACTCCGAATTCTTGGCAGCGTCATCGCGCCGGAGATGTCAATTGTGTTTCCCAGAACTGGAATCTCCTCGACCAAGCGAGGAACAAACGCAATTACAGGACGACCACCAGATACGCCCGTTATGTGAGTAATTGCGCGCACACAGGATCGCCTTCGGAGGAGATTGCCAACAATAGATACGAGCCGGCGAAGAAAAATCCATTTGACTTCCAAAAGTCCGTTCTATTGTGTGTGCACTTCACCTCGTGCATATGTGAGATGTTTTGGTGAGATTTCACTTTTGGTGGTGTGTCGCCAAATGGCCGGCCGACCCGAGGACCTGCTGTATGATGTGTGCGTGTGGATAATTGATTTATAGAAAATAAATCCAACTGCGGTTTCGCGGGACAGAGTTCGTGCCGACCAAAGCTAGTGACAGTTGAAGAGGAATGCTCGTGGCATGTCCTTTCATAATTTCTGTGATCGCCAGCAAGAGTGCGAGAAAAATCATTGTTATGGACAGTTTCCTCTATCTCCCTCGCCGATGATGATGTGTGTTGCCTTTGTTATTGTAATTACACTTGAGACATTTCTGATTTTGTCAGCTACTGTCCTTGCGTGCTGGAAAATAAAGACGATGGATGACAGCGAACATTTCCCATTGTTTTGCGGAGATTCCGAGGTTGGAGGCTGTACTCGGCTAAAGTTATGCAATCGAAGGATTCAGCTGTCGGACGAACTGTGCGATCGATGGGGAAAATGAAAAAAATTAAAATTAAAATGAATGTAGGTAACATCTAACATCGATGTGATCACTCAAGAGCTCTTCCCAATTCAGGCGTTGCGGCTTGGAATACATTTTTAGATTCTTTTCATTCTCCAAAATTGCTCAGGAAAAAAAAAATTACCACTAGTAGCGTCAGTGGCTGGGCAAGATCAAAATTTGATGTGGTGACGGAAGAAGCTACGTTATGAATAAAAAAAAACAGGCAAGTGCGATTGTCACTCGCGCACCGAACTTCTTTGGAGTTGAAAATGGCGAAGATTTTTTTCAGATGAGGTAAACTACATGAATGCAAGCGCAAGAGTAGAGAGCACACTTTAAGAACGAAGAACGAAAGGACCGAGAGGATATTTGTGCACAACAATCAACAAAACAATGTGGTAATGAGAATGAGTATTGGAAAACTACAAATGGAAGGAAAACGATTAAGAGAATACGGTTTAATGAATGATGAATTAGGGAATGGAGATGACCGAGAGAACAAACCAAACACTAGTGTGGCTGAGGATGTCGACTCTGGACTGTGGAGTGTGGAGTCTGGAATCGGGATGGAGTGCGGTGTCGGTGTGTGAATGAGAATGAGTAGAGTGTAATATTCATTGAAAATTCCAATTGGAATCATTTAAGAGAACACACCAACAACGAATGAAAAATGATTAAAAGGAGCGTACTTTAAATAGTGATTGTCAGTTTTTTGTAAATATCTTTTAAAATATTAACCTTTCTGCAAAATAGTCTTGGGCGTATGCATAGCTACGAGCATGGTCTACAAAAAAGATTTATATCCATTTTTTGTAAATCATGAAATAAACAGCTTTTTGTGCGATTGAAAATACTGTTTTCACCAAATTACTAATTACTCTGAAACCCTTCGCTGTATCACTACCATTTGTCGTTTAACTGGAGGTTGTACTGGATTTTGTGTTTAATTTTAGTGTCTGAGATAGACAGGTACAAAATTGGTACAGTGGGTTCCGTTTTTTCCCTTTGGGCACGGAACCTTAAAAAGCAGTTGAAAAATAGCTTTTTACTACTTTATTCTAGCAATGCAAGCTATTTTCTTAGACCAACATTAAAGAAACAGAAATTTCCTGCTTTTAGCCTTACTTAACTCCTTTTTTTACGTAATAAAACGGATGGATGCTATGTCTGCTTCAGTAGATAGAACTGCCAAAACTGAAAGTCTTTCTTGACCAATTGTACTGCTGAAAATATGTATTATTTGTTCTAATTTGGAAAAGCTCCATTCAGCGGAGGCTGAACTTAACGCCATCTTTAGAAAAACTCGATACACTATGCGCCGTACTAATAACGAATTTTAGTCTCGACTTAAAGATTACGGAAGCTCACAATTGCATAATTTGTATGGAAAATATAGCCACTGTGAACTAACTAAATTTGGAGTCGAGACTAAAAATGTTTATTGGTAAGGCCCAATGTAAATATTTGGGTAGGTATATTTCTCTCAAGTTATTTTCTACACGCAGAAAAATCACTTATTTAAAATCAACCAACTTTCGGTCAAAAACTATCAAGTGATACTGTTAATATAGCTCCAGCAAAATTAGCGGGTTCAAAAATAGCCGAGTCAGGCTGTTTAAGGAAACTCGGTTGAAAATAACCTTTTATCAATTTTTCTTGGTTTTAAATAACTTTGTTGAATTTAACCAGCTGGTTGATATTTATACAGAAACCTGGTTCATAACAACTGATAAAGTGTGTTATTTTTAACTCTATGCATTTAACTTATCGCTAGTATTTAACAACGAATACTCGGCGTCTTTGTAAATTTTAACCCATTTTTTTTAACCGAGCAAAAATCGCACTCTGTTAGAACCAATTTTTGAGCGTGTATTATGTATTGAAGCAGTTATTTCAAATCTTTAATGAAGTCTGGGACATTTACGATCATTGTTTGTAATGCTTCATATAATTCGTAAGGTTGAAAGCGACTCGCAGGAGTGTGTGTAAATCTTGACAGTTTCTTAATACAGGGTTTCCGCCGGGAAGCTATACTACTTTGTTTGTTTATAATTTTTGATTAAATGAAAAAGAATGGATATTATATTGATAAATGTTTTTTTTAATGTCGGCAATTATGTATGGAACACAATATCAGGTAAATATTTTTTTTTTTTATTGTTTGTTTGTTTTCTCTTTTTAAATTTCGATTTCTCTTAATAAATAAATAATGATGTAAATAACTTTATAAATACATTAAATTCTAAATTCTGAAATTAATTTAAAGACTTTTGTCCTACTTTTTAAGCGATTTCTTTCTTGAATTAAATAAAATAAATAAATAAATAAAATGCGAGCCCTTTTGAGCACATTTTTCATTACATTCTCACACATTTCACGTGGTATTTCATTAATTTCATCACGAATATTTTGTTTGAGTTGCTCAAGCGTTTCTGGTTTGTTTGCATAAGCCTTGCTTTTCAGATATCCCCACAAAAATCAGGCGACCGTGGAGGACAATAAACATCACCATTTCTTGAAATAACTTGATGTGGAAAGAGGTCCCGCAGTAACTTTCTCATCGTCACAGTAATCGATGATTAATTGTGATAAAATCTTTTAGCGATTAAAACACGTTGGTTTATCGAATATTTTTCCATAATAAATTTGGCACGTGTCTACTTCACGACTGCCAATTACGAACTGACAAGACTAATGTTTACCAAAATGGCGGCAAAATAAAGTAGAAGGTATACGACACCCTGTATTTTTTTTTTTTTTTTTTTTTTTTAATTTTCAAAATGTTCTCGAATCCATGTTGTTTATTATAGACTTTTAGGAGACTGTATAAAGGCTGATCGCTGCCTTCATAATAAAACATCTTTTCCTTTTTGCTTACCCTTGTATTTTTTAAGGGCTTCTGATCTATACCTGTTATTCTCAAAAAATGTACGAGAGTCAGAAAAGCATTTTTGGAATCCAGTTTGTCGATATTCTTTGATCCAGTCACAAAATGTGCGGAAGAGTTCAAGAAGAGGTCCCTTGGACAACGAGGACGTAGGTAGTGGCTCATGTCGTCACACGCCTATCAAGCGTCTTTAATGGACCCTTTGCGCTATTTCCTTAATTTTTGTTTACCCATTTTAACATCAGAAAGATCTAGTTTGCAATAAGACTCAAGACTGGACTTTTTGACTCCTCCAACTGTGCGACGCATTTTGTTTCCCGACCGACCCGCTGGTCTTCGACCTTGTCTGAGTCAACGGGTTCCACTGTCGAGTGGATAGTCGAAGTATAGTCCTTTGGGAGAACATAAAATATTTCGTGAGGAATGAAAACCTGTCTCCAGTTTTAGTTTAGCAACAGTCCACTTTTTACATAGCTACTTACATCCACTTTCTGCAGTTGTTACGCTTTGCTGATTGTACAGATGATGTACATGAAATTCTGCTTTTTAACATTTTTACTGTGCGTTCAGAAAGAAAAGTCAGTCAGTTTCAAAACCGTAGACGCGTCCAATGGGCTGAGTTAAGAAGCCACTCCAGGGAGGAGTTGTTTCCTGAGACCCTTTGCTCAGAGGTTTATCACGACGACCCTCTTATGGTAGCCATTGCAACACTTTAGAGATGTAGTCCTACCAAAGTAGAATGCAAGTCCCGCATTGCAGGACGACAGATAAGTTCGAATTATAGATTTGTGATTGACACGCGACTGTTTAAAAACCAAAAATAAAAATCAGTTTCATGCCAATTGGTAAAGTTGCAACAACTGGTGTAGGCATCCCTTCAGCAGATACTCCTTCTTTTTCTCACTGTCCAATCATCATCATAATCATCGTGGCCATCATCATCGGCAAAAACAATGCAAAAAAGAATCATGCAACCGACCAACATCCAACAAGGCAATCGGACCAACGGAATGTTGTCATTTCTTGACATTGCTGCCAATAATGTATCGTACCCTTTTTGCGCTCTCACCGAGTCCTATATATTCTTTGTCCAAGAGTCCCTCCAAATCCATCTGAGTCACACAGCCAACAACAGCGCACAGCGTACAGTAGCCGATGCGTACAACAACAGCATCGATTGTGTGTTGTGCTCTGTGTTCATAACTTTGACGATCCTTTTTAGGTAGCCAAGTGATTTCTGAGATGTTTGTTAATTGCTTCTCGGTCGTTCTGGGCACTCTACTCCATACAGCTCCATAAGCTAGGCAGTGCGTGTAAGGCTAAGGCCCCTTCACTGCCAGTTGCAGTTGCAGATGCGTTATTACGGATGCGATTAAATGATCTATACTCTGACGACAACGACGACAAGCAAAGGCACAGCAGTTCATATAGGTGTATAGGAGTCTCCCTCCAAAAGGGAAGTGTATCTCATTGTTCTGCGCTGGTACCATGGATATGGATGTGCACGACGACGACCAGCGCGCAGACATTACCTACTTCGAATTCCATCAGAGTTGACGATTTTTTCTCCCGTCCCTCATCGCACAGTGAAAAATGGCAAATCCTTGGAATTTCTTCTCCACCAAGATGCAGTTAGGGTTTCTCCACTTATTCTCCGTAGGATCTCAGCGCGCGGGGAGAGCTGCACGTAATTAAGCAGAGGAAAAAAAAAAAACACAAACATCGAACAGCCATAACTGCAACAAGCGTCAAACACTCGAAAGACGGGGGCTGTCGCTTTTTGCCTGTTTGCCTCGAAATATTCTCGCGTAATTTCGCATAGCTGACTTCCGGGAATATTGCTCGGATGTTGTTTGTGTTTGGCTGACTGGTGTAGTGGTGTTCTGTGGCCATTGTCCCCGCAGCACCCTTCGTCGCCTACTGGGGCGACACAAAGTTTCAATTTGTCGTGTTGTGCGCACTGTCTTTGCCGGGCTGGAATTTTTGTGAGAACATGACATTTTGATCGGTCGCAAAACGGACACAAAAACACACGGACAACGGACGACGATGTCGTCGACATTGAAAAAAAAACATTTATTGTCGCCTCCAATCGTCGTCGTATTGTGCTCGCTGTGTGCTGGAATGCCATTTTGGCAAACTGTTAAACAGTTGCGGGAATGCACATAGCGCACAGCTGTTCCGAACGTCATTCGCGCACGAAATTAATTCACAAAAAAGTTAACTACCACTTCGCAGAAGAGTGCTAAGTAGGCAGCATTTTGAGTGCGCGGGACTTGCATTTAAAAATATATGCAATACAATGTTGTAACATGCGCATGGCCAGCCGGGAAAGGGTGAAGAATTTCCAGGAGAGGGTCTGAGTTGTGTTTCGGATGTTTGTCAGAAGAAAAAAACAAAATGCTGACCTAGAAGTGTCTAGAATCTGACAAGTTGGGAATGTGATTTTTCGGATTCAGTTCAACGTAATATGGTCGCGGTTGACGCTTTGAACCCATGGAAGGAAGTTGGCTCCTCGAATGTAGGTCATTGAGGAAGTCGCCAAGTGCTGGTGCGATGTGGGGGGATACTGAAAAAGAAGATTCATCCGCATAATGTTCACGCAGGAGGTCATAATCCGACCTCAAGAGTATAAAGTCTTAGCCCCGGGAACGTTGTTGCAAAAAGGCTTACTATTGTACTGAATTCAGTACTCTTTGACTGGGACCTGGGACCCCTCGCTTAGCAGTCCAACACACTAACCACTGAGCCACTGCGCTTAAAACTAGGCGTATGAAGTTACAAAATCTAGTAAATCTAAGACTTATATTTACAGGGTATACCGCCGCCCATGAATTTATCTAACCATATAGATCCTGGAGAAAGTCCAAGCTGATGCTGAACTGGAAAATATGCTAAAGGGTTTTACAATAAGGGCAGGCCGGTGTTGAAATGCATTAAAACAAGCTGTGTGTGAGGTACCTACGAAAGCAGTTTTTTTTTTTATTTAAAAGGTCCTTGAATGCCATTATGAATACAAAATGGTTCAAATGTCCGCCGCGATTTCTTACGGTGCCACGGATCTGAGTGGTCCAATTTTGAATGCCTCTGCTGATAGATCCGACTGAATTTAAGCGATGGAATTGGTTATGTTGACTTTAAGGGCATCGGTCGATTGCGACTTATTGGAATAGACCTGGGAGCCCTACAAGAAAAAGACTAGTGTAGGCCAATTGACATCACCTCTGCGAGAAATAAATATACCCTCAGTCAGCGAAGAAACGGAGTTTTCTATATGGCCATTGACTATGAGCTCCTGGGTCAGTTAGCTCTTGTACGGGTATAGGCCCAAGTCACGACGCAAAATTCGCCAAGTTGAAGTCTGCTTGAAGTAGACTTTTATGCACGGGGAGGAATTGACTGCTTCGGGCTCTCGCGTACACTTACAGGTACACTTTTTCGGCCGATCTAGCGTTCCATTCATTTTCATTTTAAATTCATTTTTGATTGAGCATCCTAGACAAAAACGATTAAATCTAATTTAAAACTAACATTTTTCTTATTCTAGCTTACTGGCTCTAAGCGAGCGCTCTAAACTTATCAATATCCTTAAAATTATTGCCTTTCGGCCTTAAATCTATCTACATCTATGATTTGTTTTGTTTTTTAATTTCCAAGAAACTTTAGAAAACTTGAATTCTTTATCGATCTAGCGTTCCTTTGACTTACGGGTGTAGACTGATTGTTAACCGAACCGGTTGTCTCGAATTTGTCCACCAAACGTTGCAGAGACGACTTTGGAGAGCCAACGCGCCTGCCGCGTAACGTGCGCAAAGTTTGCACAGACGAACACTCATTTTGATAAAAAAGTTCCAACATTTGGACGTGCTGCTCAATCATGTGGCTCCTTTGGCCAGTGACTGTGCAATAATAAACATCAGCCACCAAAGCGACATGGCCGCCACAGGCTGCCAATATCGACCCAAGCCGTTCTCACCTTCCACCCTACTACAGAACAGCGCAGGCCCAAGTTACCTACTTGTTCGAACAATAATTTACACGGCCGAACCATCTACGATGCAAATCTCCGCCCGATAAGACGTCAAACACTTTTTCTAGGTAGGTGCACCCAGTGCACTTTGCACCTGAATGTTGAAAAATCCCAACTCTTCCGGCTCGCAGACTTGTATCATATTTTAAAGCAAACATACGTCCAGCAGTCCCAATTGATTATCAGCTTGGATTTGGGTTTCCTCGGCGGCGCACACTACCCATCCAAATAAACTACCAGCCTACGTACGACTCACGGCAAGTCGCCGTGTACTTGTCTGGTTGCATCGTTGTTGTCCCTCCCCGGTCTCTCTTTCCATATGCACAACACCAGACTAGTGTGGCGTTTTGTTCACCCAGTAGAGAAGACAGAGCTGTAAGCCAGAAGTTGTTGTAGCTGCCGCTACAATCAGGATCAAGTTCAAATGTGACTGAACGATATTTAGTGGCACGTTGTCGCGTTTCTGTCGTCATCATAGTGGTATTCGCTGCTGCTGCTGCTGCTGCTGCCATAGATGGCCATACCGCTAGCAGTATTGCACACATTTGACTCTGACTCTGACATGTTGTCTGCCTTACCGATCGCAGTCACGTGCACCCTCTCTGTGCTCGGAAAGTGTCACTTGGCAGCTACTGCAAGTCGCTCGTTTGCGCATACTGATTACTGAACACCGAACCAGGGTGGAAATCGCGCAATGACGAAGAAATTTTGTCATTCATGCCGCGCGGCGATCGTCTGTGCACAGACTGATTGGCCAGCAACGACCGATATAGTAACCGGTCAATTATGGGCCGGCCTGACAGTCTGATTGGCAGGGAGGCGAACTCATTTACTTGATGCTTACAAGCAGATACACTGGTCACTTTGGGAAAAGCTGCCCGCAAAGTTGGGCTGATGATTTAGATGACAGCGTCCAAAACCCCAATGATTTCAATAATTTTCTCTCTGGAGAAATGACTGCCACTTACACAGCACTCACTAAGTCAATCCGCTCGTCAGTGCGGGCACGGTAATGATGATGACAAAATAACGTGCTCATAATCCATCTCCGCCGTAGACTGCGCTGCGACTGCGACTATGACGACGACGACGCGCACGCAAAAAGTGCAAAACCATCAGCGAGATGAACAAGTAACGAGTTTGCCAACTGCAATTGCAACCAAACAACTGCGGGATGGTCCATTACGATCCAATTGCGGTGTAGATAGATGATGTTGGCTGGTTTGAGGTTTTTTCTTTGCTGCCAAAGATAAAAACTAAATGTGCTGCGTCTTTTTTTCGTATGGTGGGTATTTGTCTGCAGTCGTATATATGCTGTTGTTTGATGTGCCCTTAAAAGTGCAAGCACAAATCACTGCAGTAGGCTGGCAGTCCAATTTGTTGGGGATAGAAAGTTGAGTGGTACCCTCAAGAGAGTTGCGAGTTCGACAATTGGACAGCTCGCTGTGATGGGCAATTTTCCATTTCACAAGAATGCACTGGAATGTATGTATGGGCTGGGTCCATCAGACAGACATGGCATTTCAGTGAAAGAGTTGCCACCCATAAAAAGGACGAAAACTGACAATGATCAGTGAGGCGGTGGCCAAATTAAACAGAAATCGTTGGGTAATGACAACGGAATAGCGTTGCTGACGGATCAAGTTGTGTGAAGGCTCGCAAAATGACCAAAGAACTCAGTTTGAAAGAAGCTCGGCGAAAAGTCAGAGCGCGACCACAGATCTGGAAATAAGAGTTGCATATCATCATTAGAGGAATCAAGTGGAATATAGTCGAAGCAGTCAAATCAGAAGATGGAGCCCTCCTTTCCAAAGAAAGGACATCCTCCGGTGAGAACTTTTTTTAGTTTTTCCTTTCTTAAATAGATCACTGTGAACGAAACATCCGTCATTTACGGAAAATAGTGTAGTAGGTCAATTTAGTAACCAAATAGATAAAAGTTGTCAGTACATTCAAGGTGAAAGTGGTAGAACTCTCTATAGTCATTAAGGTGACCGCAGAGAATGCGACGAGAACCACTGCGATTGCCAAACTGAGGCGATCGCTCCCTTTATCGAATTGGATGACAGTAGTATGCATCGGCGGTTTCTGGCGCTGCGGAGCAAGGAAGCCCTGGAGCCATTCATCCATTCATTATGGCTGTACTTACCTAAATCCGAAAAATTTTCAAAAGCTCCAAAAAGATGGCTCCAGCTCAAACTTTGCCACTTAGTTTTCAATAACTCGCTGTGAATGATTTATCTGCTTACTAAGCAAAAACTCCAAGCTATATTTCTATGGAGTGGCACAAAACAACTTAACAGTCTATACAGACTTATTAGCTTAACCATCACCCTATCATCAACCACTAGCGATCGACACTACAGCCTCCAAATATACTTGCGCCAGAAGCCCCCAACTCTATCTACTGGTGATCTAAGTCACTTGGATTCTTTCAGAGCGCAACAAAAGGGTTTGTCTCTGCTAAAGCTTGTGTGCGGGAGGAAGGCTAACGTGAACAAATGTAAAGTGAATTTTATTAGAAGTACGGCTGAACTCAGCCTATTAGTGCAAATAATTGAAGAAGCATTTTAGGGTCTTATTCGCGATCTATGGAAGGATCAAAGGTGAGATTTTTTTGCATGTTTGTTCACTTTTGATGCACATAAGTCAATCCGGAGGACTGAACTTGTTTTTAAAGATAAATGATCGGTCTTTAAAACGATTTCTGTTTCAACTATTACCGACGATCATTAGATTTGGATGCTCTCCGAAGGAATAAGATCGCGGACACAAATTGATAAAATTGAATTCTTCGCAGAGACCGCAGAAAAAAAAGAGGATACCGACGGACACAATGTACAAGCGATCCAAGCCTTCATAGTTCCGACATGTTAAACGCATGTCCCCGCTTCGGTTAGTTAGGGATTGCTGGCCATCAGACAGGCGGCCAGTATGTAGGTCCAAGTCCGAATGGTTGCATTAAGACCAAAATTTTCCTCTACCCTAAGAAAATATTTCTTTCAAAGTCTATCATTGAACTCTAGCATTTCATTGCAAATTCTAAGAACCACACTCTCTTCCTCTGGTCATAAGATTTTTGGTGAAAAAGCTGTCCCGTCCTAAACAAAGATTCTGATGTCTGTACACAGCTTTGGATGAGGACTTACTAAAGGCATCGTCGGAATACTTCATCTTCTAAGGCGGGTATGCAGTCATTCAAGACACTCTTCCAATTTTCTGATTCACCTTCAATAAAGGTCATTGTAATATTATTCGGGGCAGCTTATTTCTACCAGCTTTTGAAGGGCGAGATATATAGCAAAATTATCGTAGAAGACGTATTCGCCTTCAAATTTCATAGGTAGATATGAGGGACGCGTAGTTCTCCGGTATTTATATAACTACTGCTTTTAACTGTTCTGTGTCTTTTTGGCTTAGAAGGCATTGCAATTCATTTACAACATTTACTTCTTTGAACTCGATTTGGCGGTCTAGATCCATTTTCTTCGATTCCGAATCACTGATATTTAATTCCAGTTTTTGTTTACAGTGTTGTAAGACTTTATTGACTGACTTAAAACATTGATAACATCGTCTCTTCTATCTCTTTATACAGAGAAAACATAATGAGTCTTACAACGGAGCCTTGTGGAACCCCGCTTTCTCTTGCGAATTTCAATGAAAATGAGAAATAAGAAATGAGCAACCTCATCGGCGAATGAATAAACGTATTTAAAGAAGAACTCGCCGATTGGAGACCATCAGAGGACACGCCTTTACACTATGGGTGGACCGAAAAATCCCCTTGAACAACTCAAATAGAGAAGTCAAGCTTTGAAGAAGAATTTCTTCGATTCTACCTCTGAAATATCTGTAAAATTTTCTGTCTGTAAGATTTTTCTTTCCACAATTTTCCACTGATATACCCCTTTACCTATCAACAACTAACCGCAACTGTCCTTCAAATGCAGCACCGCCGTCATATATAAATTTTCGCACATTTCTAATCCCTCCAATTATACGTGCGTGTGTTACACTAAAGGATCCCAATAGGTACTCGTACGTTTATACAGAAATCCTGTTCCGCCGCAGTGCTCCAATTAAAATGAAATTTATGACATTTCAACGATTTATGTTATCTCGCCACAATCACTCAATCAGCGCCATAAAGATTGTAGGTGCACAGCAGGAGCAGCATCTGGTCCCGACCGCTATCTCTATCGCTGGCTTTCGTTCCACTTTATCCGGCCGACCGTACAGCCATTACGATTCCTCCTCTTTTATTCGTGTGGATAATTTTCCCATCTGGAAATGTTTTAATTTTCCGTTTTTCTACGCCGCGATTTATTAATTTTTTTTCTTTTTATTACTCCCCTCCGACTTTATTCAATTTCATTTCTAATGAAAATCCATTTTGATTGCATCGCTGTCGTCTGCAAAAGAAAAACCCCAGCCTACATTCACTTTGGATTTCTAATGCATAACATGGCGGCGGCTATTGCCACCTAACATTGTCCCATCATCTAGACGGTCATAACTCATCGCCCAACACCCAACATCGATCCCAGCCCCGTGCAGAGATCAACCGCCCAACACAGATCACAACGACACACGATAACGATGCGGACGCGCCGAGCAGATGTCTCTGCTGTGCTTTGATTTACTTTAATTTCACTCGGTGGACAAAATACAAATAAAAAAAAAATAACTAATAACTTTCGCAATTGGAAATTCATTGATGAAAATGCTGTCCGGTGGGGTTTTTCATCTTCCCATTTTTTTGTTTCATTTTCCTGCACTCAATTAAAAAATTAAAATTTATGCGTTGACAAGAAGGCACCGCGCACCAGCACCGCAGACAGATCATAAAGTAAAATGGGGGCAGTCGAGTTTGAGATGCGAACTAAAAAAAATTACTGTCATGCGATATAATGCGACATGCGAAGCATTTTCGCCATTAAGATGGACAATTACAAGCGATTGTGATGACGATGGATTGTGGCAGTCCGTTCGATCTCATCGTCATCATAACTGACGTTGTTCCGCGTAGAGCCGTGGAGCCGGACATTGTTGGGAAAAAAATATTTCTAGAGACTGTGGCGCCATCTTGAGGCGGAGATGTGAAATTAAATCAAGTCGAATGATACGAGTGTAGCTGCTGATTAATTGCCCTGGAACGAATCAATTTGAAGGGAAACTAGGTTTCGTATTATGATCGCGACTGAAGATGAGTGGTTGCTCAAGGGGATCAAATAAAGGATGTAGAACACCGATGAAGTAGGAGTTTTGTTGCTCCCAAACAATATGTACATACACAAGTTCTATCGAGTAAAGCCATCGATCGTGATCCTTTTGTAAAAAATTAAAGACTACGTCTCACCAGCTGTCTCATCATAATGTTCTTTAGCTTACACTAAACCGAGCGTTTTCTTTCTACCGTGCACTCAAATTGCATCAGCCACTCGCCTATTTCCTTAGAAAATCCTCGTTACTGTTGATTAAACTTAAAAAAACTCTTTACTTATATTCTGCTCCGACAGAGAGAATGGAATAGAATGGATGTGAACTATTTTTTATTACTTTTCGATGAGTAAATTAATTTAGCCATGCTAGATTCTAGTCTGCAGTTTAGCTTCAGCTGAAGCAGAAAGGTGATTGGAAGCCTAAAATATATAAAGGATGTCTTGGCTCCCTTAAGTAGACATTCGTTTGTTCTTATAGTGTTTCAGAATTATTTGAGTAATGACAAGTGAAGTCAGAAGCAAAATATATTTTGGTCAAAAACTCCCCTAAAAAGTAGGCGTGTCTGAACGACGTATCTTATAGTCTTCTCGGTCTTTTAGGAAACATTTCAAAGAAAAAATTTCATCGAAATTTGTCAGCAAAAATAAGACTGAAGATAAAAATATTTTAATCCTATTTATGATGCTGCAAGTCTAAACTTCGAAAAAATAAAGACGAAGCGTTGCTAATTTTTGATAACCTGAATCTCAAGGGGTTACAAATCCGACGGACAGATTGTGCAGAGTCTGGTTTGAGTTGAAAAGGTGGAAAAAGTGGCGAAGATGTCTCACGATATTCGTCTAAAAACATGCAAATGACTGTAGATGACAGTTTTAAAGCTGAAGTCTTGCTCGCTCACCTGATAGTTTCTTTACCTTTTGATGAAACCTTCGAATGGCAGTGACAGTCCACAGAGGGGAAAACAGGCGCCTTTTGGAAGATTAATTATACTCAAGCCTTCTTTAACTATGATAAACTATAATATAAGCCTTCATCAACCAAGAACAGCTCTTCTTACTTCAGCAGAAGACTGCTTTCTTTAAGAAGAACTGCATCGACTGCACCACACTTCAAAATAGACAGCCAAATGGTCTATCCCAAGGAAATCATGCACACTTCAGAGGTCTAAAACTTATATAAGTAACAACTATTCAGTGCAGAACTAAGACCCATCTATATGCATTTAGGGGCCCATTCAAGGGTTGTTCGGGGTTCGCCTTTTAAAAAAACGCGCGGCCCAGGTTTTCGATGCCAGACTTTGTACCACGAAAAAATGAGAAAATTGTTAAGCTTGTTCAATTTTAACCCAAACTTCGAAGGAGACGAACCCAAGGAAGTTGGAGCTAACTAGTTCTGCTATTAAACCTCCGAGCACCGAGAAAAACTATAAAGGGAGAGTTCTTTAGCTCTCAGACTATGATATAACAAAATTTAGAAGAAGTGCTCCATTCGTATACTTGACATCTTCAATCGGAGGGGATTTTCTAGATTCACTGATTAAAGGAAATCATGATATTACTTCGGTGAGGTCGTTTTATCTGATTGACAGACTATAGGCTAATATAATCAAGGGTATATACCTAGCTTTATAGATGGCTCAAGGAAGGAAAAAAAAAACATAAGCCAGCGTCAAATTTTCCAAGATGGGATCTATGCCTTTAAAGCTTTTCAAATCATAATAAATTATAGAAATAGATTTAGGGGCACATCTCCTATGTAGCTCTCGCAAAACATAGCTTATCTTGTGCCACGATGTTTTAACACCTTGGGTATTCTGCTAAAAATACCCGTAAACTGATTTTATGAGTTCTATCAAAGGATTCAGATTATAATTTCTACGCGCGTATCTTTGTTATGACGACGCTGTCCGGCCTATTCGGTTATTCATTGCGATCGAAAATAAAGCCTCTTTAAGGCGAGTAGGGGTCAAACTATGGGCCGAACAACTTTCATGAATACTTGGCAAACATATGAAAATATAATTGTTTTGAGAAAGACGCTCGCACATGACATAAAATTGAATTTCCCTTCAAGTCCTCCCAAAAGTAAAACTTCAACAGGCTAGTCCTATAGGACAATATAGGTTAAGGCCACTTTTTGCTTATATTTGCATGACTGACAGACTAACATTGTCGCCATTTTATGTATAACCACAGCCGACTGTCAAAAACCCCACATTTGAACCTATGTTACACTCGGTGTATGTCGTCCTTATTGCACAAGACTTACTAAAACCTATTCTTGTAGATCAGCCTTTGAGCTTAAGACTTCAATCAAATGCCATCAGACGGTCAAAACTTATTTCTTTAGGTACGTACTCCGCCGGTCTTCGAGCAACAAAATCTGTGGCCATCCAAATACTCACCCAACTAAAGTACCCATTTCAGTTCAGTTCTCCGTTCAATAAAATGTCAACGGAAATGAAACTGATAACCCGGTAACCGGTATGTATGGCTGCCTTAAATCAATCCCTCACTTCAAAGAGCGAAATCGATCCTTGTGTGCACTCCTAATGAGCCCTCACATTGCAAAGGAGCTAAGCCAAGCCAGTTTTTATCAGTCGCGACCGCCATTTAAATCCTAGAGCTACAGACACAGTCCCCATCTATAATATAGGTACATGCAAATTACATTCGACCATAAAATTCCCATCGAAGGTGCATTTTGCATTATCCTGCACCCCATATTCTATACGCACAGCCGCATCTGTGGGCAAGTGTGCGCGAATAAAACCGTAATCATTGCGAATTCTCCGACTTATGCTTCAAGCCGATTCCTCCATCTTAGGATCCATTAAATTGAGCAATTACCAGCCCCCACAATCACACAATAACACAACCAACCGTACGCGTCGGCGAGTTAACATCATAATCTAACTTTAATGCACGCGCCGCTCAAAGGATGTATTTGTTGTTGGCGGGCTGTTCGGGGGTCCGGTGCGGTCCAGCTGATGACGACTGCTCGCCGCACAAGTGCGCCTACAGCGCGCCAGTGTGCTCCATAAAACGTGTAGAAGGTAAAAAGAAAAATCCATCTTCCTCTCCGCGGCGGTAGATAAATCTTCGACTTAGATCAGTC
The DNA here is from genome assembly GCA_963082955.1 of Cheilosia grossa. Lineage (NCBI taxonomy): Eukaryota > Metazoa > Arthropoda > Insecta > Diptera > Syrphidae > Cheilosia > Cheilosia grossa. The sequence goes on from OY720148.1 coordinate 53,605,652, forward strand.
AATTAAACCTCACTTAATCCATGAAATTCAGTACAGAGAGCGGTTAGCCTTTGCGACCGGCGCGCAGTGTGCAGATATATATACATGCTCGTGCTTTAATCTAGGGAGGTAAAAAAATGCACTTATGGCCGCTCCCTCGCACCCTCTGGGGCGCAGTTGGCTGTCTTAAAAGCCATCAAGCTCGACAGATAAGGAGCGGACATTGGTAGCCGGTGTGTCAATCAAATTGTCATTAGGGCTGCGATTGGGAGTGCTCTGTCTCTTTCTGGCGGCTATCTACACCTGACATCCTAATCAGGTTGGCCGAATTCATCGCCCCAGTGGGATAGAGGGTACGAATTTCCTTTTGCGTATATCACGCGTTTTAACTTAATGATGAAGGACGTGCGAGTTTAAATGCAAATATAAACGCAATCGGAACGGGGCCTGCGTGATGTCCCAGTGGCGAATCCTTTCAATCGAGCGCTGATCCCATTAGGGAACCGACCGATCGCAAAGCACGGCCATAGTCTTTCCCTTTTTGGTGGCGCGTCTCATTTGGGACTTGTTGTCCTCAATGAATGGCTCATTTTGTGTGCACACGCGGTCTATATAGTGGTGGGTTCTCGAATTGACTTTGTAACTGTACATGAAAGAGGAGATGGAGTTACCCAATTTGAGATGAATTTCATATGAAGTGCTTCTGCTGGAGATTCAATTGCCGGATTCAAATAGAAACCAGTCATTCTGAATAGTGAGTATGATATGAGCCCAAGATGGTATCAGAAACTGGGCCCAAATTGAAGTGAAACGCAAAGGAAACTGGGTGGAGACGCAGATACAGGTGCGACTGGGTGAATTTCAACTGCAGACCAAACTGAGATGAACCGACTTCCGTGATAGATTGGAAGGAAGCTAAAACTAAAACAAGATGTCTTTGATACCCCAAAGTAACATGAAATTCATCGGAAACTTATCCGAGACTCCAACGAGACTGAAAGTCTAGGTCGACACTACTGTCATTATGATTGAACAGGAGTGAGATATGAAGTGAGCTGATACCTGCACTTGATACTTACACTGGACTGCCTTAAGATGAGGGTTACTACAAAAAAAATCTCGTGTAACTCATAGTTGACGGCCGACTTTAAAAGCTACCCAAAAGACGACGTATTTTCAGTGTAGCGGCTGTAGAAACCCACAATACTCTTTTAGCTTTTAGCTTTAAACTCACTTTAGTCAGTCACTAGCAACTGAGATTTTACTGTTCTGCGACCAAAATTAAAAGACGAAAACTAGATTAAAACTGATTTGAAAGATGACCATGGTTGATATCACTACTCGAACTTGACTGAAGGTAGATTGAGACAGGACTTAGGTGAAACTGATGAGGAGGGAGAGGTTATTGATATGAAACTCGACTGAACTTTGACTGAGACTAAACTGGAATTAAAACTTTGCCGATGGAGTTAGAAATTGATACAGCCACGTACAGGAAATTCACAACAAAAATGAGGGAGGTGACTTATATGGAACCATGGTACGACTCAGATCTATTTGGAATTAGACTTTTGAGAGCCTATAATCATTGCGGACCTGAATCAAAATATGAGCTTGAGGCAATTATACACCTATGAGGTATTGTATTGTATTTAATACAATACTGAAAGTTGACAGGAGAGTTACTGAAAAGCGACCGCAATGAGACTTATTAAAAAATTAAGCGAAACAAAACAATGAGAGGAATTTAGTTTGAAATTTAGTTACTTACGACTCAAACGAAACTGAAATCTGACTGTAATGAAACTCAAGCGAGAAATTTCGGGTCAAACTTAAGTTAAGCTCTATTGAGGTTGTGTAGTTGCCACTGGAACTCAAATGAAACTGTGATGTGTCTCAGAAGTGATTGAAAATTCGAATAAAATTCCAGACCTCCGATTCTTATTCTCTAACACACCTTGGTTGGGGTTAACAAACGAAGTCGCTGGATGGTTTTCAAGAGCTTAGTGTAGACTTTCAGTATCATTTCAGTCGCCCAAGACATTCCTTTGGATCCAGTGCCTCAATGCGCATCCCAATTCCAAGCTCAGCTACCAGCATGCGTTCCATGCAAATGTGAGCCTCCCTCTCTCCATGTCTTGCTGTTGGAGAGCTCAGCTTGAATTTAATTAATTCGTACCATGGCCATTCCGAATGGGGCCACGAGAAAAAAAAAATACTATCAGCATTCAGCACACCCATTAACCAGAGTATTAGTTGACCATCCAGCATCCTAGTGTCTAGCGAAAATGCAACTGCAATTAAACCCAGGATTAGGTGGACGGTGGACGTTTCTATTTTTTTTCTCCCCTCGTTCTCTTTACATTTGCGCACTTGGATGTTGGATCTCTGCATGGTTAGTCAAACAACAGTATACAGTGTCCATCGTGTAATGATAGATTGTCGAGGCAAGCGGATCTAATAGAGTTGATGTCTCAAAGCCTTGCACTCGCAAATGCTAGTTATTTGCGGGTCCTCTCTCTTTCTCTGTTAGCTGACACTTAGATAAGACACCCAGGCTATGGCAGATGGACATGGTGGCGGCGAAGACGACGACGATGACGACGACGACGGTAGTGGAGGTGGTGGTGGTGATGCCGCTAAATGGGATTGACCGCATCTTGTGGCATAGCAATTGGATGCGTGCGTGCATGCATTCATCCAATGGCGTGGCAGCATGTTTGGTGTTTGGACACTTTGGAGAGCTAAATCGGATTTGTAATTCACCTCAGCTCTCTTGCACACAAACACACGCACACCGAGTCACATGCTAATGAAAATTAACTTTTAATAGAAAATTTATGAGTGCTGCTGTTTGTATGGGCAGCGCCACATGCCATGTCATGCGACAGCATGGACATTGATAGTATGCGGTATGATGGTGATGGCATGGAATCGTTCTCCATCTTCCGTAAGCTTGGTTATACTAAAAGACGTGCCACTTGTCGTTCACTTTGTATGCATAAAAAGTTGATTGCTTTTGCGAGGACCTGCACATGCACACGCCAGCCAAGTTGGGGTTAGCGCGAGTCTGCACGAGTACGAGTACGAGTACGAGTATGTTAAGTCATCACTCAATAAAATATGGATTTCATTAAGATTAGAAATTCGGAATGCGCTCGGTGTCCTAAGTGAATATAGACATGAAATCCTTTTCTGACTCGCTCATGATAACTGGTATGTAGATTAATTATGAGAGCAAATGTATGCACGAACTCAAACAGCTTGTTCTTCGTATGTCTGACGCTGACATGGACACGATAAGGCTATACATAGTATTGATGTATCCAGCGAAAGTTGACACATCATCAGTTAAGGTCAACACGACTGTCACGATATCGCGGGTTGGAGTGTTTATTAAACAGGAATAAAGGCCAGCCATGGATTTAACGGAAGTGAGATAAATTTCATCGGAGTCGTACCTCGTACATTGTATTCCAATTTGATGGGCACACATCTGCTGCAAAATGGAAGGATACTGGCGATCTTGAGCGGGATGCTTTTGAAGATAATTCCAGTTTGACTTGAAGTCATCTGCCGGCTCAAAAATGGTTTCACAGTTCTACCCCGATTGTCATTAGATTGAGTTAACAGTCTATTGCCGACACTCTAGATTGTAGGGTGATTTGAAAATGACAAGCTTTCTGAAAATCCAGGACTAGGAGGTGGTACTAGGAGAAGGATCCTCATCAAGAAGCAACATGTTTCTGAATGGAATTATAGATATCCATCCATCCATCCATCCATCCACTTCCACTCTGTAGTTTCTATAGAGTACATTTACCTCTTGCGGTTCACACGCTCAACCAATCTTAACAAATGAAGTGTCACTAAAAAGAGATTTTCTGTGTGCTTATTTTTATATTTTTACTTTTTTTAAAGTATTAACAATTGAAAGAGTTGAATTTTACTTCATTGAATTTGGTATAAAAACTACGATTCCGGGAAATACTTTGCTTTCTCTCTTCATGCCCGGACAAACGACGCCACTAAAGAGAGTCGACGGCCGAAGAGAGTTAGAGTCATAAGAGTAGTGAATACATGACTCTTCAGTCTTCACACGTATTCACAGATAGGAAATCTAAGAGAGAATTTTATTTTCAAAATGAGATGGGGAAGTGTGTAGGTGTGCTGGAGCTGACGGTCTATCCGATAGGTGGCGCTGTTGTCGATCTCTGAAAAACTCAACCGATTTGAATGAAATTTTTTGGATGGGTATTGTTGGTTCCGTAGGCGCAGTGGCTTAGTGGTTAGTGTGTTGGACTACTAAGCGAGGGGTCCCAGGTTCGAATCCCGCAAAAAACCCAAATTCCAACTTGGGGTTTTTTTCCACTGCGCCACCTCTCGCGAACGTCTGACAAACATCCGAGAGTAAGATAAGATCATTTTAGACTCGATAGGTCCAAATGAAAGGCACGGGAAAAAAATTAGACTGGATAGAAAAACGATAACAATACAACAAAACTTATCTCAATTGTTTAATTTTTAATTTCTTTGGATCTTTAAATTCCCAGCTACACAATTTGAAATCCAAAGTCGACTCAGTTATTATTTTGCTGAGAAACTTTTTAAGGGATCGCGTTTGATTTGATTGTGAAGAATCTGAAATCAAATGTCATCGAAGCGCCGATTTTGACTTGCAAATTCAAGGCAAACATTATAATTCCGCGGATTCCGCTTATTCAGAATGATTTGCCATTGGTTTTCAAGTATCTTCTTTTTCCCTTGCGTCTCGCTTTCACTGTGACAAATAAGTCGCAAGGACCAGTCACTGGATATTTGTGGCATCAATTCTTGAATTGGTTCTCTAAGGGTCAATTGTATGCGGCGTGCTCAGCTCACATGTGAACAATACTTTCGAATACAGAATTTCAACTGACCGAATTACATATAGTAGGATGTGAATTGCGCATGCTCAGAATTATTATTTTCATTACAATATGAATTTTGGGAGGAACGAAGTTCGCCGGTCTTTCTAGCTGAATTATTGATTTGATTAATTCATTTAATAATTAATGCATTAATTAATATCTTGGGCGGTAAAATGCTTGGATAAAGATAAGTTTCGCAGACAGCCATAGGTCTTACCGATTGGCAACCGTATATGATAGTCCGAACTAAGGGTAGAATCGAACCAATTATTCAAGTACTGTTCTTCCTAAGCATATTCTTGGGAAAAAGCTTTAGTGAAGTTTAGTCTTGTAAATAATCGATTAAATTCAAGATAATTCTCTTTTTAGATCTTTATTTAATTTATCAGCACAATCTTCGATTATTCCAAGTTTGCAACTTAAATAGATTTGCACAAATCAACGTACAGTTACAGGCAAGAATTTTCGACAAGCGGAAGGTCATTAATAAACATTGTAAACAACAATGGGCCAAGTATTGATCCCAGGGGCACACCAGAGCAAAGTTCTAAGAAGTTAGAAACGTTTCAGTTTTAGACAACTTCCTGTTTTCTATTTGCGAGGTATGAGTGCATCAGATTGGCGACAAGTATTTTATGATTTACTGTATCAAACGCTTTAGAAAAGTCCAGCAGTCCGGAATACAAGGTCTTTGTCCATAAAATACCTTAGATCGTCAGTAACTTTTAGTACAGATGAAACACAACTATGCTTTACCCTGAAACCAGGCTGAACTTTACTTAAAAGTTTTATTATTGTTAAGAAAAAGCGATATTTTCCCAAGACTTTTGACAGAAAAGTATTGCAATAGGTCGGTATTTGGGATTCGCAGTTCGAGTAGCTGCTTTGTAAGGAATCGGTATTACCATAACTGCAAGAAATAATTTGTTAAAATGATTGTGTTAAAAATATGGGTTATAACTGGAAGTATGTGTGGCAAAACTATTTTTATAAAAAGAGGGTGTGTTTCATCGATACCCACTGCTTTTGATTTTATATCAATGACAGCTCTTACAGTGTCTTGTTCTTCTATTCTTGTATTTCTACTGCTAGATGTGAGTTGGCACACGAAAACTTAACTAAGCAGCTGTGGAACCCGTTGATAACTCTTACTGAGCCTGTATTAATACCGAGCCTAGAGCTTAATACTAACAACTGTCTTTAAGCATCTGGATTCAAGAGAGTAATGCTGCCGAGACTTTAATTTGAAATATTTTCCAATGGAATCCATCAAAGAATTTCTTACGGCTCTCTGAGCTGTTGGGCTAGAAGCCACTGACCTTTCCTATTTCAATAGTAACTTTTAAGACGTCTCTACCGAAAATGGTTCCGAGCTATATTCTGAATATGTGGCAACTAAGTTTCGTCATGGATATCTACAGAGTAATCGTAGAACGCTGCTTGTTTTTCAATCACGTTCTGGTTCACTATCAGCAGTCTTGGCTGGCCAACTAATCTTCATATATACACTTAGGAACCACACTTTTCGTTGGACCGCTTTCTGACAGCTTTCCGAGTATTACGCCTTGTCGCAGCCATATTGTCAAAGTCAAAGAACCACTATCTTATACCTGGAACCAATTAATTAGTGTCGTATAGGCAACAAGCTCAGGGCATACAAAAACAGGCTACCAGAGTCGTTAACCCTTGTGCTTGTACCTTACGACTTTCATTGTGAATGCAACATTGTTTTACTTTAGAACTTATTCACAAATTGAAGCATTTGAATAATATCAAGTGAGGATCTAGTTCCAACATTTTGAATAATTATGGTAAATCCTATCAAAGAACAACTTTTTTGGGAAAGACATCGAACCGCAGAGCTCTAAGTACCTGAGCTTTGTGGGCACCTAAGGGGTTCTTGCTATTTTATAAAGGTCAGCGTGTACCCTCAACGTCAACGATGATCGACTTTAAATCAACCGCAATGTGATGAGTATTCAAGGTACAAAAACAAATGTGTCCATGATCGATTTAGAGAGAGGACTAAATACCTTTATACACTTTGGATGGCAGACTAAATTTTACAACTTTGGCAGCTACCTTAATAACATTTTCTAAAACTACGGCACGCGTCTTCAACACCGACAGCGACTTTATAGACCTACATCATCAAATTTCAATATTGTTTTAAGAATGCTGCCAACCTTTCTTACGAGGCCGCAACTAACAAGCATCTGAAGTTACCCGATAATAAGCTAACAGCCTCCAGTTGTGCACTCCAACCTAGGTCGAAGTCTTCTTCTACTGCGTTGTCCCTCGGGGTATAGACTGGTAAACTCATCTCTTCTACGAGTACATGTACCTGCCATCTTCGACAACTGATGATTAATTTGCTGATTAAGTCGATGTCGCAGCTTAGATCTTAATTGAATCTCCTCTTTTTTAAGCTCGTCAACGGAGACGGGACCAGCATTCTAACAAAGAGTCTTTCTCTCCAAGCGACCGAAAGTATCTTCATTTGCTTTAGACACGTATAGACAGAATCTACCAAGGGCGAAGTTTTCCACAACCTTTTTAAATGGTCAGACGTATCTATCATCTAAAACCGCAACATTTCCCGTAGAAACAACTCCAAGGGCTACGTTCCCACCTTCGACAAAGTTTCTGTTGATGTTTTAAACCTGCTTCATGCGACTTTTGCTGTTGCAGTTGGTTTTATACTGTCAAAGATGCAGTTCAAATAATTGTTTTTTTTTTTTTTTTTAATTTCTTGTGGATTGTTCTTTCCGAGCCCTTGGATCCCATCGATACAAAAAAAAAAACTCCCTTCATCCGTTGCGGTTCCCACTGTACCCATCTCAAGGCATCACCAACCTCCATTTTGTGATGGTCATATAAAATTCGCTGCATTTGGAGCCCCCATTGGGCTGGCACAGATTACCACATACATACCGCTTCCCTGAGACACTTTTGCGACAACTTTCTGATGGAATTCCAATCGACGCAACGCATCGACCCACCGTACAGAAAATGTCAGTTTCCCCCTTTTTCTAATCATCTCAAAAGACCCAGCCTATGCCTGCGGCCATGTCGCAGATGTGCCTCGACTACATATATACATATTATATGCCAAACAAAGTAGTGGAAAACTGCATTATTAGCTGCAAGAGCAGCCCGAAGGCTGCGCGGAGAAAAGTCGTGCACAACTAAATTGGTAGCAAAAACGAAGGCACTAGCTGCGGGCAGCACTGCGCTCAGACGGGAGACACATTCAGAGGCCACTTAAAAACACTGACATGCTCTTGATGCACATATTAAGTACCTAAGAGCTGCTGTCTCTGCTGGCCACTGTGCTTGGTGACCACAACGCAATGAATTATTAATCATATTCGCTCATCATTCCCATAATGTTTTATTGATAGGTGGCCGCGCCAGGTAGCAGAGAAGCGAGGAGCCAGAGGTGAGTGTGATTAGATGAGGTCTATGAGCCCCCATCCACTGCGTGGACAATTAAATTTCTTTTCTTCGTTTTTTCCCCATCTTTTTTTTTTTGCGATTTTCCTTAGAGAAATGATAGACAAGCACAAGTACGATGGTACGACGGATGACGATGACGATGTAACGACAGTCACCTTTGGCGAAAACCCCCGATTGAATTCCCCCACGGGCCGGCCTAATTAAATTTCAAGTCATGTCCAGATCTGGGATTTATGCGGCAGTTTTCCTCTTTTGTTTTCTATATTTTTTTTTTTTTTTTTCAGTTTTTGTTTGTTTTCCTCCTTTTTGCGGAATTTTTCTCACATGGATCCAACATGGCAATTCATCATAACTTTTAATGGGAAAGTAATTAATAATAATTCCTTGGGCCGGGATTGGAGAGGCTGATGACTGGCGGCTGATGGTGGTGCTGTTAGGTCCGATGTCGATTGCGCTTCCTGCAATCAGTGACGGATCTGTGTGGTTCAGCAGCCGAGTAACTTGGTTTGTTTTCCTTTGGCAATTAATGGATCAATCGGACTGTGAATGGAGCGGACCGACCATGGCGATGGATGTTGGATAAAGGGCTGTGCGGTTGTCCGTCGGTGTTTACTTTTTTATTGTGGTTTCTGAAAGGCGTTTTATTGATTTGCAATTAATCGAAGGTTTCGTTTTTAATTAATTAATTTATGAACACCGACAGGGAGCGACCATGGACCTGCATTCAAAGTGGTTGATGGCTTTTTTTTCTTCCAACTAATAGGAGTGCTGCAAATCGATGGTGTCAGTGACATGACTGACTGGATGAAGGTAGAGCTTCCGCTGGATTCGATCGAGTAAAAAAAAACATCTGACAGTAGGAACAAATTTCAAGTGCAGTGTGATCAACTTAATGGTGAGTGTGTACCAAACCTAGTTGCATCTGATGTGGTTTGTGTTCTTGACGATGATTTGTGGCCAAACTAAAGGTGGCACAATGTTGCCAGTGGAGTTTGCGGAAACGACCTACCTCAACATGGCAGAGCACATATCTCAAATAAATTTTAAATAGCCCTGAATTATGTGCTAATTTTGTTTTAATTTTTTAAACTTGGTGCTAAAATGGTTTCGGAGAAAATCGACCTTGAAAAGTGCTCTGCCAAGTTAAAGTCAAGCCAGCAGAGCAAAAAAATCAAATTAAAAAACAAAAGATTCATACTAATGTCTGATTTATGTGTTTTTTTTTTTTCATTCCAGCCTCGTCGCTCAAGCCATTTAGCTACTAATCGCATTACGCACCTTTAATCTAATAAGTTCATAGAAAACTGTTAACGAAAATCCTACGAACGAAAATCCAAAAAATAAAAACCACATAAATATGGGTCTGATTTATGTGCTTTTGATTTGCCTCTAATCCAACTTTTAGGTTTGGCTCTGTTAGAAAAAGGCCATTTGCAGCTGTGCTAAAAATGAAAGCTGCAAGAAAGGAAAATCATAACGCAGGACGTCGACATTGTGGCAATCATAATAATATAACCAGGCAGTAGGTGCGGTTTGCAAAATAAATAACATTTCCATTGCGCAATGGTAGGTGGACTGTTGCGAGAAACAATACATATGAACAGAGAGAAATGTTGTTATGTATGGCTAGCTGGGTGGGTATGGGTAGAGCCATGCATGGAGGAAAAAAAAAAACATATACAGTGTGAATCTGCGAGGATATTCGTTGAAAATTAAGTTACAGTAAAGGCCTATTCATATGAGCGCAAACTGCGAATAGGCGAATTGCGAACAAATCAATTTAACAGTCTTAATGAATTGAAAATTGCTATTTGTTTTACCAAAAAAGCATTATATTTAAATAATCTAACATCTTATCTAAAAAAAACTGAGGGTTTATTGATTAAAAAAACGAAATTTAGAATTACAGGAATTTTCCCGCGAATTGAAAATTCTTGCAGCGAACTGTCACTCTTTATTCACAATCCACATAAAACAGTCGCGATCCACCAGCCTGCGAATGAAAAATTCGATAGAACTTAACCTTCAACGATGCAAATGATTCGCAGTTACCTGGGACTAAAAAAAGTTTTCATGTGAATGAAATGTCAGAATCTACGAACATTCGCCAGTTCGCAGTTCGCAGTTCCTTAAGTATTATCTTTGCCTGGTGTAATAATATTGATAGCATTCGAATGAGGATCGACATTGCGGCGCCTAAAAGAAAATATGATCCACAAATATTTAAAAAAAAACGCGGTTCGCATACAGGACCGACTGCTTACCAGATTATTTGGCGGTGGAAGGGGTGTGAAAGGAAATGAATCCACACACAAATTATAGTGATCAATTTCTGGTGGATGTGCGCCTGTTTTCGTAAATAAAGATAACGAATGCATTAATGAAAACAAAAAGTACGTATTCTGGTGCGCAACTGAAATTTAAACAATTTTAATTTTTTATAGGTAATAGGTATGCCAATTCCATGTCAAGTTCTTTAACCGAAATATAACAGTTCAGAAGCTAAAAAGTTCAATAGTTCAAGGGTTCAAAAGTTCAAAAGTTCAAAGGTTCAAAAGTTCAAAAGCTCAAATGTTCAAAAGTTCAAAGGTTCAAAACTTCAAAAGTTTAAAAGTTCAAAGGTTCAAAGCTTCAAAGGTTCAAAGTTGAAAAGTTTAAAGGTTCAAAAGTTCAAAGATTCAAAAGCTTAGCGTGTGGATTGAAAGAGGAACAAGACAGGCAAGAAAAAATCGAGCAACGATTAATCCAAAGACATTTTAGACATAACTCCAAATCCGTTGAAGTTATCACAAACGTTTAGTACACGTTCAACAATTTGCCCTTACAGAGTGTGATCGGTTTGCTCGGTTGAAAAAAGTCTCCGTTAATAACAAAAAAAACAGTATTTGGTATTTTTAAAAACTACTGTGATAAAAAGGGTAACTGCTTGCTGTTAAACAAAAAAAAATACACTGAGTTATTATCAACCTAGTTTCTAGATTAGTATCAACTTAACGATTTGAGAAAATTTGGATGGAAAACTGAGTGGGTTAGTGGTTAGTGTGTTGGACTACTAAGCGGGGGTTCCAAATCCCGAAAAAACCCCAAAATTCCAACTAAGAGTTTTTTCACTGCGCCACCTCTCGCGAACGTCTGACAAACATCCGCAAACATAGCTTTTCAATAAGCCGTCCGGACCCTTAGTTCCAAATATGAAAAACTCACACAAAGCTAGGCCTAGGTACCATACGGACCTGTTGTACCTACAAGTTATTAACAAGTTCACTCGCTTACTTACAATCCACTTACTCTGCATCGTTAAGTTAAGACCTCCATCAACTTGGCACATGTGTCAGAAATCAATCTTCAATAGCCCTCTGCTTACGTGCTGATCTTGTGACAAGTGTTTGATTTTTGTGCTCCAATGGTTTCGGAGAAAATCGACCTTGAAAAGTGCTATGCCGAGTTATGTCTATGTTTTCGATTTGGCAAACAGATACATTTTTTGGAGAAAATGTTATTTTTTTATTGATCGAGATTGCTTTTCGTGTTCAATTTTTTTTTCTTTTCATCCGTATCAATTTTGAGAAATCTTAGCCTTTTCTCAGATTTTAACGTATTTTTAGTACGCCAAACGAAATTAGTTTACTCTAGCGGTTGTCTACCCACATGAACGATCGCAGCAAAGCGTCATCCCTGCCCTTCAAATTCAATAAATTTCTTCCAATTATTCTAAAAAAAAAAAACAAAGGTGTACGTTAGCAGATCGGTAGACAATTTTTTCGGGTGTTTTATTGCACATGCGAATCAGATTAAACTGGCTTTACTCCACATCTTTGATTCTTGTGATAAAGGAATCGCAGCAGAAGAACGTACGAGTTGCCACACTCTACAGATGAAACACCATTTTTTACCCACTGGCCTATCGAAGGGCAAAAATATGGAAAAATTTAAAACTGTACCTACTGACATTAATTTGCCATTTACTACTGCAGATTTTTTAATATAAATATGTAGCTTTCAAGGATCAATTCTATTTAATTTTTATTATAGGAGAGAATTTAATGCAGACTTAAAGAATAAGAACTTCTTAATTTGTTTGAGACAAATTTCTCAATACTTTGTCAAAGAACCCAGAGCGGACTGTCAGTAGTGCAGCAATGAAGTTCATAATTTAAAAAAAAAACGTGCTATTAAACGCCCAAATGAGAAAGAACTAAAACATGTTCTTCTCAAATTTTATTTAAATACTAGCAGACCCCAGCCTGCATTGCTAACCGTTAGAATTAAAATTTTTTCAAACTCATATTTTGCTGCGTTGAGTCGAGGAGCTTCGAAGCAAAACGTCTTTAATCACAATGAATTTCTTAATTATCCGAAATTTTCCAGGCTTCACAGCGAGTTTTCCACCTTTACACAGAAACTTGCGGTAAATAAATTTTCTTTCGTAAAAACCTTCTCCTGACAATTACGAATAACTGAAAAGATTTGAGCTAAATCGGCCCAGCCCTTCTCAATTGATGAATTATTATACTGTTTCACACCAATTTTATGTAAATATAGATGATTTTTGATGAAAAAAAATAAATTTTCATAGTTATGTCGACGTCACCTCTATGCCTGCATCAAATCATCATTCCCCATACACTTCTAAGGTTTATTACACACCAATGGTAATAATAATAATGTAGGTCTAGGTTCCCTATGTAGGTATATTAAAAATTCAAAATTTTTTTTCATTGTAACATAAAAATTACGTTTGTAACTCGATTTTCATCCCTGACGCGCGGTACAGAGTGTTGTATGTCCGAACTAATCTTGTTTTGGTTGTTGTATTCGGTGATGTGCAGAGGTAAGTCTATCATTGGACAGGTGGCGCTACAATGTTATTGGAACTCATCATTGCCATCAAATGTTGAATTTCATATTTTGTTAAAAGTTCATGGAATTTGGCACCTAGTCTAATTTGGTGCACATTCACAAGAATAACCCATCGAATGGACAAATAGATTCACTTAAATCACTTACGACTTACCTGGCACCCACTTTAAAGGTATTTTTACGGCTGAAGTGCCGCTGCTGGTAAAGAATCGCGTCACATGGGTTTGCTTTCCTCCTTCGGTGTTCGGTCTGCGACTGGATATTTTCTGGATACCTATCTATGTAGGTAACTTATATAATTCGTAATTGCTCTATATTTCACACAAATATAATATGAGACACCACCTAGAAGAAACCTTCAAAACAAAACTTTGTAAACAAATTGCTACGGAGAATCAACGGAGCACTTCACTGAGAATCTCCGAACACCTTTTTCACATTTTGCTCGTGCTTCTGGTACATATTTGGGAAAAGCCCAAATACACTATTGATACTGATGCAGCAAAACACTTGTTTAAAATTTAACAATGCATTTCTATAACAATTGTTGAAAAAATAACTACACCACCGCGGCCGCAATCTAATGGAGACATAATTCACGTGACAACATGTAAACAAACATCAAGCTGTTGCATTTTCGATGTGCCATACTGGAGACTTGTGTCGCGATCAGTAAATTTACAGGTTTGAATTTCCAATTTAATGTCACTTTGTCACCTGCCTTGTCCTGCACTATGTTCACATTCAGTTAAGTGTTGCCAAACAGCTAATAATGGCAATTGGATAAAATCGTATTCCATGCAATTTTTCTGATTGTCGAACAATGGTTATTAGTGATCATATGTAAAAACAAAGAGGTGGGGTCAGTGGTTAGTTAGCTGGGCTATTGAGTTACGACCCTTGAGTTCGATGTAATTACCTACTGTATCTATAGTTCAGCACTTTTAAATTTAAACTAATTTTGAATTCAACGGACCTAAATGAGAACCCTTTTTAACCTCTTCCTACATTTTTTGTGGATTACAAAAGATCATGTAAGCATTGTTGTAGGTAAATTATTGCGCTTCGATGCACAATGGCAACAAATAGGTCCATAATAATGCAGTTGGTCCCCCTTTTTAAATATTTGTGCTAAAAATATTCCCTAATGCTTAAACTTCAAGCAAAGGTAAGATGGAAACTTTTTCTTAACATTTCGTATAATACATATTTTTATTTATTGCAAATATTTCAAATGAATGTTATGAACTATATGATAACAATTATTTTGTATCGTTTGGGGTTCTTAGATGGACTCGCCAGCAAACTCTAACCAAACAACGCCTTTTGTAAATGTAATCTTGCAAGAGATTTGTTTCCGCTCTATAGGGCATTTAACGTACCTTCTAAAAGCAAATTATTTCATTCAAAAATGCGCTGAGAGGTCAAGTGCGCCACGTGTGTGAAAATTAATGTAACTAAAATCCAGCACCAAAAATTTTGTAGGGATTCAGGTCTCACCGAATGAAATAATAATTAGAAGGAAAAATAATTCGCCCAATCTTACAGACAGTGGTGAAGAATATACCTATAAAACATTTGCGACATGAAATTACAATCTTTATAATGTGCTCGCAGGACAATAGTGCAGCATCATTGTGAATGTCATTTTAAATGTTGATAAGAAATAGTTGACTTACGCTTTATTTAAATGTACAAACCATATCTGGCAGCCGGGTTCCTTAATTCAGTTAAACACTTCATTATTCCTCAAAGACTTAAGTATCAATTGAACTTCTGAATATTAACTGCAGATGGTTACTTTCCGTACATGCATGATTCACAACTTCAATTTTCATAATGTCACTTAGATCAACTACTCCCCTCCGAGCTCCGACAGCAAATCAAAAGCAATAGACTAAATTAATTATTTTTCTCTTTATTTATACTATTAATCATTTTTATATAGTATCATCTTCATATATATAAATGGTCAAAGTTATTTTGTTTTCCTTTAAGTTGCATTTCTCTGCTGCTGATGTTAAATTTTGTTTTTTGAGTTCCCTTTAGCTTTGTAACTTTATTTTGTTTTCGTTCTCTTTATATTTGTGTGGTTTTGGTATTAATTTTAAAATGAAAACTTATTCATTTAGATTTATATATAATACGTTTGTGCTTTGTGGATTTTCTTTGTTGTGTTGTTTTTTTTTTTAAAGTTTAAATTTAGTGAAACGATATACTTTGTATAATGTTTTATGTTTTCATATATATTTTTTTTCAAAATACTTTAAGTTGGTTTCTCTTAAACAATTACTTTATTTGGTTGCCTACTTATACATTATTTTCTTTTATTTTTATTACTTAACATCATTTTTCAATCCTAGAACATGTAAGGTTTATTTTTTTTTTGTTTTTTTTTATAACTACAATCGTTACACTTTTGTTTTCTTTTATAAATAATATATGTATGTATAAATAATGTAACAATTTGTGATGTACATAATTAAAAATGTTAAGGTTTTTTCTATACATTGTCGAAACTAAAGGAGATTGCTGTTAAACAATTTTTTTTACTATTCGCGATTATTGCAATATATTGTGTTTTGTGTGTGAATTTATTTTACAATGTTTACTCTTATAAATATGTTTATATTTAAGGGATGTATAAAAGTTTAAAAGTTTTTTTTTTTGTTTTTTATTTGCATTTATTATTTTTTTGTAAAACATATAAAAACAACTTAACAGTCAACATTTAAAGGGCAACTTAAAAAGTTAATCAACAAGAGAACTACGATTTTTTTTATTTATATATATTTTTTAAACATTTTTTTAATTATTTTTTAAGTATCACGTGAATTAATGATTACTATATTCTTGTTCTTATTTTGTTTGTGTGTCA
The DNA here is from genome assembly GCA_963082955.1 of Cheilosia grossa. Taxonomy (NCBI): domain Eukaryota; kingdom Metazoa; phylum Arthropoda; class Insecta; order Diptera; family Syrphidae; genus Cheilosia; species Cheilosia grossa. The sequence goes on from OY720148.1 coordinate 53,621,738, forward strand.
CTTATGAAATGTAATAAATTTTACTTATTAAACACGACATCTATACACATAAATATATATTACTATATATATATTATTAGTTTTTTTGTTTCGAATTTGAATACTCTTCACACTTCGTTTGGTTTATTTGGAACCTAGCTTCTAAAGTTTCATTAGTTTGGGGTATGCATCAGCATTTTGGTTTATGAATTAAGTATTCTCTATTTGGTGTGAATATAGATGGTTAACGAAGTTTGTAAGTGTAGTTTGTTGGTCGGTTAAATAAGGAAAAGAAAAAGTAATTGGAAAGAAAATGAACGCGGCCTTGAGGAGTTGGAAGAGCTGCAGACCTTAGAAAGGGATTTCATTTCAAATATTCGAGTTCTGAATTCAATCAGTTGTGAGTAACAGATTTTAAGGTTTTAAGGGAACCTCCTCTTTATAGATCGTTATTGTAGTGGGAGTGCTTCAGAATTAGGAATCCCATTTAAAAACTGCCAATGACTAAAATTGAGTTTCTTGAAACTTGAGCTGGTTGAAACTTTATTCTTTTTATACAGTTTCTCAGATGCGGCATTCAGTTAGATAAGATAAAGCCTATGAGGATGAATTCTATGGCGCAGAGCGTTATACCTCTAGAGCTTTATTTAACCAAGTAATCACCAGAACAATGTTCTAAATTCCGCTTTTGAGTTGTTTGCGTGGTCAAAGTTTTATAATGCAGAAATGTCGACCCAGAGCGCAGAGGTCAAGCAGATGTTCGTTTTAAAAAAAAGTCGTAAAATTCGTTCAAAGCTATTAATAAAATTTGGCTGAATCATATAGGCAATTGTTTCGTTGGGTCATATTTTTGAATATTTTCTCAAGACAGCTACAAGAATGGTTTTTAATCTCTTTTAGATTTGCCTCGGGAATCCACTCTTGGTAGTCCAAACAGCAGATCAAATCTGGTACCGATTAGTATAGACACTAATATAGAAGCTGCTCAGAAAGTTGAAGTTTTAGCAGTAAATTGCTGGTTTTGGAGGTTCAGTTAGACACAGCTTAGTAACCAACAAACCGCTGTGTACCTCGACTTTGGAGTTTGGCATACGGATCAGCACGCCTACCGTTTGGTTTGTTAAAAGGACTTCACCTCATTTATTACCAATCCCATTTATAGCCTGACAGTAATCTTAATGGTTTAAGAAATCCATTTCTGAGGACTTTAGCTTCCTCTCTAGAAGTAGGAGCAGTTATTAAAGTATGGCACTATAATACACTACTTAATACAATTCATACAAATGTTCACATCCGCAATGGTAACTCTCTACCGATGCTACCAACTGGACTTACAGTATCGCGCAGTTCATCTATTTGCATTACCTTTTTGTTTTAAGTTATAACTTTTCATAATTTATACTTTTTTGTTTAAAATTTATTTTTAAAATTTATGTGTGTTTTTCTGGCAGTGTTTCTTTTTTTAAATATTAAAGTTAATTCTTTTTAATTCTTTTTATTATATTCTTCACAAGTCGAAAGAAAACGTTTTTGATTAAATACTAAAGATTTATTTATTAGGGTTTTGTTGTTAAACTTTAATAGATTTTCGTTTTGTAAATTAATTTAGAGAAAGATAAAATAGAAGGAAATGCAAAAAGTTTGTTTGTTCACTAAATATAGGTACATATAATTTTAAATTTTGTTTTGTTTATTTTCTAAGCACCAATTATTCAGAAATGTCGTTGAACCGGGAATGAAAAAATGCAAGAATACAAAAAAAAAACACAACATTTTATAAGTAAAATAAATTATTAAAAATTAAAAACGAAAATAATGTATTATTTACAAAAATACTTCGATGTGTGTCATATTTATAATTTATCATTTATTATTAATACAAGTTTAATTTAAATTTAAATTCTTTTGCATAAACCATGTGCGAATTGCAGGACGCATATTAAAGTTTTGTTAGTTTGTGGAAAATTAAAATCAATATTAATTCCTTCTATACAATATTAAAATAATTTAATTGACAAAGAAAAAGAAGAGGAAAACAATTATACATACACCAGTCAATATGACTGTCAAATCACATGAAAAAATATAAAAACCTAGGTAAAATTAATTTATTTTATATATGCGTACAATTTTTGGTATAACGTTCATTTAATTTGTTTGACTAGAAAAATAAGGTATAGTTAGTAATGTAAAAAAAAGCGAACAATAATAGTTACTAAAAATATATTTCGTTTATTGTTTGGTGCGCTTTTTTGGTGATTTGATTTTACATCTTGATTGTAAGTTTTACAAAAAAACGGTTTTAGCTACTCTATTCGATTTCTTTTTGCTATTTTTAAAGCAATAGAAATATGCGGTTTCTTCTTGTTAAAGTTAAATTTTTACATTTTCACAAATTTAATATTGCTTTATTTTTTTTTTGTTTAAATATAATTAAATGATAGCTTTTGTTAAATATTTACTATAGATTTAATTGTAGCCAATCACTAACTAAAAGTAGGGGGAGTTTTTGTAGAATATTTTTTTTTTATGAAATGTTTTTATTTTGTTTTAGAACTATTTGTTTTGAAGTTGAAAATCAATCTTAGATTAGTTATTAGTTGTAGAGAGATTTGTGTTTTTGTGATTTCGGTTTGCTGTTTGGTTTTAATTCGAATTGTCTTTGTTTCCAAGGCTTCGGTGCTCCTAGGTCGGACTCTCTGTCAAGGATCCGGATGCTGACATACCTTCGGGCAGTTGCGCAAGTGATTTGAAGAGTTGCGAGTTAATAAATCTGCAAGACAAGTTAAGGATAAGGATAAGGATATTTTATAGCTAATAGTTGCTGGCGAAAACTGAGTAGATCGCTTTGTACTAAAAAGTCTGGATTCACTTGGCGACTTGGAAAAAATGTTGAACAATTTAAATTTGGTTCCATTATTATACTCATTATACTCAGTTTAATTAAAAAAAAAAAAAAAAAACAAAACCCACCTCGGATAGGAATCACGATGCATTAGCGTGTATATCTGTATTTGAGCTTCGTCGAACGTGTGCGTTGTCGGTTCGACCATATTCCGATTGACGATCTCTCTCACACGCGAGTCCAGTGATACTTCTTTCGGCGACAATATCGAAATGTAGTCTTCATAGATTTTCCGTGCTTTGGTTTCTACCGTTTCCGGACTGTTTTCCTTTTTCAGTTCTTCGCAGGCCAACCAAAAAAGGATATTCTCTTCGCTATATTCGCAGCGAAGAAAGTCACGAAACACCTTGCGACCGCCTGTAATTATCAAGTAAAAATTACGTGAACACATTTAAACAAAAAAATCATAATTCTCGGCATAAAAACCACCCTCAATGATGTTTGCATTCAGATATAAAAACATATGTATAGCATTTGCGTGTGGAAAACTGAAATTGCATGATGGAAATGTCATAAAACCCTGCACAATGCCGCGGGTAATTGAATACGGAGTTGGGACTTGGGGACTGTTTTCATTCTGCACGACATATTTGACCTCGTCGCAAAGACGATGACGTAGGTGTGTATGGTTCTCATTGATTTTTAAGTAAGAAATGTGTTCTATTCCATCTGTGACTCACGTAGACATCGGCACTTATACCGTGAATCCGTCTTTAGTAATAAATCATTCACAAGCGTGTTTCCACTTTTATGGTGGTTACGTTAACAGTATGAAGTTATAAATAATTTGACGTGAAAATACGTGCACGAAATATTCCCCTTCACTAGGTGCGGAATGTAAGATAGTCGAGAATGCAATTTAGACTCATTTCTCAACTCTTTTAAGCAGGAGACTTCCTAAAAGAGTAATCCAATGAAGTTCAGTCTATTTTTTTGACAATCGCACACACTTCAGGTAAGCGCACACTTGTGTGCGCAAACAAATGTTTCTTTGGAAAACGACTCTAAACATATATAAAACAAATTTCACATCATTTTCAGTTTTGTTTTTACCGCATGACTATGTCTTAGAGGTAGAACTCACCTGGACTCTTCATTAGTTTATCGAAACTTTTACCCCAACCTCGAATTTCATCTAACGTTGGTCTGAAATTTGTTTACATATATTTGTTATACCCTGAGAGAAAAAAATCTTTTTTTTTTTTTACTTACTGTTCACCCTCTAACAGTAGATCCGAACTCGCTGGATCTCGTTTTGTTGGTCCATTGTCCTCTGCATTTTTAATCGCTAAGCTGGTAATCAAAAAAAAAGCACACAGACACCTTGTGTAAACGAATTATAACAAAAATGTTTTTCAAAGGAAAACCTTGTGCAAACACGAAAACGCAAGAAACCAAAGTGCCTCTGTCGAGTATTGAATAATTTAATTTGTACACACTGTACCTACACACCCCTTTCACAAAAAGACCCATGGCATTGGAAATGCCTCCCACCCTGATACCAAAACCAACTAATCAATCTCAATATTGCCAAAGTGAATGCTGTTAATTATGCAAATTCAAACAAAACAACAACCATTGAAATGATTTTCGGGAGCTGAATAAAATATTGAATCGAGTATCGGTGAGTGCGATGAGAGGTCCTTTGTGCTTTTGTGCGCTTTCAAGCGATGATGCTGGGTAGTGCAAAGCCAAGTCAATAAATCGGTTTACGAAAGTTCTGATTCTGAGCCGTGTGCTCGAATAGTTATTATTCGATGGCGGTGGAGAGGAACAACAAATTCAAGTGTTTACCACTTGATCAGTTTATTGGGGATTTTCGAATTTTAGTTTGTTTGAATCGATTTTGGGTTGGGAATGTTAGAATTTATCAGAGAACTGATGAAGTTTCGCTGTCATCGGATGGTGAAATGCATGAAATTTTCTTTGTCAAAATTTTGAATTTCTAATAGGGGACTTTTCGTGTCGCTCTGGTCCACTCTCAAAAAAATAACAAAGAGGACTTTTGCTTCAGTTACTGTGATCCTATCTCAAAAAATTAGCATTATGCTGTCTTTAAAGCCGGCCTGAACGTTTTTTGACAGATGTTTCATGTACAGGGAGACTTTAATTTGTGTGACTTTTTTTCAATAGTACGACCGATATTTGCATTGAAAATCGTAGTATAAAACACTTCCATTCAGTTTACTAAAGCTACTATCAAACGGTTTTGGTATACGCAACATATTCTGATTGATTTTATTTATAATGTGCACCGTCTGAAACCCAAATTAAACAAATCGAATTTGTGTATAAACACAGTATAGAATTAGTGTTCGCGATACCCAAATGAAATTTGTGTATACCTACAAACCGTCTGATGATAGTAGTTGAGGTTTACTAAATTCATTCAGATCTGTTTCATACAAGACAGCTCGCTTAAATAAAACCACAGACTTAAAACGAACCTTCAAACCCACACAAATAAGAAGGTATAGGGAAATGTTTGAATTTATTCAATTTATTCAATTTATTCTTTGACTCACTTCATTCAATGCAGTTGTATTCTTTGAAAATAATAAAAATGTCTATCCAACTTCGATGAACTTCAATTTGCAGGCAAACACCACCAACTCATTCAGCTGAATGGCTTGCATTTTAGGATGGCAGCAAAATAAGATACTTATTTGCGAGTACCAACTGTAAACAAAGTCAGCTATTAATTCATTTGTGGTTTACAATGTTTGACTGTATAAACAACAAACCAGAAATGGTTGCCATGGATAATAAAAGTGGAAAAAGGAACAAAAGACGACCATGAACTCCATATAAATTCAACACCAGCAAATATATTTATATATATCGTCGCAAGCTAACCGTCCTCGAATAGGTACGAGTACACTTATCTAAATCACGTGTACACACTGCACGTCACCGTTATTATAGTCTGCGAGTGAAATACGAAAACAAAGAGTTTTTTCCCATGACGATGACGTTCCATTCCGATGCGATAATATCTCTTGCAAAAATATTTATGCTTCCTTTTCAACCCCTATCCAAACAAACACCTATATGGAACAATAAAAGCTTCATCGGAAATCTTCTTTTATTCTAGCAGTTCTGATTTATCGTTCCTTTGAATACGTGTTCGTGTGGGAATGGTTTCTCTTGTGGTTTAGTTGTATGCCTGCATTTCACCTACATAGGAATGTTACGTATTGGAGGATCTACATACTACTGAGGGTAAATTGTATTTCTGCACTGTAATGACAATGAAAGCAATACAACTGTCGGAAAACTGTCAAAAATATTTTTATAAATGAACAGCTCAGCGAGTTTCAGTTTCAGTTTTCGAAATTTCCTTCGCCGGGTCTATTTTTTGGTTTATTTATTAAAAAAAAAGATTATTCCGTACAGGACGCGAGTATTTTTGATTTCGGCTGTCTACGTGTGAACCCTTCGTAGTTACAGATTAAAAAGTTTGCTTCCCTCCTATTCACTCTGTTTGGACTGTTTTTTTTTTTTTTTTTTTACAAAGAAGTGTTCTTATATCGTGGGACTTTTTTTCTTTTCATTACAGCTTTCGTGGTAAGAATAAAAATAATAACAAATGTTTACCAGACGAGATGTTTATGATTTCACAGAGAAATTTAAAGGGAACGAAGAACGAATATCAGTTTTTTAAGAACATGTGCTAAACGTTTTTATCATTATATTTACCGCCTACATGAAAAGCTGTTTTTAAACGCAAAGTATAATGTTAGTCGTGTGCTAGAAACAATACGCAGTACGCGGGATTTTTTCACGTTAACTGTCACATTTGCCTCCTAACTTTCGGAAAAACGCAAAGTCAACGTCCGTCGTACTTAATCCCAAATTGTCGAAGTTTAACTACTAAAACTAGGAAAGAATAAAATAGGTATTTACTAAGGGTATTGCTTAATTTTAATTTAGGACTTTTATGACTAGTTTGACATTTAAAAGAAAAAATTGTTTACTTTTGTATGTGTACAGAGTTTGCGTGAAAAAAGGGAAAAACTTAAATATCTGAAGGGAAATATAATGAAATGCATATAGCAACACTGGTTGTACAGGTATTTCGGCTAGATGTGCCTATTATTCATCGAGGTAACGGTGAGCTTGATTTTATAATATAATCTACCTTAATTAAGCTTGCAACTTTCACATCGATGGGTCTTAGCGGTGTCCAACTGGCAACCTGAACCTGGAGTTGTTTAAAGGTGCTTAGTGAGACTCTTTTATATCCTAGAAAATGAAAAGGCCAATAAATTGCATCTTTTGTACTTTTCTTGTATATGCTGTATATTCATAAGGCTTCTCTACTAATTTGCATATGACAAGTGACAATGCTATAGCTCGACTTCTTGATGGACCTTTAAGGAGCTTGCTACATTTGCCATTCAGTGCAATAGTCGATGGTATGGAAGCATGATATTGTGACGAAAGGAGTTGATAGAACCAAGAGAATATTCTATAAAGACTGGTATTAAATCTTTCGGTTTGTTGGAAGAGTTCGGTCATCTATGAGGTAGTTTGGTTTGTGATGGTATATATTTCTTGCGACTTGGTATGATTTCAACAACCAGTGGAATAGTTTAGCCAACCTGAGGAACGAATTCTTCTACGACTAGGATGACTGAACAGAACTCTTTGCCCACTTAATGTGTTGGTTTTTGTAAAAAAAATGCCTCATTATTCCCATCATAACCGATATTGTGGCCACCTCCGTCGGCCATTTAGCCAAACAATTTGATAAAAGCTACTTAATATAAACCAATCGCAGTATCTACAAAACAAGCAGCGAAAGCGTGCATCAATACTTGATAAAGGCAACAAAAAATAAAATAAAAATCCACCTGAAGGTCGCCGCCGTTGTCGCCACAACCATAGATAACACGCACGCAACATGATACCACGCCCGAAGGAGAGAGAGTCAACATGCCATCAATGCCATGATGGTTATCGATCACACGCAACTCTATTAAGACCGCTCGCTATCTACCAAGAGTATTCAAATTAATCTTACCGATGAAATGTTTACACAAATCACAGTAAACAATCCATCCACACACAGAGTGTGGGGAGAGGTTTCCTGACCTCACAACACTGACAGGCTCTACCCTGTCCAGAATCAGGAAAACAAAACAACCAAAAATATAAATCCGTTTCACAATTTAATGGGCGATTAATTTCCGGCAAAAAGAAATGAGCAACGATACTAAAAAGTTATTTCGGTCAAAAGATACAAAAGATAGAGGAGCAGCAGCACTTTTTCCGTTCCTGTAAGTTAACATACCTCTTCCTTAGCTTGGCCATGGCAGTCTTCCATCGCTCAGCCATCGCAGATTTGGTTTGATGTCGTTCGTGTATTGGGTTTTGCTGCCAGTGCTATAAATCGTGTTTAAGCGTTTCGTGCATTTGCAGTGCTAAATCGAAGCAGGGAAAAAAGAAACGGTGCAGGTGATGAAATGAAATCCTTTGAGGATTTGGCACTTTTGAATACTCCCCAGTGAGTTTATTTACACGATATATGAAAAGCAGCTAAATTTTGAAAAATAATACTCATACGCCCCAGTGGCGGGCATTCCATTGCAATTAGCAAGCGTATCTCGAGTGTCTATTCAACGCCGAACAATGCCTTGTCATTGTATTTACATCTAACGCTTGTGAGAGGAGCGGCGTTTTTTTATTTATTTTTCCAACAACAGGTGAAGGTATGCGGAGAAGCCTGACGCCTGCCATCGGCTCGGAGATATATTATCCACCGCCGTCGCCTCCTGTGCAGATCATTTGTTTATCTGTTGCCAATAATTGCTTTCGATAGTGTTTTGGTTTTGTTTTTCGCTCGTTTGAAAGTCTTCCAAGAAAGAAGGGGAAACTGAAATAAAACATTTTTTCGGCTGTTTTTTTTCTTTGTTGGCAATTGAAAATCGTTTGCCGTGAAGGAAATACATCTTCGGGGTATGGAGTAGCTATTGGGGCGGCTATTTTCAGTATCTAAATTGGAAATTAATTGGAAAGTGAAACATAAGTTCTGGCGAGGAATTACATGTGGCTGGACGCTGGGTTGGTCAATTCGGCTGGGAACGATAAATAACGCGGTGTAACTGTAGTTGAATCGGAACAAAGATCGAATGCGAATTCGCTGGTCTACATCATGCGGTGGAATAATTTAGCACTTTTTGCTATGAAGGTGCAGGTTAGGCGAGGCAGATGTTATGTGTTCATTAAGATGCTTACAAAAGCCGAACGATATTCGACGATGTGACTAAGTCAAACTTTTCCAAACAGCTGTGAAATAGCTGCGTTGTGGTTTAGCTGTCCTAAAGGAAATTTACAAAAGTTTGCATTCATTCAAAATTTCCGTCTTCACCCTTCAAAGATTTGTAAATTTTCTTGTCCTCACGGGTTTTCATTTGCGACGGTTCGATGTTTCCTTTCTATGTCGAGTCTACAACGTTTGGTGACCAGATTCGAGACAACCGGTTCCGAAAATAATCAGCCAAGACCCGTACGTAAAAACAAAGCCTGATCGACCGAGAATATTTCTGCGCTCTGTGAAAATGTACAGGAGAACCCGAGGCAGTCCATTCCTTGCCGTGCACAAGAAGTTATTATTATGTACAGACTTCAACTTGGCAAATTTTGGATCAGGATATTGTCTTATATTCGTAATCAGACTCAGCAGACCCAAGAGCTCAAAGTCAGTGACCATAAACAACGTCGTTTGTTCGCTGACTGGGTTTCGGAGCGTTTGGAAAGGGACCGAAATTTTGACCGAAAAAAAATGTGCTTTAGGGACAAGACTCATTTTTGGATCAATATCTATGTTAACAAGCAAAATTGCAATATATAGGCCGATGTCAACCCACATGCGGTTCACAAGGTCGCAATGCATGAACATAAAGTTGGGCCGGCGGTGTCATTGGTCGGCAATTTTTTGAAACTAGTATTGGTATGGCCATCGCCTTCAACGGCGAGTACTACAGAACGATGCTAACCGTTTTATCTGGCCCAGATTGAACGACTTGCAGGTAGGCGACATGTGGTTCCAGCAGGACTAAGCTATGTACCACACAGCAGACGCGACGATTTACATTCTGCATGAACGATCTGATTGTATTATTATATCTCACAAAGGTGACGTGAATTGGCCACCAATATCATGCGCTAGACTTTTTCGTGCGCGGTTTCCTGTCTTTGACAATAAACTGCAACGAACATAACTAATGCCATCTCTCAAATTCAGCCGGCATAGTCTTCGAAAGAAGGAGCACTCAGATCCTTGTCACGGCAGACATTTGCATTTGTTGTATTTCATAAATACTGGCATACCCCGGCATTTGAAATAAAAAAATAACTTAGTCAATACGTCACACACAGCTTGTTTTATTCCCTTCCAACATCGATCCGTCTTTATTGAAAAACCATTTACCCATTTCGAATATAAATTAACGTATATTCAACATTTGAGTGGCGGCCATATCCTTTTGTATACAATTAGTATCCTTCCGAGGGCCAACTCCTCTTTCTATCCGATTTCACGAAGTGCACAGCAGAAAGAACCCTACATATGAAAGCAATTAGTCATTGAGACCTTGTGACAATACTCGCACGATTCTGTGTACAAAAAGCGTAAATATACCAGCCACAGCATGAAAGACTCCTCCACCCCCACTCCACCCCGGGCATACCACCCTATGGTCATGTAAATTTGCACTTGGTGATCTGTTTAAATTCCTCCCCTTATCAGTACTATTCACCACAATTACCACCAGCCCCCTATTACGCTACTACGCTGGCATTCCGCACAAAAAAACAAAAAAAAAAAAAAAACACAACCCCCATGAAATCACTATACCCCATCCGAAGGGGGACAAAAAAACGATTTCCATTTCCAATCACCGTTAACTCCACCACTTAATTTTTTTATTGATTCGCCCGATAACCAAGCCGTACCCTACCATGGCGCTCACCTATTGAAAACAATAAAGTCGAACCACCTTTGGCTAAAAATATGACATCGTAAATATCCTCCCCCCGACAAATAGCTAATAATTAGTTTTCAGATTCGATTTTGTGTTTGGACGTATTTTGTTGGTAGGAAATTAATTTTTTTTAGTTTCGAGACATATCGCCTCGGCTAAGTTATAATTTATTGGCCACTGTGGCTGCAATTTGAATTAAGTTCGAATATACTCATTGTGAATATGGACTGCTGGCATGCTATGTCACGAGGGAACTCCTGTCAATATAGAATGGAGTGCGGGGTGGGTGTACCCCTGTACATGTACATAGTAATAGGGTGCGGCGCAGCGCAATATGGCAGCTGGTATACGGAGAAGGCTCATTAAATAAAAACAAAGAAATCAGCATGGAGTCGATGGCTGCTGCTGACTGGGACGACGACAACAACGACGACTGGGTCATTTGTAAGTGACTTTAATTTGTACGATTTCTAGGGGCAAACAATGTGGGGGTGGTTTTGCGTTATTTAACATGAACATGACGTCCACCTGTTCTGACAATGTTGTTAATTACATCGAGATTGTTGGCATATAAAATACCGAGGACGAGGATTGCTCTTGTTCCTTGTTGGTAATGATTTAATGTGGAGGTGCATTTAGCGATTTATTTCAGTTGGAATGGGTGCGCTGTGATAATAAAACGTTTATAGGACTCACTAGATGGGGGAGGAGTTGCGGTCTGCAAATCTGGTATTGTGGGTGAAGTTTGTGATTAGTTAGTGGATTATGGAGAGAAGTTTAACTAGTGGCAGTAAGTTCTGGCCACACGAATTGGGATCTATTTTTACAACTTGTATTGTATAAATGAATCAACCTGTAATGAGCCACCTAGGGTCAAAAAAGAGAAAACTGCAAGTGGCTTCAGTAAAGGCGAATTCCAAAAGGTGGGAATGGTTCCATTATCCAAATTTGAAAGCCCAATTATGAGCTTACTGCGGTGAAACTGTAGGCCGACACGTGAGTCATTTGATTGAAAAATGTCGACAATGTTATTAGGCACAATTGTATTTTATATATAACTTTTGAATATTATGCGTTACACTCGTCCAAAGCGAAGCATTTGTTGAATGTTATGATTTGAATTATTCTGCTAGCTGTTACACTAAGTGTCACTCTCATTGGAAATCAAATGAAGAGGGCTAGGAAAAGATGGTTGTTTGAAAAATATTGACAGGACAGCCGGTCTACTTCTGCTACAATATCGAGTTCCATAAAATCAAAAAAAAAAAAAGCGAATTTTTGTTAAAAAATTGGTATAATCGGGACAAAATTGTGAGGTCCCTTCACCTGAAATATAAAAGCCCACACAAGATGGAAAATGAATATTATTTACTTGACTGTCAGAATTAGTTTGTTCACAACAATCGCTAAAAGGAGTCTGGAGATGAGGGAGCAAAGAAGTTCTAAGTAACCTAGATTTCATCAACATTTTGATATTTTTTATGTAGCTCAGCTTCTGAATGAAACAGAAAAGCTAGATATACAAAGACTTAAAAAGGTCTTGGGTCTGTTTAATATTTTTTTAATTTTTGTGTTGGTAAAAAAAAAAAAAATACTTGCGATCCTTGAGAGATGCGAATAGTTGAATAGTTAAAGGCAGCGACCTTTAAAAATACATTTTGATCAATCTTCTCGAAGTCGGAGGAAACATTTTACAAAAAAAAACAAATTCGTCTCGCAGACCTTACACTAGGTTAGGTTGCGTTAGCGGGTTGGCGAGACGGGGGAAACCTGCACCCGCCGCACTTAGATCAATGTAGATCTGTTGTGATCTAACACTAACTGGTAACAAATGCAAAACGACCTAGATTTGTATTATAAGTATGGACAATTTCTCGAGAAAACACTGTTTCGTGTCAAAAGAAAGACGAATATTCATGAGGAAAGGTGGCAGGTATTGGGCGCAGTGGCTCAGTGGTTTACTAGCTGGACTACTGAGCGAGGAGTCTCAGGTTATTTTTCGCGAACGTCTGATAAACAAGAGAGACTGCTCTAAAATAGTTTAACTCAACCATTTCGACTCGATTTAAAATTTTAGGTCCGAAAAATTAAAATTCCCACAAAATGATTTGATGTGGGAAGTAAGTCCTAGCCTAGGGTATCTGTAAAGATCTGTAACTCCACATATTTATTTATTTTTTATTTTAAAATAGCCCGATATATGGCAGTGAACCATCCTTTTGGACCACTCTTATACCTTTTATTTTTATAAGTGATACAATGCTCACAGATCACACTACTTGAGTCACGTTGGGTGAAACAGCTTTGTACCGCTGGATGTAAAAGACTCGCATAACCATGGTATGGGTCGACGACCCTCATACAAACTTCGCGGAAAATGTTCTTCAGGGGAAAACAAAATCAGCTGACAACTTGCTGGTAAAAGCTTATCAAAGACTTAATTATTTAACCACTTCCTCTTGTTTAAAAGCCCCAAGAGCCTCACTTGCTGCTTTTTGCGTCTGATTCTGCTGCATCATTCCAGCGATGATTTCGATGTTCGACTGAACTTCATTCTTAAAAATTAAGCAATAGGTCTGTTGATTCATTGATGAACATTTTGTCCCAGTTAGACAGAGTAAAACACTCATAAAGCAGAAGTGACATAGGAGCACCTCCAGGGAATCTTAATGTTCACAGGATTTTTTAGTGGACCCGTTCATGAATCATGATCCTGATTGATTTATTTATTTACCAGCACATGTGAGCAAAATAAGAAAAACGCCTACTGACAGTAAGCTGCTGTCAGCGTCATTCAAAATCAGCAAACGTGTATTAAAAGAACGCAGAATTTACCCAAAAGCCTGCAGGCTTATCCGGAGCAAGTCACTCGAAATTGTTTTATTTTAACGTTCCTCCTCACTTTGAGCGTCACTTCAATTCACTTTGCTGAGGTAGTTGTTGAGTAAGATAATCATACAGGCGATAGAAGAATGCAAAAATTGTTCACCTAGTCCATAAATATGAACACTCAAAAGCTGATTAGGGCATAGGCTAAACTAATTTCATATTTCCTTTCCAAGGACCAACCAAAAATGAGTTTGCTTTTATCACTTATTCAAACCCAAACCAATTAAACTCCACTCTTCTTCGCATTTACTAATTACACGTGCGGAATTTATAGTTCATGCGCGCCTGGCAAAATAATTATTCACCTGTAAACGTAACACTCGATAAGAATCGCGTGTGCTGTGATAAAATGCTAATGGAAATATAATGTCCTTAATTGTACCGCAAAATAACTCGAGTCTTACTAATTAAACATGCTTCGCTAATTCGCACGAATATGGTGAGCAAAAATCCATTGAATGTTTCCAAAGGGATCGCTTGCAAATTGCTGTAACATTCTCACTGAATTCATTACAACTGCAACTTGACTCATGACTGAATGATGAAGCGGTGTATTCAATAAACCTGCCAGGTTCTAATTGTAGGCAACCAAAAGCTACCCACAACTGACTTGTAAGCATGGAACTTAACATCATGCATAACCAACAACGGCCACCATGTAAAATGCAATTCGTATCGTATCGTCCTTGTGGAAGTTCACTTACACATATTGCGGGAAATGAAACCAAATGACATTGTAAATAATTCCATTTAGCCAGGAGCCAATCCAACATGCAAATCGCGGAACCGGAAGAATTCCTTTTGGCTCCGTGAACTGTCTGAATGTAATTATTATCCGTTAGCACAGTGTCTGGAGGTCCCTGAAGACAGATGAAGACAAACGACAACGCCAGCGACCATGGAGACCTTTCAATTATTCTGGCAGATTGTTAAAATCTTAAACACGATTACTCCATAAATGGAAAAGGAAACGAACGACTCTTGGTCCTTGTTAATTAAGCGATGACTGTCGGACGACAGTCCGCTCATAAATTCCTCCATCAGAGATACAGCGCTTGCCAATTCGCATTTGTATACACAGACGGACGAGACAAGGAAGCCAAGAAACACCAAGGACACCCAATTAACAGTGATTTATGAATTTTTTAACAGCCCCGCTACAGTAAACAGAGGTTGTGTCCTTGCTCCGATCAGTGGTCAAGGGATGATGATGTCACTGCACCAGACACACATATCATACATTTACAGTCAACCGCAATTGCTGCCAAAATTTGATGGTTTAGTGAACAGCTTGGGGTATTCAAAAGTGCCGCATCCTGTGTGGTTCTACTAGTTTACCCCATTTTCTTGCCAATGTAATGCGTCAGAGTGTGCAAGTTTTGGTTCATCTTCGTCGCCGCAACTATTCCATGAAGACACCGTATCCAGACTCGGATTGATCAATTGCGCACTTTGATCGATTAATTTGTTTGTTTGCAATCAAAATACACTCCAATCACGTCCACTTAAAATATCACTCGGCCGACTTTAAGCACACACACCGAAGAAAATCAATCGCGGCGCGCTAATTTAAAGAACCCAACATCCCGCACTAACCTTCAGATACAAATCTAGCTGAGTTAGAATCGATCAGGGCGCAGTTTTCTATCCACACGACACATCCGCGCTGGCCGAGGTAAGTTTTTGCACTAGTGGGTATAGGCACAAGCGACAATCGAAAACAGAACCGTCCTCCGCAGTTGTACTTTTTCGTTCTTTCAACGCTATGGAGACTTTTTTTGTTGTTGTTTCAACTTTGACATAGAGGAAAATTTATGGAAAAAAAAGATGGAAAACTTTCGGATTTCTCTTAGCAGCTGGATATGAGTTTTCATTGAGGAATATTGCGGTTGAATTGGCGGTTGGGAGCAGCAGCAGAGCTTTACACCGCCACAGCAGCCAGTGAGCTTTTACTATGCGAGGGCACACAATGGCTGGTCTGGTCTTGTGGTTTATTGTTGCCAGATAGACCTGAAGTAGATGGAATGTATTTTGAGGAAGTTTTTCACAAAACCTACTCGGGGGTGGTTGGGCGGGGTTGGTCTGTTTGTCTATGACGTTTGTTGTGGAATGTTAACCGGAAAATTATATGCGGAAGTTGGTTAGATAAATAGTTCGGGTGACTATGACTATGGTCTTTTGAGTGGCCCTTTGTTGGGGTTTTATTTGGACATATTTTTTTTTATTGCGATGAAGGTGGGAGAACTGCCGGTGAAGAGTTATTGTTGGCTGACAGTCGTTGGAAAAAGGGGGGAGAATAAAAAACTTTTTTATTTTTTTTTACATCTCCAAACGCACTGGGGCTTAGGTTTTGCCTCGTCAATGTAGTATGGGAAGATCGACTTACTAAGGCATTTTTTTTCACTATGGACCTCCAAATATTTCGAGTAGCCAACATGGATCCGGCACGTACTTCCTTTTGTTTGTTGGACGCCTTGTGTTAGAAAATCCGAGTAAATCTCGACTTCAATCAGAAACTTTGCCACTATGTCCATCAACCACTCCAGAATTTCACTATTGGTACAGCCAAGTCAGCAAAGTGTGTCAATTATCTTTTGCATTGTTGATAAAAAGCCCAGCACCATCATTCCCAACGAGATGTCTGGTTTTGTTAAAAGATTGCCAGCTAACTTTTGTAGGCTGTCGAAGGTGGAAGATAACTACGATGATCACGCTACAAGGTAGAACGAGATTTCCGTCGAATCCTCCAAATTGACAAAATAAGCTGGAAATACCAATAGCCCAACGTACGTCGAATAAGGCTGTTGAACTATTAGGCGTGCCTGTCTAATTATTTAACTCTGCGGGATATAGATTATGTCGGTGAGCGTACAACGACTGTTTTGGAAGATTTTGTCGAAGGAAAAAATTCCTTTCGGTCTGCAGGGTGCCGTGGCCTGATCTACACGGAGAGGAGACTCGAATTTGCACCCACTTCTAAACAAGACGCAACATGCCATAGAGTTGCAACTCCATCGAACAAGGACCTAACTGAATGGCCATTCAGGTCAACAAATGACGATGGTTAAAACTAAATTTGGTCCTGAAGAATAATTTCAGTACACTGCTCTCCACCTTTTATGGAGTTGTTTGCATAAATGCATCCACAAGGACCTACCTACGTGTGATCAAGTAAGATCCACCCTGAAAAAAATATAAAAATATAAAGCATTATTCCATTTATGAAGACCAGGAACAGAGTCATATCTAGCTTTATTTTCCGTGCTGAAATTATTTCTTACTTAGAAAAGTTTAAGCGCTGATTCACATTTTATCTTAGGAACTATAGCAGAAGACTCTACATAAGACTGAGTTTGATCGTTAGTTAAGGCGGGCTATGGAAGTAGTTAGCGATCCCAAAGATTGTTCTATATGAGCACATCAACCTACCCAAGGAGCCTTTTTGCGACTTCATGTGTCATGAGCGACGACGTTTAGACGGTTTTGTTACCAGGACATATTCCCAACAAGTAACATTTTAGACACATGCTAGGTAAGATTTCCCATTTAGAAATATTCCTATCTAGAAATTTTATATCCATACAGGTAATTTTTCCTTTTTTGCAACCAAAATAAGAACAAATTTGTTCCCCTGTAAAGTAGGTACAGCTTCTTTCAGGGAAATCCCTCCTGCTAAAAGGTGTCATAGTATTAGTATAGGACTGCACAATGAAGCTCGTCAAGTGGGTCAGACGTATTGAGTTAAGATCGCAGTTCGTATCTAATTTTCAAGGGCGCTAGGCGAGTTGGCGCAGTGCAACATTAATGTTGTTTATAAATAAGAACGAATTCCTTATGGGGAATTTTTTACTGTGACCACAAATAGAAATGTGTTAGGTATCCATTTTGTATTTGAAAAAAAAAAAAAAAAAAAAAAAAAAAATACATATGGAAAATAAGAAATCTTAAATTTATACAGTTTTGGTGGATGGTGTAACTGAAGAGATTACAATGTTACTATTAATTGTGTCTATATAGGCATCGTAGATTTATTTTATACTGATCTTATAATGCTCCTTATCAACATTTAAAATGGCATAAATATGTATAAGACAGATTTTTGGTTAACTGTAGAATATTTTGTAAGGATCAAGTTTTTTTCAAAGTACATTAGTAACATTCAAGGCAAAATGATGCTCCCCATAAAATTCCAGTAGCTGTTTTCTGTTTAATAATGAAATGTTTGATGCAGTCAGAATATTAATTTGATACTAGGTACACAAAATGAATAACATATCATCACAAATTATGCACCATTCACATTTTTCCCAATTTGTGTTGAAAATTGTGTGTTCAAAGATGGTATTTAGGATTTGCGTCCAAAATAATTCCTACTTTGTGTTGCGCCACTTCCGAAACAAAAAGAGAAACTGTTGCTTCGTTGTTTCGAAACATAAGTTCACGAATTGAAACCAGGACGTCGCCAGGCCTAAATGTGTATTGGAATACTACTTGGGTATAGTTCGTTGTCCACATTTTCGAAGATTTGATAAAGTTGAGATCTTTTACAACTTGGTAGCCGCCAAAATTTTAAAACGACTTAACTTTGGATGCCCATGAAAAAAAAAAAAAAAGTTTTTTCAGTATGTCACTTCTGTCAACCTTGTCAAAAATAGATCGAAGGTCCGCAAGGAAGGCATTCAGCGATTGTCTTCTTTCATCTTGAAAATGTTTTTGGTCGACAGTAAAATATTAGAAAAGAAATCTTTGAGGCAAAAACCGTGTTAAGAGGCTCATAACCCCAGAACCATACAGTGATGGCGGTCTTAACCTCGAACCATGGTTAACCTGTAGATTGCCTGTGATATTTATTTACAAAAGCTGTTGATATAACCACTAGCTGAAAAACTCTTGCAAAGCGAATGCCTACAAAGCTTTAAGTGACCTCAGCCATTAAAAACGTGCACATATGGTTCCTGCAGCTAGATTATACAGTCCTGCTGAAAATTCCACCCACTCAACTATAAGGCTCGATATAAAGTGAAAAACGAAAAGTCATTTGTGCTGTCGATTTCATGATTCCGAGGTTCAAAGATGTCCCGCACTTCATAGATACATCTGCCAGGACATTATTCAACACGTTTGGCTGGCGTAAGGTTAACTACCTATCATAGGACACAGTAAAATTTAAAGTCACACCATAAACTGCTACAACTATTTTTCAGACCTCCGATGACATCTGGATACCCCATACCGCAGCAGGACACTCTCCCTACGCAATGACCTCTTCACTCGAATTGCATTATCTCGTCTACAACATCACGCACGGTACACCTAATGAAAGTAGAGGGTCGTTGAAACACCCATTAAGGATACGGAAACTCTGTTTAACCCGCATGGAATTACAGCATCAGCTCAGCGAAGAAGCGCCCATAACACCACGCTAATGCACAAACAAAAAAGGAATAAAGAGACAAACGCAAACAAAGCATGAATTATAATTCCGCATTCGCGTATAGCTATCCAACCATTCATCTATCCAAGCCGCCTCCGCCATGCTATACCCGTCCCAACGACAAAATCTGAAAACGAAACTTGCTTAGTATGCATTATTCCTTCGCCTCAAATTGAGGTATGCGTATAATCCGAAAGTGTAAGCGAGATCAAAACAAAACCGAAGACAGAGAGGAACAGACCTAAGACGACGTCGAAGGCTAAAATTGGCATCCACCTACCCGATAAAGTTTATTAATGACGTTGGATTTATTTGCCAATTCCCAGCATTAACGTGTATCATTCCAATGTCCTCCTCATTGTCGCCCTCTTTCTGTTGGTTTTCCTCTCGACGCGCCTGATACCGATATAAAGGAGAACGAGTACAAGTACGAGTACCAATGTCGACGATGATAATCGTAACGAAGTTGTTGTTATGTTAGTCCTTTGTGAGAATGATGCGGTTGGAAGAACAAACATCAAAAGAAAAAAAAAAAACAGATACTTTGCCGGGCCTGGTGACGGAGGACCAAAGCATCGAGCTAACACCCACGTTCTTACTTGGATGCACCGTGTCTGGAATAGAAATGTTTTAACACACTGGGACTGGACCCACCATTGCATAGATGCTCTCACAATTCCGATTCAGCTTCAGCTGCCCCTCCGATTCCAATGAGAGAGTAAAAGGGGCGGCATGGAAGAGCTTGCCAAAGCTGGAGAAATTCCAGGCATGAGCAGTGGATGCAGGGGAAATTTCGAACTTCCAGGAATGCGAATGCTTACACATCCACTTCCAGTTGGTTTCGTAGTGCCCCAATTAGAGAAAGAAGCGCCCCCCCCCCACCGCATTTTTTTCATAGGTACGGAAGAAGGACGAATATGAATTTCTTTTGCGTATAAGTGTGTGCGTAGTCCTCTTTAAGATTTCCGAATTGATTTTCTACTGCGAGAGAAGATGTGCGTGCAAAATGCTCTGCACCTGTCCCCGCCCCCTGTTTTTGCCAACTGAAAAATGAATGAAATTAGGTTTATTTTCTTTTTTCGCCACACGAATACACATGCACTTGGAGAGGAACTAAACTGTACGCTCGATCGAAGCATCATCGCGGAAAATTCGCCATCGATGCTCTGAATAGGTATCAACGGTTTATTGCTTTTCGCAAAGAACCAGCATCTCAAAGAGGAAGAAGAAGAAGAAGAAGACGACGACGACGAAACTTAATGAATGAGGAAAACAACCCCATGAGGTTATTGGGATGTTGTTCGGTATGCGGTACACACAAAAGAATCCATGGAATGTAATGGCTTCCGTTTTGTTAAAGGCTCTCGTACTTTTCATTTCTTTTTTACTTTTTCACCTGACTCATCAGTTCGTATATGATCGGGCTTTTCGGTTTTCTTTACGACTTTTTGAGTTCGTTTCTTTTTATGTATTTTTGGGCGATTTTTCGTTTTTCGTCTCCTTTGTTATAAATTTCACGTGCGTACCCTAAAAATGTTTGTGGGGAGGGTGGCTGAAATTAGAAAAAAAAAAAAAAAAAAAAAAAAAAAAAAAAATAAAGGACCACGGAAGGGTTTATACCAGCAGTACACAGTGGGATACTGAGGTAATTACAAAAGAAACTGTAAAAGATGATTTACAGATGGCTACAATTGAATCCAAAGTGTTCCAATTTCGGATACACTCTTTCGTTTTGTTGGGCCTGCTGTTGATGGGTTATTTGTAACCTGGAAGAAATGCTGTAATCGTAAAAGAGGTAGTTCTCTTTATTGTGGGTGTGGGCGAAGCGAATGCCACATAATAAACTTGACCATTTCCTGATTACCTATACGGTTGGTGTTTGTGCACTTTATGTGGCTGATAACAAAACGTCGTAATGGAGGATGGCGTAGTCGATGACATGGGGTAGTTATTTTGTTTCCTAATGGGGAATAGTGGGTCCGTCTTAAAAGACATGCGGAAAAGGGAAGCAAAGAAGTGTTGAGCAGCTGCCACAAGTGTTATGAGTCGTGGGAAGTTTCGGTTGAAAAAATAGAATTGCTGATCCAGTGCAATTTGGTAGAAATGCTTGTCAACATTTATAGAACAAACCAATTATCCTCTCAGAAATTACAACCTCAGTTATTACTGAACCTATGTTCTTAATTTGTTGTCAAATATGCGTGTATACGAGCAAGTAATTTTATATTTAACATTTTTTTGTTTTAGTAAGGTTCCTGACCACTTCTTTCGACCACTGTTACGAGGGTATAACCTTCTCGTCTGTTTTTGTCGGTTTAAGGCCATAGTTTTGAGCTTTATTTCGCCTTTAATGCGATGAATATAGACATACGCTCTAAGCCCAATTTTGAATGTAGTCTCACGCTGGGAGTACCATTCATGGTCCATGTTTTAAAAAATAAGTACACACTAAGTCAACTCTCGGTTATCCGGCGTTCTATCAACAGGGAAATTTGTTTTCAAAAATTTATTTATTTAGAAATCGATTATCCGGAATTCACTCTACTATCCGTGATCATTTTTTCATAACTTTCTTTATTTGCAAACAAAAACACACAAAACCCAACATGCAAGGTTATATTTTCTTTCTTTTTATGTTTTTGTGTTTGTTGACTGTTTCTTTTTATGTTTTTGTGTTTCAAAGTTATGTATACAGGTACATTTATGTATTTTAAATAATTGTGCAACCACAAGAGATTCTATAAAAGTCGTCTTTAAAAATCGTACATTTAAGAAATGATGTCAAACTAAAGCAAAGCCAATGTAAAGAGAGATGTCGAGCAGAAATTTATTCTGTTGGTCAGTTTAATGCTTGCTTTCACCAGATTTGACCGCTCTGAAGTTATGAAAAATCGCGCTGAAACGTCTTTTGAATCTCTTACTCCTAAATTCCTTAAGAAAATTGGATATACTTTGGTTTTAATCTCTTTTCAAGTACAGGCGAATGCAAATCAAATCCAATTCGGGTAAAAACGCAACATGTTCTTAAAATTGAAATCACTTTTAGTATCGCGATTGATGTATAGGTACTTCTGACTTGAGATTACACAAAAATGCAACATTTTCTGCCCACTATCGTATATTAAGCAGGAATTTCGGATAAGATATTGTTCCCTTTTTGTTTTTACAAAAAAAAAAAAAAAAATGATGAGCTTGTGCGATGACTATCAAAGTTGAACTCAATCCATCATTCCATGAAGACGCGCCAGCACAGCACACCATTATTGAAACGAATCGACCACCAATTAGTGAACCTCTTTCACTCCACTAGGGAGCGGGGTTCCTGGAAAGAAGCAAAGCACCCTCAATCCTTCTGAATATCACTTGAGAACCCTTCTCAACCATTTAACCGCGCTATCCAATAACCTCATTGTTAATCACTCGAGTATGAATCCGAGGAGTGTATCTAAACTTTCGTCATGACATCCCCGCCAGAAGTTTCAAATTAAAATAATGATGATGTACAACAACGACTCTCCCTCGGGGGAGGAAAAAATATATTCCGCTGCAAGGATACCTAACCGCAGAAAGTTCGAAAGCACCTGCTGTGCCCCACCGCATTTCGCAATTTAATTACTAATTATTCGCAAACCTCAGCTACAATGCAATCTGAAGAATCCTACACTTTCAGGGGAGGGAATCCTCTTTCTGTTTTGTGCGGTGCGACTGTTGTTACTTCTCTCTCAAGTCCGGACATGGGACTCGAAAGACAAACATCGTTAATTGATGGTGAATTGTTTGTTGTTCCTTTTTTTTCTGTGTGTCCTTTGCACAAAGTTTTCCATTTGAACTTTTCCATTTTCGATTTCCTGCCTTCAGGGGCAGCTTACAACTAATATATTATGTACTCACCACTTCGCCCTGGAGTTTTGTTTTTGTTGTTCCATCGAAAGAAGATGACCACGAGTTTTCCACAGGAGCCATCAAAAAAGAAGAGAAGGGAAACCACAAAAAAAGATGAATTAATTAACTTTTCGGCGAGAATGCGGGATTAAAAGGATAGGTGGATGCAATTCAATTAGCCGAGGCATTATTAGCATCATAGCACAGAGAGAGACATACCATGAACACGAACAGCAGCAACACCAACAGAAGCAGCATGGTTTCTGGGACTGCTGCCGCTGCAGTGGAGCCTCTTGCAGTGCGTTGTTATTGCCCGAGCCGAGGGCACTTGTGGTGGTTAGAATACCACCTACGTGAATGCCTCCGGGAGCAACAACTGTGGTGGTTCCGCTACCGCTGCCGTTGCCACCACTGACGCCGCCACCACCACCACCGCTGACACCACCGCCTCCAGACAGTGGAACATTGCTTGAAGCTTGTGATGCAGAGCCCATACCACGGAGACGGCACCCCGATGGCAGCTCTGAAACCGTACAGGACATCCTACAAAAGACACAAATTATTAACAATTTATGATATAAAATATATATGAAACAGGAGAGCGAGTCCTTATACATACAAGGACTAGGAGAAAGTTCAATTGCAAGATGAAGACTTACTGAGTTCTGTTGCCAGAATTTGTGTTTGGTGCTTGGTCTATGAAACAGGTTTGCTGGAGTCGCTGTTGATGAGTGAAGCACTTGTGTGGACTTCGAACGTCCCGACCTGCTTACTGGCCATAACACCGGTGCATGTTAGACTCTGGAATGGAAAAGATTTGTTTTTAAAGATAAATGTGGCTCTCAAGTGTAGACATTTTGAATCGGCTTCAAAATGTGAAAAGGTGGAAAATAACCATCAAACTGGGTTAGGTGCGTTGAGTGCTGGCAGTTTGCAAAAAAAAAAAAAAAAAAAAACGATTTTTAAGGAACTGACGTTTGTGTCGGTAAGCTGCGATTTTCTGCGGGCATATGACTGAAAGAAACTGAGGATTATCGGCTTTTCAGTAAGTGCAGCAGGCACCTGGAGTCGTATCGAATAACGTAAAAAGGTTATAAAGGTCGTCAAAGCAACAATTCGATGTAGACTTTGATCCGCAATTTCAGATACAAGGTGAGCTCTGCTATTTTTCACCGGTACTTAGCCACCAGCTCATCATACAATTTTACGCCGTGTCCAAACGGCTAATTGGGAAGCTCTTTTAGGACAGTTACACTGGCTTAGTGGTAAGTGTGTTGGCTGTTGGACTACTGAGCGAGTGATTTCAGGTCTTCCAAAATAGCAAAAATACATCAAAATTCTAGCAGCCTCTACCGCAGTCTTCTATTAAAACAAACTTATTGGCGTCTATGGAATTTATTTAAACGTGCTTTTTCCCAAACCATGATAATCCAACCGGAATAATTGAAAAATGTGGAACTAAGTTCCAATGTTCAGTAATAATTCGTTGGGTGACCTGGCAGGTTATGTACATCCTCCAGCCCAAGACAGGTTTTACCAAGTATTCGTTAGCGTGATCTTATCAAGACAGTTGCAGTAAGAAGTCAGATGCTTATTCGCTGTTGATTCCATTAAGAGCGCGTGGAAGCGAAGATATGTTTTCAAATATTAAATATTAAGTTGTGTATGTATCTTTTCAGCGGTGGCGCCTTCAACTATTCACCGAGGAAGGCTTTACTCTTCAACTATTCTGCGCATCGTTTGCTCCTGCCTGATGTTATTGTCGAACTATACTCCACGAGGAGTGACAGCACCTCATCAATCAAAACAATCATTGGGTTCCTTAGGCCATAGATCACTGTTAACCACTAGAACTAGAACGATGTTTCCATTTAACTCTGGACGAAGCTTTCTATGCGTCACACACTAAGGGCACAATCTGTGCCAATTTGGACGGATTTCAAATAAGTTTTATTGCGACAACCGTAAGCTAATCAAGACAGCATAATTGTCGCTGCCCTGAATTGCTTGCTTGTTGTAAATATATAAAGACTTAGTTGCGCAGATGTGGCATCATCTTCCCTTTTATATAGCTGGGTACGCTTTGAAGGTCGAGTCTGTACACATAATTTTGGCTCGTGTACCTTCAAGTTTGCTGTCCATGTCCACCATTTAAGAAATTAATTTAAGAACTCGTTTTGCAAGGGTAAAAGCTTACATAAACTCTAAAGTGACCTAACTTAGGGAACCGATTGAAATATACTTCATCCAAGTCAACACGCCACCCAATATGATCTCAAATAATTGTCAAAAGCATCTACCTAAATAAAAAAGCAAATGGTATAACTACACTGGCTAACTAAAATCCACCACAGAAGAAAAGCTATACATTTAAATCACCAACCAAAATATAGATGGCTACTTATAATCCCCCAAACATTCATAAACAGTGCGGCAACACAGGAACAGCAAACATACCACACACCCGTCGCCAGGATAGGTGGCAGACGACAAAAAGTTCAAAAGGTGAACACTGAACACCTATAACATAAATATACATGTCCTTAACACAAATGCCGACAGAATACAATCAGCCCCCAACAAAAACGACTCAAACGAGGCCAACGCGAATGCACTTTTTCACGCTGTGAATGTATTTAATCCTAGACAACCACTGAATTTCCCAGGCTAGATACTGTGCTCTGCACTTTGCCTTCCGTTGAGGATTTTCCCTCGTTAAATTAAGCCACCGCTCTACGTACGAGTACGTATTTACTTTCTGAGCACCTTTATTATTGTTGTTGCACTTTTCCTTTTCTTCGTTTATTTGTTTCGCGTTTCTCCATTTTGTAATCCCTGTTGCTGTCCTGTGTGTGCAACAACACGACAAAACTGGAACAGAAAATAAAAGAAAACAAGCTTAACACCGCCGCTTCTTGGTGATAGATCCTGCTGCACTTAGGACGAGGGCAAAGGCTCCAAGGGAATATTCCATTTAACACAGATGGCGGAATAAATTTGTAATGTAAACGCTACAAATGACACACAGAGAGGGGGTGCTGCAGTTATAATTATTATTATTAAGACTTCTTCTTGCCCTGGAAATTAATAATTGACGGGTCGCTGCGGAGGGACACCATCCACGGCAGATGCCCGAAGTGAAGTTCGTTATACTGATGCTATTCCTCGCATTTGCCATTGTATATCATCGCAAGTCAATGAAAGTGGAAGGCGTCCTCTGGTTTTGGGGATAATTGCATCAAAGGCAAAATGGCGTCGCTGCGGAAGTATTGGGCCCAATTTGAAGGAAACTAGGCCACCCTATTCAACCATTAGTCTAATTGTGCTCTTCAATAGCAATTATGAGACGAGAAATCCTTTTCCCAGTTAGGGAGTCCTTTTCAATTAGAAGACAAAAGTCGAAGGAGTATAAAAATCTCGACGGCCGCAGTAGCTACTATCGATTTCTGCTGTAGTGGGCGGTGGAAGGATCAAATTCGTGCAGTATCACAGTAATTAAGATGGACTGATGGCAGCGATAAAGTTACAGGCGTTACTTAGTTACTTAACGCGTTTCTTTAAAGGAGCGCCCCCCGCCTTGCGAGAGCAGAACAAAAAATGTAATCCAACCCAGAGAAGCACACCAGGCCGTCGCGCTCATCGGCTGCAAATCGATTTTAATGCCATCGAGGAGCATCGAAATCAATTACATACCCTTTCACCAAGTATAGGTACTGGATAGGGAACAAAATGCTTTTTTAATTGGATTTCATGCTTCGGCAGATGAATGTGCCATTGAACCGAACACGCCTTCTTTTTTGTTTGTTGTTATTGTATAGGCAAGGTATAGGTAGGTGAGGTACTCTGTGTCGTTCGTTAATGGTTTCGGTGTTTATCCCCCTCTATCGTTCGGCATGTGGACTTAGTTGAATACAGTTTGTCATGCACTTGATGGAGTCGTATATAGATCCGTTGACAAGCTGTCCTACATGCATGTGTATGTGTTCCGTGAGTGGAGGCAGTCATCCGCAAGATAGGGCTTAATTTTTAAGACAAACATTATTCTAGTTAGTTGGATTAAAATAATTCGGTGACACGATGTGGAATGCCAACTGATAGTATGTCCTCGCTGCAGGCAAAGTTAAGTCATGTCAACCCGGATGGTGAGGGTTTTTTGTTTTCTTGTCCTTTGTATAATGTGAGTGATTGTCAGTGACATGCAGAACTTTACATCGGGGAATAAGAGCAAATTTGAAAAGTTGTCCTACAAATTTTATACGTATACATGACTTAGAGACTCTGGTCGTGTATTTGCAGACCAGCCTGAGATTGATAACGCCATCAGCGGAAGACCACATCAAACTACGAACTTATGTCGGAATGCGCCTCACTGCAGTTCTTGGTTATCCAGCCAAAAGTGAGCCTCACAGATAAGTACGATTTCAAATATAATAATTGCTAAATTCAAGTTGGTTAAAAGCCTAATTAGCTAGTTTCCCACTCAAGACATGGCCTCGCACCAACTGATCTTATAAGGGTTCAGACCGAGATCTTCAATCAAAATCTTTGCCATAGAGGACTGCTAAGGGCCATAGGTACTCTTGCGACTGAAGCAGAATAGATTTTTCTCACAGCACCGTCTTATTTACATTATGTTGGGTCGATATGAATCAATGGCCTGCTTCTGTCGATGACGAACAATCATCTATAGACACTCTTATATCTTCCTTTTCCAACAATGAATGCAGCTACATAGTACAGTCAAAGAAAATTAGTTCTCTTAATAAAGGCTTAAGCAAAAATTAAGTTGGATAAGACTAGGCTTACTGCACAGAAGACACAGCGGACAGTTTTTTAAGGTAATATTTGTCAACTGTATCTCGTACTAAAATTGAAGACCATCCCATTTAAATACATTTCAAGGAGGCCATAAACACCTTGTTCACACAGCCGCAGCCCATTCAAAAGATTTGAGCAATATTGCAAGACCATAACCTTCAAAGTTGAGTAACTTACACGGATTAAAGAGGTAGATACATCAGCCTGTTCTGTTGAACAGGGCTCAAGTATTACTCCCATAAAAAGGCGAACAGATCCTATACACTAATTGAAAACTACAGCTACTGGGGGTGCAGAAGATAAGTAGCTGACATTTTTCTATACTAGCAAATGTTTGAAGGGCATCAACGAAATTACACGCTCAAACATTTTGCTTTTGCCGATTGCAATTTGTGGTCGGTAAAGAAAAATTGGGTGGAAATTAAATTAAGTCTTTGTTGGAAAAAAATAATATTCCTTGGTTAAAGCAACCGTGATAGACAGTTTAAATGCATAGCGTTAAAAAAATAAAGTGCACAACTGGGTCGAACGAAACTTTCTCGCTGATCAAAAGTGTGATTATGGTTGTTTTCTTATTTTAGGTAGGTAGGTTAAAACCTGAGAAGCGATACTATATAAAAGAAGCGGTTTATAAAATATAGGAATAGAGTTAAATAAAATCCACTTTTGGGTTAATCATCAGTAGGGTTCGGATTCTCATGCACTAAAGATCTCAAAATATGCGCTTAAAAATGCAAAATATGCACTTAAAATTAGTTAAACTTAATTTCGGTTCAATTTAAAAACACATTTTCTTCAGTCTATAGGAATAGGTTCAATTTTTTATGTTTCTTATTTAATAAAATAATAACTTAAAACGAGATCAACATTTAATAAAAAAAAAATGAATATACATATAAATATAAAAATATAATCTGCCTTTGCTTAATAAAAATAAATAATTCAAAATAAATTCCTTAATTCCTTAATTCATTTTGAAAAGTTTTATTTGCATAGATCATGAAATGTTTTTTAAAATTTTCGAATTAAAAACGTTGCCGATTCGGCCTTAAGAATGCCTTATACAACGAAAAAGATCTCTCGACGTCAACTGAAGTTAGTGGAGCATTTTCAAGATTGTGAAATGAACAAAAGAAAAAGATAATAGTTTTAAGCTTCGTTTGCACCGACTAAAGAGGATATATTTTTACTGTCAAGTTAAGTTTTTGAACAATAAGCTCCAAAAATATGAATTAATATGCAAATATGCAAAATATGCAAATACAGTAAAATATGTACAAATATTGCAAAATATGCATTTATAGTAAAATATGCACTAAGGGTTAAATGTCATTTTAAAGGAAATTTAATGACACATATACATAATAAGTTGCCTTGCATCCAAGGTGTTCATAAAAAAACATGCATTTGCATGGAAATCCGATCCCAATTCATCAGTATAATTATATCAAATAACAATGTGAGTTTTTATAAGTTGAAGCTCTCAGTCACAAGGACACGCGTAATAGGAATTTCTGTTTTCTGTTCTGTTAGGACATGTTTTTATTTTTGACTGGAATAGATTATTGACGCTGACTTAAGGTGTCTATTACTGAGAGTAGTAATAGATAATTTATTATGTACGAATTCGGAGATTTGTTTTTTTGAGAAATAATTAAAAACTGGTTGAATTCGATTTTTTTGAGAAAAACTAAGTACGGGATCTTATTTAGAATACTTATGTTATCTTTACTTAACTTAAATTTTGATCAAAATCGTTAGAGCGGCATTTGTTAAATTATGCAGACAAAACAGTAATAAATATTGTAATGCTTAGTTTGAAAAATAGTTACTATTGCTTAACTATTTAGCCGAAAACTGAGTGTTAGATATTGTTCGGGATGTAAGCATTACTTTGTATTTAAAGTCTTATCGAAATCGAAAATGGGGGTTTTCGAGATATGAGCACTTTTTTTTTAAAATTAGGTAGCGTTTTCGGTGACTCGTATTGAAAATTAAGGACACAATCATTTTTAAAACAAAAGTTTTACTCTGACTATGCGTTTTGGTCAAAATCGATATTGCCGTTTTTGGGTAAACTAAAGAAAATCAAAATTTTTAAAAATGTATTTTTTCCCCAAAAATCTATTGTATGGACAAAAATTGAGTCTGTTATTAACTTATAAATGACCATATTACCCTAAAAATTAATTTTTGTTAGAATCGTACAGACCGTTTTCGAGATATATGTCCAATTTTCGAAACTACCTTCGTTTGATTTCTTTAGCGAAAAACTGATTATGCAATTATGTTAATCTCACCTACGTAAGCTCATATATCAATTCTGGTTGAAACCGTTAGAGCTGTTTTCGAACAAATAAATCCAAAGTCAGTTGATTTTAATAAGTGATTTTTTTTTGCATCTATTCAGAGAAATTCAAAATATGAGCCCTACCAGACAGACCTACAGCTACATCACCTATCAGTAGGGACACTTGACAGCGGCAAGGTCAGGGTTTTCAATGCCTTCTCAAAGTATAAACAACACACATTCAAAACCACTTAGGCTATAGGATTTCGGAACTCGCTTGTTTTTCACATGTTTTAAAATGACTGCAACTCACAACAATTATGTTGCAGAAGTAAGACCTTTCAGCAAGAGGTATTCGGGTCAAAAAATTACAAAAATCCGTTCTTCTATAGTATATAAATAAACTTGAATGATAAGGAAGCACTCCACTGGCTTTTGTCGAACAGAAGTTTATAAAAATGTCAATGTTAGGTTAGGTTAGGTTAAATCGACTGCCAGCTACGAGAGCCAACACATTTAGACCAGTGTCAATTCTCCTTATCCTAAATCCTCACTCGAAAAACCAATTTGAGCTTCTAACGAAGCGCAGTAGACTTCTGACGTCCGTGTTGACAACATCACTAGTGTCGTTGAAGTAGAATGCCCCAGGTAAAGTTGTCTCCTCTAAGAGAGAGCGGGACAGGTACAGAGAAGGTGTAGGGTAGTCTCCTCATCCTCCTCGTCTCTTCAGCTTCTATAATAAAATAATAAAAATGCCAAAGAGCTGCCGAAAATTATGGTTTGGTTTTTTAAGGTTTCCCTATTTGATGAACTTTAGGGTTAAACAAAAAATCTTGATGTATAGTTCTGGATAGAGACGTCTGTATCAAGTTGAAAGCTCAGAGTGCTTGAAGCTGTCTAAAACTGGAGCACATTCGTAGATTTGTTAGCCTTTTCTTGTAATGCATTCGAATTTGAACTAAAAGTTGAGATACTCGACGAATTGCTTTTTCGTTTCTACTAAGCTACTGCATATTTTGGTTCCTATTTTTTTAACGGATGTCACGTAAAGTCTCTCAAAAACGCTTACCGAAGATTGATCACTTATTTTTGCGGATGTTATGCAAAGTCCTTCATAAGTGCTTACCGAATATAGATCTCTTCGTGGTAGTCTCAATTTAAAAAGTGATTTTTCTTTAATACATTTTTGAAAATCCACTACCTGAGACTCCAACCAACTGCACTTTCGCTAACAGAAGGTAGAAGAATTTCATATGCATACCGCCCTCCCCCATCCACTGAAACTGAAACTGAAACTTAAACTGAAACTGAAACTCTTACTCTAAAGTCTAAACCGTTATGACAGCTCCCATTACCGCGTACATACGTATACGTTAACAAAACCAACTGTGGTGAGCGTGCTCTCCTTTTCTTTTTGAGAAAAACCCAAACAAGGATTACGTCAACTTGACAGTTACTGTCCATCTCTTGTCACTCGTACGCCCATAAGTTTGGGGCCATGCACTATACAGTTTTCCCGGATTCAGGGAATTAGGTTTCTAACTAATTGCCCGTACTCAGTTGAGGTTCTATGTGACATGATATGTGCTGTTGCTGTTACTGTTGCTGTCCCATCGTCTACGGTCTATCCCTTTATTGTTCACTCCACCATGCCACGCTATGCTGCCTTGCCAGTGTAGCAATACGAGGATGTGTGGTGTAAATACAATTTTAATTAATTCCACAATCCTATATAGTTATGTCACAAAGGGGCCAAAATAAATGGCGATTTGCGTGTTAGTCGGCTTTTCGGGGGGGATAATAATTTCCAGTACTTACGTCCAGGATAAAATGCCGTCTGACGGTTTTGCCTGGTGACCATCATCAATTCCCTTGGGCAGCTGAAGCCCAAAATGTGTGTGTGGGTTACTCTTACTTTACATTTTTTGTTTACATTAGTATAGCGGAAGGTACTTTTATTTTTTATTTGAAAAGTTTCGTCCATAGCTGTTCGGTGTCGGTGTCGGTGACGGTGACGGTGCCTGTAAGAAGACACTTTCGGGAAAAGCGGCCGACGTGCTTCTGTGCTTTATGGAAGCAATTCTGTATACGAAAAAGAAGTTTAAATACTTATTTCCGCTTGTTACTTACGATGGAAGAAAGTTTAATACGGCAATTTCGAGTCAAGTGGGCTATCTTAAGTAGGACGAGTAAAGTAGAAAATTATCTACTTTATGCCAGGGAAGGGGACAATTTTCGAAAACTTGACTAATTACTGAATATTAGTTAGTTAGTTAGTTAGTTATATATATAGATTATGTATATATGTGTATAGATAAAACGATAGGGAATTGTATGTGTGTTCCCAGTTCGCTATAAAAAAAACTACTATTCAGATTTTCATAAAATTTATTTAAACATGTTTTTATGACCCCGAGACGGTTTTAGCCTATGTCGCTTATTGCCACGCCTACTTTTTGTGGGCGTTTTTATTTAAAATGCATTTTCCTGGCTTACCTGCTCTTAACTTGCCAAATTATATTATATAGTCAAATTATTCTTAACATTAAGGAGAGCCAAAACTTTCATAAATCGTTTGAGCCAATAAACCGCTTCCTGATGCTGCACCCAGAAGCTGAGCTACTCACCAAAACCAGGCGTGGGTGAGTCCAATTAATTTCATCAAAATATCAGCAACGACTGTTTTTGACCGTGGCTCTGCTTTGGGGTGGTATATGACCGAAAAATCACCACAAATTTCTACCTAGTCATACAGAAAACTGTAGTACATTTTATGCCTAAGCTACTGACCAGATTTCGATGAAACTGATTTTGAAATGTTTCCAAAGTCCCCAAAAAGTCTATAGGTTATGTGGTTCATTGCCACGCTACTACTTTTTGGAAACGCGTTTCGCTAAATTGTGGTTTTGTAGCTGGTTCCCCCTGGTGTACATTCAAATAAATATCTACTGTAATATGTATCTAGCTTCGCTTGGCTTTATTCCACACAAAAACCGCCCCGAAAGAACCGCAACTCCATAAAATCGGTCACATCGAAATACCTAACCTATTTAACGACACTAATTGGACGTACTGCCCAGCTCCACTCGCTCTTCAGATAGTTTACCCCGCTATTTATGTCCCCACAATATTTTCCAAATGGCTAGAGTGTATATGTACACAAAGGCGCATATAAAACGCAATATATCCTCGAAAACTAATTTGCTATAACCTAAATGAATTAAGGATATATCAGGAATTATCTCGCCCATACTTTCTTTCATCTGTAAACCAACAGCACCGCGCTCGCCATGGACACACTTTCCACTTTCCACATGGACTGTCATGTTTGAAATACCCCATCGTGTACGAGCCACAAGATCTTAAGCACTCACTGGTGTGCAATTTGTGAGCTCATTCGTGATTTGATATCCGTTTCGCTTTAATCTAATAGAGCCCTTCTCGGCAGACTTTTCTTGTGTGTATATGGCACCCTCTGCTGCGCCGCCGTTCGGATGTGTGTACAAAAGCACTCCACCTGGATACACACACGTGTATGAAGGTGAGTGTTTTTTTCCCACCCAAAAAAAAACATCCCATCACTCAAATGTCACCGGGAAACACGTTTCGCAAAAGATCACCCATCAGCGTCACATAATCCAACGCGCGCATTCAAATCGGATTTCGCCTCAAAAAATCAGAAAAAAAAAGTGGAAAACCACATGTTGTCTGCATAAGCAAATCCTTACGTCCATTGTCCATAAATGCTGCGCGCATTTACCTTGACATTTGGAGCGCTAAGGAAAGGAAAAAGGAAAAATGTTCTTCTTGGTTTTTTATTCATCTAGTTTCCCGCTCGGTATGTGTGTGCATGCGGATGAACTGATAGCCGGTAATGCGGGTGAGTTTAGCACAGTATTTCCGCTGTTTGCACCGTTATTGACGTGTGCAGTTCTGCGGAAAACGGAAACGTGGCGAACTCAAACGGAAATGAAACCCTTTCGCCGCTGCTGATGCATTTGCTCCGCCATGCAGGTGAAAGTGCGGTATACGGCGGCGGGCATTAAGGTGCCATCAGAATTGATGAGGTGTCTTGTGGCAGGAAATGACAGTCTTTGGCTTTTACATAAATATTGGAGCAGCGAGTAGTCCCCCGTTGAACAGATTTCATCGGAGGTGCATAGATAGCGTGCACTCTACAAGGGGTAGATCTAGATATTCATCTCCAGAGATATGTTTTCTTTTTTTATTTATCTACACGTTAGATGTCCTGATATTGAGTTTGCTTTGGAATTTCATTCAATCAAATTAAACATACAGATGATCGTTTAAAGTATTATAACTTGTATAGGGGGAGTGTGCATCCAAGCTTGGGTTATAATACCGTAAACCTATTAGTGAACTCAATCGTGAATGGTTGGAACTTGTTAAACCAGTGCAGCTTGTTGTTCTTTTAAATGGATCACTAATGAAACCTGCTGCAAAATGTTGGCTGTCCGAGAAGCATATTAGAGGCAACGGGAACTGTGAGTTTGTATGTGTGGTGTTTGGGAGAAAAACTTGGTTTGAAAAACTTTAATTGGATTAGTTATAAACATTAGTCCACTGGATCGATATCGGACGCATTTAAATGACTGTGTGAGCAGTTCAAATCTGACGGTCTAGAGGGTTGGGGAACATATATACTTGACAAACGAACAGTGTTTGGCCTCCAAAGTTCTAAGTAGGTACAGACTAACATCTGTTGGCAAGCATTTTAGGTAAATTTAAGGTTTTTCGGACACAGCGTTTGGAGCTTAGGCAAAAGCCAGGACAGTAACAAAGAAAAGGCTCCACAAGTGTCATTCTTTACTGGCGTTGCAAGGAGCGTCAGGACATCCTTAAGCCGCCTTTCTCCGAACCCATTTTTTATTTGTGTGTAAAGGGTCCGCCATCTAACTATTGAAAGCCGATAAACCCAAAACGAGTCACTGTTTGGTGCGGAATTTGGTCCAGAGGCATAATTGGGCCATTTTTCTTCGAAAATGAGCAAGGAGTGGCCGTTACAGTTAATGGCGATCGTTATCGGGCCATGTTGAAGGAATTTTTGTTCACAAAAATTGAAGAGGAGGATATTGACAACATTTGGTTTCAACAGGACGGCGCTACGTGCCACACAGCCGAAGCTACACTCGATGTTTTGCGCCCTGTTTTTGAAGATCGCATTATCAGCCGCAGAGCTGATGTCGTTTGGTCACCTCGGAGCTGCGACTTGACACCGTTGGACTATTATTTGTGGGGTGCCGTAAAAGATAAGTGCTACGCCGACAAGCCAGAGACAATCCACGCTTTAAAGGACAATATTCGTGAAGCCATTGGTGAAATACAGCTGCACACAATCGATAATGTGCTTAAAAATTGGACCGATCGTGTAGGCTACTGCATGTCCAGGCCAGCCGAGGCAGCCATTTGAATGAAATTATTTTCCGTTATTAACCGGAAGGATTGTTCTTTCAAATAAAAAACGGAATTTGAGAAAATATTCAGTAGTTTTTTTTTATAGCATTTTCAAAAAAAAAAGAAGTTATTTGGCGAACCCTGTATAATGTAACACTTGTGGTGGACCTGTTGCCTAAAAGTAAGTTGACGTGTGGTCCTAAATTGGGACTCATATTGCCAAATCTGTTCTGCATACCGCCATCATGAAGAGGATGCCCCCGTTTTAGACATGGTCAGATGGACCATGTTTTTGTTCCACTCACGATCGTCTCAAAGGAAACATTTTCGTCGATTCAAAATTTCTTGCACAAAGACGGCTTCTTTAGAAAATCTTATCCCAAGGATGTCAAATGGGACAGAGCTGGAGAAAAACACATTAAAGGAACACGGTTGCCACATTGGTCATTTGTGACCAAATTTGGTCATTATATTTTCTCTTGGTCACATGGTCCTTTTTTATTCCATTTGGCAATTTTTTACGAAATGAAAAAAGACGTTCGATTTCAATTTTTATGCAACCTAAAGCATATTTCTGTTCGTCTGATTGTTCTGTGTTTACACATATTTCGGACTCGGATTACTTTGGTCATTAATAGCTACAGTTGGTCATTTTTATTTCCAATTTTGGACACAAACTTTATTTTGAAGTGGTAACCGTGTAAAGGGCCAGCTACTGTCTACACCGCAATCAAAAAGGACTTCAACGCTTCAAAGAGCTCATCATTTCTGCCCCATTTTGCTGATGCATCTATGATCGATTGCGGTGTCGACGGAGGCCTAGATTTCATCACTGAAACTTATGTCCAACGCCAGTTGAAATACCAACTATGTCGCTCTCTCGGTCAAGGTGATCCATGGTTGATTTAAAGGTTAAATGACTACCGTACATAGAACTATACCCCCACTCAAAATTATTGTCGATGATCTATACGGCTCGAAGGACCAATTTTAGTTTGTCGTTGATTTATTTGATTATACTGTCGCTGTCTTTCTTTATGAAAGGAGATCGATCCACAAGGCAGAAGGTGCTGGATAACCGGGTACGAAAGTTCGTCTTCACTTAAAGATGGCAATTAGTTTCCAGGAATGAAATTGCATCCAAACTCTCATGTTCCATTCTAACAAATTCCATTGTGACTTCGAACCCATATATACTTACTAAAATCCGTGGTTCCAATTGAATTCAGAGAGCTCTAGAGTTTTCCCACTTTTACACAGTTGGTTAAGTGATTGAGCAATTCTTTAAGCAGAACCCCTGACATCATTCCAAGTACATATGCGAAGGAATCTTGATCCCAATTTTGATACACAAGAACCTTGCATTTTTCTAGATGTCCTTAAACATAGAAACAAATTTTACGCAGTCACATAGCAGCAACGGACCCGAAATTTGCATATATTATGCATTTTGGGTCGTATTACTTTTTAGTTCCCCATCAAAAAGCACCTCAGGCCAATCTAAACTAGTTCCTCGTCCCTTGTACCTCGGAATCCCCCCAACTCGCAAGGAAGACTGCCTTCATAAATCTCGAATACAATTTGATTGATAACATTCATACCATGAGTATGAGTTGATTGAACATTGATTGATGTACATGAACCTGCACTCGTCTGACCAGACATAGGCTCCATCTCTCATCTCAATCGAGATTCTTGAAGCAACCCAAGTCCTCACATATCGTCGAGAATAATGCAAACATAATGTCGGGTGGCAGGCATGGCAATTCAATCTTAAAGAGCAACTGCCATGTATGTGGCATCGTCATACACACGCTCAAGTAGTGCTCTCTGGCTCTGCTCAAAGACAAAAGTCAAACAAACAAAGCGGAGCTAAGCTGAGCAGGGAGCACCTTGTCTGTGGGCAGTCACCATCGCACCGCACATGCAACATGCGGCATATTGTTTGTGGAAAAATCCGCAGACAAACACAAACAGAGGCCGCATCACAAAACACAGTCGTCCTTCCCCAAAATCCTTCCGGCGGCCAAGTACTCGTATATTGTAGCTGCTGACATGGATATGGCGTGACTCGAACTTTTAATTACTCCCCTGGAATGCAAATTACCGAAGAATGATGGCAATGGTCGGTGTCGGCGGCGGTGGTGGTGATGATGGGTGGTTTTGTCATTGACTTGGAAATTTACGATGACTCCTCCAAATGATTGCATTTGAATGGCCTATTATTACGTTTCCGGTTTCGCTGTTGTGACCGACCCGTCGCGCGTCTCGGTCGACGCCGCCGCGTGCAGTCATAAATAAATTGGTCCTTGTAGCTGTATAACGTTGGCAGCTCTGACGGAGAACAATTCGAAATGCGAATTATCCTTGCACGTCGGCCATATAGACGCAGACACATAGTGAGAGCGATTAGCTTTGAGGACATTTTGCCAGGATAGTGGCACTCGTAACTCACTGTGTATATCCTTAGCCTAGATTGCGAGTTGCGACCACAGAACACAGTTGAGCACAAAATTAAGCAAAAAGGGAGAAAAATCCCCTTTTGGAGATTGGCGCAGAAGGACAAAAGGCACACACTCGCTTGACACGATTGTTACACGATACACGTGCAGCTTGGTATGTTCAAACACGGCAACGACCCAGTTTCGCCCCGAACCAACAATGCTTTTGTTTGTGCAACGTATCCTCAGTCCCACGATGTGGGCCCACACCCTGTCGCTTTGGTGGTAAGTTATCCATGAAAATGCTAGAGAGTCAACCCCCTTGGGAGTGAACACTGGCGTTTGCTAAGCGGGGTGGGCCCTACACACGCGGTTTGCTATGGTAGTGGCACTGGCTAACGCAAAAGAGGGAATCATTGGCCTTTCAGCCCCCCACTGGTTTGATATTTGTATTTGCTTAGGTCCTCGGCCCGTTTTCTGTTCTCGGTTTTATTGTTGTCGCTCGAAAGTTCCTTTTTTTGTTGTTTCGCTGTTGTCAACGTGTGTGTCCGTGTCGCTGTCGTGTGGCGACTACTACGCCTGACCCATGGTACGTCACAATCACAAGGGGTTGACGCAGACGACTGACGGTCGTTTGAACTGATGTACACATTATAGTGATTGTATGCTGTGTGATGCGTTGCGTGTGATATCATTTTCGATAACCATTGGGTGGCTCCCACAAGTCCTGGCGTTGTGTGTCATATCGGCTCGATGTCAGTCGGTGTGTGTGTTTTGGTGTTGGATGACAATAGAACGAACACCCGCCGAAGACGACATGATAGACGATTTGAGATTTGAATGGCCGGCAATGATTTGTCCTAATAACTGCGGAAAAAAGTTATTACTCCTGTGCTCGTTTCGAATTGGACGTTTTTGATCAATCGTTTGTCGCTGTTCCTTTTGAAGGACGTACATAGCAATTTAATCGATATTCGATTGAGTATGCCTACGGAATTTGGGGGATTGTCCTTTGCATGCGCTTGAATGATGGCTATCAGTTGGTTTGTTTCAGTACAGTAACTTCAGTGGACAGTTGTATGGAGTTATGTGATTATACTGTGTTTGAAGTTGAAGGTATGGATACAGGTATTTGTAGGTTAATCGAAGGGTTGTGCCAGAGTGGCGCAGGCTTTTGATGGAAACTTGTAAATTGGATTTGTATATATAGATACATGTGAAGGCATGTGGATGGGACCACCTGCTGTCGAAAGTTACTTCAATGTCACAGAAGAACTGTCATTGCGATGGAGATCGTTATACGTTTTTCAAAAGGGGAATTAATTTCAGCGTTTAAAATTCAGGGGAAGAGCAGCGATTTATGGTCGTTTGAACAGTTGAATTCTAGGTATGTGTACTCCTTCTTCTGTCACGAAGTGAACCTAAAACGGTCTGACGTCAATAAGTGTGTGCAATTTTGTTAGTTGATTTTTGCAGGATCTCCATAAAATATCAACATTAATGGAACTTCAGGCAATTATTGTTTTAATTCAGAATCAAAAATAAAGGGAAGTTATTTTAAAGGAGAAATTCGGAATTGCTCGAGGGAAAAATTATTGATTAAACATTTTAACTCCTTTTTTTATTTGCCGTACTCGTGTACTCCCCGACGACAAATTGTACTCCTATTTTTAATTTCGGATTTAACTATTTTCGCTTTGCCTTGACGTTTCTCTACCTAGTACATTAGCAAAACAAATTTTACCTTCTAGATGTTCCTTTATGCCCAAGACACATGTGCAGAAATTCTGGACGCAGCGCAGAGTGCAGAGCTGAGAAAATTGTTTGACAATCATTGCTGCTGTCATTTGTCGACCAAGAAGCTGATGTGTTTATAACCCAAACAAAAACAAACACGATTAGCAATATCAAAAGGCGATGATGATGCCAAATACT
Organism: Cheilosia grossa; assembly: GCA_963082955.1. NCBI lineage: Eukaryota > Metazoa > Arthropoda > Insecta > Diptera > Syrphidae > Cheilosia > Cheilosia grossa. Next base: position 53,661,714 of record OY720148.1, read on the forward strand.
TGAAATTACAATTTAATTTGTTTTGTGTTGTGGTACCCTTTAATCTTGCAGCAAATTTAGAAACAGAGCCATCTTGCAGTGCTGCAGTCAGTGCAGATTTTACAGTGGCTATATACATATAAACGTGCGTATTCTAATCTTGCAATACATTGAATTCTGCACATGTGTTTTGGCCATTTAACCTTCTTTCGTGGTCGAATTTGTTACATTTGTGTCGATCAAACTATTGCGGATCCTGAAAATGTCCTTTCTTCAGCCATAATTTCTAAGTTTTGCCTATAAGGTCGGGTCGATGTTGAAACAGAATAAAACAAGCTGTATTCGAGTTTGAAACATGATATGTGTGTCATTATCATATTTTCCAACATCGTTCAAATGCCCGCTGCGGCTTCACACTGTGGCAGAGATCCGAGTAGTCCAATTTGGACCCCAAACATTGGAGTGTCGAATTGGCCACAGAGTCTGCCATAAAATGGAAGCAACGAGAGCAATATGTTCACTGGTGAACACTCGATACTAAAGTTTTATCATTCGGACTTGCCATCAGTGAATCAATTATAAACACCAAAATAGACAGACGCTAACAAAACGACATGGCCGCCATAGGCTGCCAACTTCGACCTGTCCCAATTGAAAATAATTAGGTATCTACTTAATATTTGTTCTGTACTCCCCGGTAGTTAATTTATACTCCTCAACGGAATTATGAAATGGTAGCACTGGTGGGAAGTATTTGTTATAAATGGATTTTTAATAATTGGAACTCTATTTTATTCATGAAAACAATTTCCTAAAAGTTCCTCGAACTTTCACTCATCACTTGCAGTTGTAAGCACTGGAAAAAATTGGACATTTTTAATATTTAACTATAATTCAAGCAAAATTTTGTACTTTTTCTGGAAGTTCAGTATTGGGAACTTCGTTGCTTAACGAAGGATAGTATTCCACATAGTCCTGAACTATAGTGACTAGTGACTAGTCCCGCATGTACATGGCTTCACATGGCTGTCCCGCATCATAAACTTCTGCCAAAATGTCCCTCATTTACAGATTGGTCCCGCAAAGTCCCGCAAAATTATAAATATAGAACATTTTAAAGTAATACTAGAAATGTATCACATGCAAACTCTCACAAGTGCATGTGAACAGTGCTTTAAAAAAAAAAACATTTTTGACATTTTGTTTGACGTAGCTGTCAAAACAAAATTAATTACCTGATTCTCCTTTTGCAGTGTATAAGTTCTTTTTTGCTATGCTCTAGTAAATATTTTATATTTCAGAATGAGATGAAGTACCAAAAAGAAGTTGAACTATTATGTTTGTTTATTTCTTTAGAAATCAGATGAAGTTCAAACGGTGAGGGCTATTGTTCTATTAAAAATATTTTTCGATAATTCCTGCAACTTTTCTTATGAAATGTGTTCATAGAAAGAACTTTTAGTTTTTGTGACTGCTTACTTATTAATTGAATTACATAATTTACTATTTACTCCTATAGACTGATTAAAATGTTTTAAAAAATACTAACTATAACCCAATATGAAGTATTTGTATTTGAAATTTTAATAAAATAATAAAAAATATGTTTTTACAAAAAAACTTTTAAAAAAAGGGTATCTTAAAACGTGTCCCGCATTGTCTTTAAAAAATTATGGTCACATCCTGAACACAACAAAATTATAAGCAATATTTTATAGGTACCTCTCTACCTAGTTGCAACTTCTGCCTATAAAAATATTTATTTTCTCTTGCCAGACGTTGGTTTGTCTCATTAGGAAATGCAAAGAAGCAAGGAACCCACCTGGTAATACACAAAAGGATAGCAATATACCAGCTTCCTGTCTAGGTGAAGGAACAAATCGGTTTGCTGTGGTAATTGCCCAATTATTAGATACCTGGATATGGATAGATGTCAGACAGATCTGAGCACTTATTGATTTGCCTCGGCTTAGGTCTTTACAAATCGATTTAGAGTAGTTATCCTTTTCAAATAGGTAATCGTACGGTCGCCTGTATTTTTGCGAAACTGTTTGTTTCTCATTATATTGAAAACTGTTTTATTTACTCGTATTAACATCTTTTAACAGCCGTCTGTGCCAGATTACTTTCATTTGGAAACGATTGTTGTGATCATTATTATTATATCGTTAAAAAGTGCAAAACGATATAGCATTTGATATGAGGCGTCTGGAGAGTTTTCAAATGGTCATCAAAGAATAGAAATTACTTTAAAATGTCCACAGCTCTTCAAAATACATTTCAACTTGAATAGCAATTTTTTTACAATTTATTTTGCAGTCACTGAAGAATATTTTTCAAATTTGTTCAATACGGACAGAGATCAAAGTACTTGAAGTTAATTTCAAGTATAATTGCTACATGTTTAAAAAAAAAACCGGCCAAGTGCGAGTGTCACTCGCGCACCGAAGGTTCCGTACTTCTTTAGAGTTGGAAATTGCGAACAAACAACAATATGTGTGGGAGAGAATGAGTATCCATTGGAAAAGTTCCAATGAGAATGAGTATAGAGTTTAGTATTCATTGAAAATTCCAATCGGAACCGATTAAGAGAACACACCAATAACGAATGGAAAATGGCTAAAAGGAGCGTACTTTATAAAGTGTTGACATTTTTTTGTAAATATCTTTTAAAATATTAACTTTTCTACAAAACAGTCTTCCGTTTTTCCCTCTGGGTACGGAACCTTAAAAATGAAAATAGGTAAGGGCAGTATTTCGTGTAGCAACGACTGATTTAGTTTTGACATAATTTATAACCATGATTTTAGCACGAAACCTAATTTAGCAAGTTCATAGTGGACAAAAGGAGTAGGTACTTCCCGTTCTAAATGTCGTTCTAATTGCGTGGATATAAATGAAACTCCTTAGACACTTTTACCAAAGAAATCAGTTAAACAAATCTTCCCGGAGAAATGCCTCTGAAGTTAATTCGGTACTGAGTACAGTGTTTAAAGTTCTTGGGTGTTTTCCTCATTGAAATTAACTGTCCTAAAATGAGCCAAATGGGTTGAAATCCCTGAAATCTTAACTAATATTAGCTGGGTCTTAAATTTGGATATTCGATATTCATTTGACAATGAGCAATCTGTGAATACTCATTTTGAAACAGCTTTTTTGGTACTTTTTACAAGTTTTGTATTTCATTCGTAGTTAGATTTATTTTGAAAGTCGTGTGTCCACCAAATTTGTTCGTTTCACCAAATGATTTATACCTTTCAACCAATCTTATAGTTGAACTTGAACAGTGTTATCATACCGTGGGAATTTTTCTGGTTATAAAATCTGAACGCTCAAAAATCATTTTGTGAGTAGAGTTAAAAAAAATAATTTATAATAGTTGTTAACGTTGTCGGAGTAATTTTCACAGTTAAAGCGATCGGTGTGCACATGCATGGAAGCTATGGCCACACAAACTCTGTAACAATGGAACACTTTGGAAATCTCACAATCATGGGATTTTTCAGATGTAACCCCTCATTTTTTTATTCATTCCTTTTTATCGATAACTCCTCATTAGTTATCACCAGAAAAATCCGCTATATATATTCGCACAAAAGGAGAGGAATAAAAACAACAAGCGTTGCAAAAACCACCAAAATTTGTCCGGAAGTGAAGGGTAAATCGTATTTTCCCATAGGGGTACCTACTGTTTACACAAAAGTTCATTTTATCAATAAAAAGAAACGTAAATAGAGCCAATTGCTGTCGTTACGTTATCGAGCGCATTGGGTCTTTTATGTGAACATTTAGCAGTCAATCGAAGGCAGCTAATATTTGACGTGTCTGAACAATTATTCTCTGACTCTGAACTGAACTGGCACTGCAGACGAAATTGCACGTGTTCAAAAAATATAGAAATCTTGCGTACGTTATGTTGTGTTTGCCATGACTCTCGTGTGTATTGAACTTGTGAGAACTCCTGCGAGGTGCAGTTGTCGAGTTCATTGTATTCAGGCAATTGGCAGAGATAAATAAAATAATACTCCCTCTAAAATGACTTCTACGATTCGTCTTTTTAAACAAACCATTCTAATACCATAAAATATCAGATGTACCGAAAGTAGTCAATGCAACTTGACTTCAAACCAGACTAACAAATGAAGGCACAAATTCAATGCTCAAGAGAAGGCTTGCGACGTAAACACTTTATGTAAATATGTACCAACAAGTTAATGTCTGCCTACAAATATTGGTAAGAAAATGTATACTGTACATATTAAATTGTTTAATCTGTTCTGTTACGAGTTGGATAAATTTTTGCGCAGAAGTATTTTTAAGGATAGATTAATTTGGCTTATCACCAATTAAAATCATATTTAACTTATTATTTTATATCTTATTGTTTTGTTTTTCGAAATCTGCGGATTATAATAATAGATTGAATAAATGAAAATGAACGAATAGAAAAAGGGAAAACAATCAGTTTTCTGATCAACTGTTGACCTATAAATCACCGAATTTTATCACAAATCAATAGCGAAGTGTTCTCTAGTTACACCGAATTAACATCGCCCACCCCGTAATAGGCTTACCTATAGAGATTCAACTTGTCTGCAGACGTATCCACTGCTAGTCACAGGAAAAATAATCCTTGTTTGCGGATACAAACAACTGCAGGCAGGAACAGGAAACAACTTCTGTTGGATTCGCCAATACAATTGAATAGATTTTTATTTTTTAACTTTGCAAATAAACTATCACAGACAATTTGCTATCATATGACTTATTTCCATTTGCTCAAATCACTTCACTTATTCGAATTTCTCTTCCGATTAACACTTTCATTGATTTTATTTTGAGACTGAAGAATTCACTACACAAAAAGAATATTGATAACAGTCTCTAAGAAGACATGTGTGCTGTTGCTGCGTTGTTTTTGAGTTTCCATGCCACCACTATTAAAAGCCACCCTTAAGAAAGGTTACTAACAACAACACAAATAAATATAGTTTTTCACCAAACAATCGAACACACAACACAATCACCTTCCGATAGGTTTGTTATCTCTCCACCAACTGAAAATCCCACAGATACACGTTGGGCGATGTTAAAGATTTAAAACCACTGCTGTTTCCTTATCAACCCTCTACACAAAAAAACAAAAACAAATTCCCATAGCAGCTGGCTCTGGCGAAATACTCTTCAACTTCCTGCTTTGTAAAGTGAGGAGAGATCTGTTTGGCATTCCTGAACAAACAGATAACCTTTGGGACCTCTTTTTCTTTTTTGTGGAGAGATTTTGAAATCTTACATACAATCGTCGCAAGAAGGAGAACACAAAATCCGAAACCACGCGAAATAAAAGTGACACGGCGTCTACTGCGAACGATAACGAATTTGAGTGGTCGTCTTTCGAAAGGCGCACACTCTCAACTGTGTACGGTATAATCTCGGTGTTTAGATGACAATGACAAGCAACAAAAAAAAAAAAAAACGTCACGGATACCAATTTGATGATAAGAGTAAATTCCCCTCCAAGCGACGAACAATATTTTAGTTACTCATTCGGAAGTTCTGTTGTTAACCTGGTCGACCGGCGAGCTAAGTGGGTTGACAGTGAGTCACAGTTGCAAATGCGATAAATGTCGAGCGACAACGTGTAATTCTTGGTACAAGTTAAACAATCTTTCAAGTTTATTGGATTCGACTCACTTAAGGTGACCCTTTCAGTTCGACAGAGGGTTGAACAATGAACATCAATCTTCGCCACATCGGTGGAAGTGGATGATGCAAGTATCTACAATGGACCGACAAAGAAATCGGTGGCCGCACAATAGTGCACGTCAGGCAGATGATGATATCACTATTTACCTTAAAGTCTCGAAAAGTGGTTTTCGCTTTCAGTTGTGATTATGATTCAGAGATAGGAAAGCATCTTCCTCTGGCTTTGTGTGTACCTACATACTGAAGAATGCTTGTGGTTATTGGGACTGATTTTGTTGGTCAGTGTAGGTCCGGTGTACACTCTGACATCAGAGTTTAGCTACATTACTCATTCATTGTGCTTTCTTGTCTGCTCTCAAGATAGGCGTAGGTGCGTCAAGCTTAGATTTAAGTCACTCTGATATATAAATGACCAAAGAGGGAAAGCTACGCGAGTATTTGATTCAATATAACACTATATGCAGATGGCAAATCAAATTTATATGGTTTTCCCAATATTTGTCTTAGTGCAGAAAATTCACAGCCTCATTGACAAGTTCGTACTGTTTGCTAGGTACTAGGTATTATTATTACTTTTTTTTTATAAATAGTACATTCACGCATGTATCGACTTTAGAAGAGGTAGCTCCGGTCACGTTATGTTTTATATCCCTGCCTTATTATGCCGTCATAAACATAGCTATGGGTATATCTGGAGAAAATTAAAAGTCATTTCTCTTCTAGTGAGTTTCCCCCAAAAAAAAAACGTTAACAAATCTGTTAAAGCGGTCACTTTCAAATGTGAAAAACCTTTTCTTAAAATTACTATCTATCCATTGTTTTTCGCATTATAAGTTATTAAAAAAACAAAAACTTGGTGCTCAAAAAGCCTATGTGATGACAATTCTGACAAAAGCGGACTGTTTATTATTTGCTCGTTTTTGTAATTAATGACTGGAGGTTAAAAATAGACGTGCAAATACGAAATTTAAAACCAGTCAGTGGGCAGTTTTTGTATGAAAAAAAATTTAGTTTTGTATAATCGAACAAAAGATGTAGTCAAATAGAAAGTGCCATAAAAAAGAGCTTATTAATAATTATAACAAAAATGACAAGCAAGACAAAGGAACTAAATAAATTAATTGTTGATTTGAGTAATGATCTCAAATAATAAAAGCTTGAATTTAATACTGACTGGTTACACTGATTTATGGACACAATGGACCCAGCTGATGTTCTAAGTGAAGCTGTGGCATAATTGTCGAAAGAGCACCCATTTACCTAACACTGATTTATGTCAAAATAAATATCGCTTCGTTTAAAAACTGTTCCAAGAATAAAAAGCGTTTTAATAAACTTCAATACTTTTCCATAAATATCTCTGACATTAACATTGCATAAAATTTATCTTAAGAAAAAACTGGTTTTGTGCTTTAAATATTTGCAGAGCAACAATTTTACAAAGTGTAACTAACCTCACTCTATTTAGAGAACACACGCACACGCAAGATGGCGACCATCTTTGACAAGTGGAATGGCTTATCACGGACACTTCTCTTGGCTTGTAGCTGTTATTAAAAGGGGTGCAAAAGAAAAATTAAAAAAAAAAGATAAAAATCGTCTTACATGTTAAATGTTGCACACGCAAAATTTTCTCATTTTAATACTTTTTTACTTTCTTAATTGAACGACTTTACAAATATTCGTGTTATAAAAGCTTGGAAAGTTTGTTTTACGTATTTTTGAATGAGTTAAAAAAGCAGTAGGTATCTGCGTCTACAGTACTCTACTTTTAATGGTCCTTATTTGCAGTTCCAGAAAACTATCATTTTTTGACCATCAAACCAGAAAACATTTAAGCTAAATATAAGCAAAATAGTTTGGTGAATTAATAAAGTTAAAATGGTATTGAACTGCCTAAAAGTAGTTTCAAAATTAGATATCTATGTTTAACAGCAAAAGTTCCAACCATGTAACAGACCCCAGAAATTTAACCAAAAATGTTACAGAATTTTTCTTAAAAAGATTTAAGCTCCGCATAGTTCAAATACGTGCTTATTCTGACTAATTACTGATGTCTGTTTGTCATTTCTACGTTTACAGAATCTTTATCTGACCAAAAAACATGGACAGTCGTATATCCGCATACAACTCTGGAGGATGTCATAAGCACAAAGCGAGCAATTTCGGTCAAGAGGTCCAGTCAAGTTTTGACCATGTATAAATTGTATATACTTTTATGCTCGCGGTACTTAAAAGAGTTGAAAATGCCTTATCTTGGCATTCATAGCAACTATAGTTGTCGTAGATGTGAAATGTTTATACAAGCTTTTTTTTCAAAATGTCGCCCGAATTGCGTGGTAAGGAGTGTCACTTTCCATATAACAAAAAATACTTAAAACGCTTAAGAAGTAGATGCAGCGAAATCGTAGATCAAAACACAAATTTTACACTGCTTGGCAATAGCTTTAATTTTTAATACCGAGTCGAATATTTTCGAAATTGATCTTCTGAAGATGATCTTCCGAAATTTTGTCGAACCTGTATTCTTTTTCGAAAATAACACTGGACAGTCACGCGTCCTCAATTCAAAAACAGGAACTGGAGTACCTACATAATTTCTGTTTCATAAAAAGATGAAAAAAGACTTGATGTTGCTCTTCAACTATGTAACAGTAGGTACCAATTTTTGATATAAAACAAAAGCTTTTTGAAAAAAAAAATATTATTTTAGTTAAATCTTTAAAGTCCATAATACAAAAGTACCTACATCTATTAAAAATCGTATCGGTAGTTCAACAAAACATTCAGATAAGATCCCAATAATGGAGGCGCAACTCAATATGACCAATACCCTTTTCACACCGAGCCGAAAACCGGGTTTTCGCGAAAACACTTGAAAACTTCATCAAAAACAGGAGTTTTTCAATTCTACGAAAACGACTTCCAATCGTTGGGTTATTGAAGCAAACACACTTTTTGCACCTTCAGCTAATTCAGCAGAATAGCAGACCGAACAAATGTCACACACAACTAACAACTTAAAATCATTTTCCACAATTAATATATTTTTAAATGCACTAAATTCTTTATATTTAATAGTTGATGCGATCGAATAGTGTCTCACAGCTGATTGAAACGTCAAACGAAAATTAGTTGGTGTTCGGTGTGAATGTAAAGACGAGTTTTCGGTTCGGTGTGAAAAGGGTATAAGGCTGGTTGTGTTTGGATTTGGACCTTCTGAAAATGAAAAGTTTGATGTAACGAGGAGTGACCGATAAAAATTCAGAAGATAACAACTCTGGGTAAATAAAGTTCTGGAAAGCCTTCAAGCATGTTTATGAGCTGAGCTTCCACTACCTATCGAGTTTCTATTTCCGCTATTGAATTTGTATAGATAGATACCTAAAGGAAGGCTAAACTGCGGAAGAAAACAAAGAACATCGCCAACTTTTACAAATAAAATGGAGAAAACGTACCGGTACGTGCAAAAGTTGGGACTCACAGTTTTCTATCGAAAAACCAGAAAGTGAAACACCTTTGAAGAATCCTTTTGACGATAACAACCTATGAGCTAATGGTGTAGGTTGTAGGGAGCGAGTTTTTTTTCATGATTTGGCCTATTTATATAAAGCTACTGAATCGGCATTCTACTTCTTTGTGCATTGAACGGCCATTCATATTAAAAGGTGGGTAGGTAGGTAGAAGCTAAAAATCACCAATCAAATTTCTGTGCCCCTTAGGACAATAAATAATGTGGTCAACTTGTCGTCCTTAGTTGAATAGGGGCCCATTACCCAAACAAAAATAACCTCTCATTTCACAGTTTCCATCTCTGTTCTTTATCCGCGTAATAAAACTCATCAAACTCACGCCCATTCACCTGGATCGCTTTGCCATTCCAATACGTAGGTGTAAAATGTTGGGTCAAAAACCGCGTGATGCTTGACGCAATTACCAAGCGAAAAAAACAAAAAAATTAACAACAATCCCCCACACCTATCTAATCCCGCCTGGTATTTGCAAAACAGATGACTCACCCCCACCAAAACAGAATTTCTTTTCTGCACACCGATAGCCGAGAAAAGTACCTACAATTTTTCCTCAACATCATTTGAATACCTCTCCACCTTCGAATTATTTATTTCCAACTCAATAGCTATTGGCAATCTTCTTCCTTTTTCAATAACCCAAATAGAAGACATCACAGCACAGACAAAATAATAAAAAAAAAAGTCAACGACACAAACGCATTCAAATACAGAACACACAAAATTCCAATTCCAATTCCCATTCCGTTTTTATGGAATCTCAAAAATTGAGTTCAAGATCGATGGTGATGACCTTCTCACTTTACACCCCCATCCCGGCTCACCGCCACCGTCCACAGACAACCCAAAACATCAGCAATTCCATGCCATTCGTCGATTTCGAAATTAAACAAAAATTTTGAAATTCCACAGCTAAGAGACACCAATCTTCAACAATCACTCTTGGATTCTACGATACTGTGAGATAGATAGGTAGATGAAAAAAAAAAAAAAAAAAATGGGAAACCGTCCTCGTCTGTGTGCGTATGTTTGTGTATATTTTGTTTAGCACACTGTGCTCCACATCCATTTATCATTCGCAGTACACACAAACACACCCCACACGGCGAGTGTTCCTGCTCTTCGGTATGAGTATCTAAGTACTTTGGCCATGTTATCACCATCAGGCATTTTTTCGATTTAATTCTCGAGTGCTGAGTTTTCCACTTATTCGGTCGTCTTTCCTACTATATGCCCCCGCTCTGGTCACCGCCCGCCACCCCTTGGGCATGTGAAAATTGGAAAAACATCAAAATCCATTACACTACAGCAACACTTTCCCCGCGCCAAAGCACCAGCCCACCAACCAGCACCGCCAGCACCAGTATCTGAAGCAGCCTCTCTCGGGTTCATTCATTGCTATGCGCCGCGTCCGCTCTGCTCGCTCGATGGCAGCAGCTGTGTGTTGGTAATATAGGAAAATAGTTTGGTATACTACACTTGGGAGGGAAGAAAGTTTTCCGATTTGTTTTCCCAGCGTGAGCAAAAATATATACAAACACAAAATGGGGCAACCCAACAACAACGACAGCACACATGTCAGAGCTGTGCAAACCACGACGGATGGTTTGATTTTTCCAATGGAAAGCTTCTTTTCGAAAAACCCCGTGTTACATTTTTTTTTTTTTTTTTTTTTTTGGAAATTTCCTCTTTTTTCACATACACACACACGAACACGAGTCTCCTACATTTCTGTTATGTGTGTGTGTGAATTTTCTTTTCAATTAAATTTTCCCTGCTGTATACCTTTTTACACTGAGAATTTTTCAAATATTTCCTTTTTTTTCGAAATTTTACCGAACTACACAGATTTGGATGGAGCTATGAGTATGCGAAGACTCACTTTCAAAAAGCCCGTTTCTGACCCGTTTTTGAGATGGATTTTCCAAAGGAAAATCGTCGAATCAACCACCAACTCTGTGGTTGTCCGAATTACACACAATTTGGAACATACACGCACGCACTCTGTACACACCGCCGCCCGAATTTTGAAAAAAATCTCCTTTCCTTTGTATGGCAAGATTTCCGAATATTTTTTCACGCACCTCGAAAACGGTCGTTTTTGGCCCGAATAACAGTCTTTCTCACTACAACCTGTTTCACTTAAGGGTTTTCACTTTTCTTGAATGGTTAGATTTTGTGTTTTGGTTTTTGTTGTAATAATTTTGGCAAAAAAAAAAACTACTACACTCCGCGGGCCAGTTGCCGTTGTGGCGTCAGAGGAGAATTTGTATTTGCGAGCCCGAGCGTTCGAGGCAAGATGTACGATGTACCTAGAGCGACGGAGAATGTGTGCACCAGCACACATCACACAATATGGCGTCTTCCAATCTGAGCGAGAAAATCGAGAGACAGAGCAAGAGTGACGATGGGGCTGGGGAGCACCGCTTTCCAGTGTCGAAATATTTTTTGTGTATATTTTCGTGAAAAGCTTGGTCGAGTGTATCTACTGAAATCGTCCACCCCGGGCTTCCTCCGATAGCAGTCTGCTCTCTGGTCGTGTGTGTCAGCTTTTTGGCAACCCTTGTGGACTGTAGTTGCGGGGAAAGCTAAAGGCACAGAGAGCATCGTAATTGGGGGTTGGTTGGAATAAGAAACGGGGACAGAGCAGAACACAGTGAAGGGGAAACTTGAACTTGCAAAACTTGGAATTCACCCGAACGGAATGAAGAATGTGGGCCAAGTGGAGTCGGACCAAGAGTTGGCGGATGTGATTAGCATAAAAGCTCATATTTCTGCCAGATGGGAAGGCACTCACCTGCTTATGCTAATGTCATGAGGGAGTATGGAGTTGCACTTTCTATTTTCACTTAACCTAATACTGAGATGAGGTCGTGTGTTCGCTTGTCAGGAACAATGCATAACTGATTCGTTTTCAATAAAAAATGAGTCAGTTATACTTAATCAAACCTTCAACCTTCGCCGAAAAAAACGCACGGAAAATGCATCAAAAGACCGGGTAGAAAAACGCATCAAAAACTCGGGAACAATTTCAAGACTTAAAAGGTGGTGCATTCCGAAATTATGGCCGGAATAGATGTTCAATCTTCAAAATCGATCAAAATTAAAGCTATAGTCCTATTGAGCTTCCAAATTGCAATAAGGGAGTTTAGTGGACTCATTCAAAAATCTATTTATTTTAAGTCGACCAGATTGGTCTGGATCTGAACTAGATGTATGTTGAACTCAAAAACTAAATTGTTAACGTAACGTATCCTACCTACGTCAGCCACATATACGAACTGACAACTTATGTCGTTTTCCATTGGGCAAAAAGAATCGTCCGGGAGAATCCGGAATCGAACAAAACACTTAAAAACCGAGAGAATTGTGAGAATTGCGATTCTCGATTTTAAGTCAGAAATAATCCACACAAGATGCACTTACAAAAGTGTAATTCATGTATTTTATACGAGTCGGCTGCAAGCAGCCATACCTACCTACCAATAACTTTTGTGTTGAAGCCGAGTGAAAACAATGCAAAACGACATTAGGCTTGTTTGACGTGCCTAGCACTAGTGCCCACTAGTGCGCACTGAGAAATATCAGCTGATTTCCACATCCGCTAAAAACCCTGCACAGCCCTGAAAACTCGGCTACTATATCGAACGCAAAATATGTTGCCCTGAAGTCTGACAGTTTTTGAAATTGAAAAATATTTATTTTTTGGTGAACGAAGTGTTCTCTTCACTTTATTTTTTGTTTATTGTTAAAAATGAATGAACTCAATTCGTTTGAATACCAAATTTATTTGAATTTACCTTTATCACGATAAACAAGTGAATGACAGCAAGCGAAATGACAGCGCAACTCAGCACTGAGCTCTTGCCCCGACAAATTAACTGGGGTTAGTTCAGGGCACAACTAGGGCGCCCTAGAAGTCATGTCAAACACAGGTTTTCAGTGCCAGGGCGAGTTCAGTGCTATATCGAACACGTTAGGGTTAAACCAGTGCCCATTAGGGCCCACGTCAAACAAACCTATTAGTACTCCAGTTGACGTTTATAGAGGAATAGCTGACAAATATTGTCCAGAAAATCCTACCTGCACTCTCTGTTGACATTACTATCTGTCAGAAGTACAAAAATTATTTAAATTGACCAGTCAACGATTCAAACGAATCTGTCAGAAGTACAAAAATTATTCAAATTGACCAGTCAACTCGTTCGTTGCCCAGACAAATCCAGTTGAAGTTCTAAAGGGTTTTCCAATAAGAGGTGTTATTTTGGTATTCAAAGAAGAATGCCATTTTTTGAGATAAATTACAATTACAATTAACAACAAGGTGCTTCACGACGACCAAAAAATGCTTTAGTTTTGCGAACTGTCACTGCAAGATTTTCACCATTTTTGTAGCGAATTTTGATAATTTCAATGCGTTGTTGAAGCGTAATGGCGTAGTTTCTACTTGTCAAATGTCAAAGAATAAAAACTTCAAAGGTGACAGCTACCGAAATAGCGGGTCATTCACAATAACACCTCTGTGTGGGCCAATCAAAACTGAGACACATGAAGTCAGCCAGCTGTCAAACTGTTAAACTAGATTCTTGAACTAGGTATAGAGAGTACAGCATAGACAAATCATGCTGAGACCCAAAACTAGCAATCCTCTAGGTGCTGGCGACCTCAAATGTAAATTAAAATCTGACAACGGTGGGAGAATGTGATATACTAGTTCGGAAATACCCAGTGCTGTCGTTTTAGAAACAACGAGAGCAGTACATTCAATTTTTTTTTGCATAATTTTGGGGAAAAAGCAATACACATAAATATATATATTTTTTTAGTTTATTTATAAATAAAAGTCTTTGTTTTTTTTTTCTTTTTAGTTTTGTTGAGGCTTAGATTATACTTCAATTTAATAAATTAGGATTTATTTTTTGAAAATAAAAATGTCATAATCCATTACAATTCATTTTTTTGGTTTTTATTGAACACATATTTAATATGCAACTACTCCATACAAATACTTGTTTCATAACGGAAATCACATAAAAAGACGACATTAACGTTAAACTATTTATTACGACCTTAATTTATTTGTAGTTTGATAACATTTCTTTGGATGGATTCCAGTCAATAGCGCTACTATGCCTTATTAATTCTTTTGCCATTAAAATTGAATTGACAGTGGATGTCAGCAAAGAGTTTCTTTTTTTATCTTTAATCAATGCTACCTGAGAAAATATACGCTCTGCACTGGCACTGCTATGCGGAAAACATAAAATAGAGCCCACAAATATTTTTAGGAGGGGAAACATGGGAGTGTTTAAAGACGTTTTTAAATTGAATGTGGAGCACCAAAAATCTTCAAATTTAAGCTCGCTTCTGTAAAAGTTTTGATGCAGAAGAGTTCGCCATTCGTCATCTAGATCATCTATGAGTTTTTTATCAATTAAATTTGGGAACAATTGAATGAGTGGAGTAAGACTTGGTGATTTTTTTTGCGGATTTATTATTTGTACGGCTTCTAAAACTTTGTCTTGAAACTTTACCCTTTTCCTTATTTGCGTACATAGTTCAATGTAGTAATCTCTACACTTACTTTTTACATTTTTTATAGCTTCCTCTGATAAGCTACCATTGCAAGTTAAAAGGTTAGCTTGTGCCCCTAGGTAAGTTTCTTTTAAATCTAAAAAGCAATTTTCATTGCAAAAATTGATTGTATCCAGAGAGGCGTCATTAATAAATTCGTTTTTAATGAAGTTCGACAAAATCGTTTAAAAATACATTTTCACTGTTGAAAGCAAAACGTGAATACGGGGTTCTTCCGACTGATATTCAATATTAATTTTGTTTGTTAGTTTTAAAATATATTGTAAGAAATAGAAATATAACTTTGCTTCGTTTGTCAAATCTGCCTAAATGCTGTGAGCTAGGTCTGAATTCTGTTCCAACTGATAGGAAATGAAATAATGTTTCAAAGGGACCCACTGTTCTATGATTCGCGACACTACATTTTCAAGCGATAACCACCTAGTAGCAGATGTTTTTAATATCTTATGGGTCTTAATGTTGAAATATTCTTGAAATTCACGAAAGTCTGTCTGTCGTTTAGAGCTGTGGGCGAAAAAAAGGTAAATATTTCTCGCTAGTTTTTCGACATTTTGTGGTATCTTTTTTGATGCTGCAATTGAACATAAATGTAATGAGTGACATGTACATCCCATCACAAATAAATTGGGTTCAATGTTTTTGAAAAGTGTCTTAACACCTCCCTTTTCCCCCATCATAACTGACGCATTGTCGGACGCAAATCCGATCATATTTTGTACTGGGACATTGACATTTGCAAAATATTTAAGTATTTCCTCAAATATTGTTTTAGCATCAGCATTTATTAATTTAATAAGACCGAAGAACCTGTCGATGACCTTACCCAACATGTTATCGAAATACCTGACCACAAGTACCAAACATTTTGTAGTACTAACATCAGTGGTTTCATCTATAATAATTGAAAATTTTTGAGATCTAAGTACCTTAGCTATCTCTTCTTGACCTTCTTTAAGAAATAAATTGTTTGTTGTTTCTGTGGCTTTTGTTTTGCCACATTTTAAATCTTTTACTATTTCAGAGTCTGGAGCAATTGCTTTAATCAATAAAATAAGAGGAGTTATTAATGTAAAGGGCAAATTGAATTCAAGAAGAAATAAAATTATTTTCAACTCTGCCGACTTTAGTTTGTTTTTTTTTGCTCTTGAGAAATTCTTCTTCATCAGCTTGGAATATCTGTGGTTGTTTCCTTAGCGCTTGCACAGACTTCTTATGTATTTCGGAATCATTATGGCGTTTAATGTTTCCAATATTAATCGTTACAAATTTGGCACAACACTTACAGAATGGTTTGTCTTCGCCCCATCGTGTTGTTTTTTTTTCCAACCAAGGAAATTTTTGCAACCATATCTGGCGAAACTTTTGCTTACGTTTTGGACCTATTGACGAAGTAGTGTCATTCTCACTTTGATTTACTTTTGATGTTGATGGTCCAGTTGATAAGGGTGAAGAATAATCGCTTGTTTTTTGTTGTTTCGAAGATCTGAATGCAATTAATAGAAACTATTAGAATTAGAAAAATACAAATTCTTTCGTTTACTTACGCAGTATTAAAATCGTTTGTTTGAAAAGATTCTTCGAAACTATCAGAATCTAGTTCATCGTCATTGTTGACGTCCTGCTGTATTTGCTGTAGTGTTGGAGCTTGCGGAGAATCCGATGACTTATCGGTTTTTATTTTTACGGACTTCTGAAGCCACCTAGGAAGAATTGATATGTTATAAAATATTCACTATCTAACTATTCAAAAGAATACTAATATACCTATCCATAGTTTTTTTTTTAACTCGTATGTTGTTGTAATGTAGTCCCTGTTGAACACAGCAGCGCAACAATCACCAATAAAGCACCATCAGAGCCAAAGATATTAAAAAAAAATTCACTTCACCGTAACGCGTAAAAAATGTTATGTTATCGTTTTCTTTATTTAAGAACTGCACCGCGGAATTGAAAGAAATTATTTTCCTTTGAAAAACAAATTTAAAATTTTCGTACGCAAAAAACACAGCAGTCGGAAATCGCAATCAAGCCTACGAAAAACAATTGCCAGACGGAGACGGAGACACAGGCAATAACCAAATAGCGGTAACCGAAATCAAACTAAAACTACCCCACTAACACTGACAAACACAGCGACAGCGGTTGTTCTTGTTAGTTGGGTTGGATGGACGTTCAAGTTAAACATGATCTTACTTTTAGACAGGGCAAGCGAGACGAATGAGACATGGATATGACACTACAGTCATTTCAAATTGTGTTTGCATGACAAATGCAGCAATATAGTTACAATTACTACTAATAAGAAAAAAGCTGGAATGTGATATTTATGAGAACATAAAAAGTGATGCCAGCTGTACTGTTTTCTTCGATACATTTATGAAAACAACGAACTACAAAAAGCAATACAAAAAGGAAAATGCAGTACAAAACAAAAGTGAGCAGTACGGCAGTACGCAGCTCCCGAAAGCAATACAAATATTGCTTTTGCAGTACGTTCGACAGCACTGGAAATACCACATCTTAACATTACTGAATGCTGAAAATGAATAAATAGTTGGCGCAAGAGGTCCGTAGGGACCCTAGGCTTATACGAATGGAAGGCATCTAGAATTTCCCGCCGAGTCCAAACGGCCAACTGAGACGCTTTCTCATGACAGTTATACTCTCGGTTGTTTGTCAGACGTACGCGAGAGGTGGCGCAGTGAATTACTGAGTACTATTGGTTGGTTATTATTTATTTTTAAAAGGCGAATAATTTGATTTGATTGGTTAATAAAATTATCTAATGGAGATATTTTATAACCCACTAGAAACATATCAGGGCAAAATATGGTTATGTATTTACTCCTTTTCGATATCTTTAACATCGAACGTTTGCTCAAAATGTTTTTATTTTTCCTCAACCAATCTACATTGTTCATTTCTCGTATATATTTTTAAGCAAATTTACATTTATTCCTAAAAAAATTGCTATCCACACTTAACGAATAATTTCAAATTTGACGGATAAAATTCTAAGTGGTGTTTGTCAACAGGTCAATACGAACAGTAACGGAAAATCGGCCAAAGTTATTGGTCTCAGTATGGTTTGTCCATGGTCATTACCTAGAAAATCGGAAGAAGCCAAAAAGAAAGTCTGAAGTCAACGAACTTATTTTGAACTATTTTATTGAAGTAAGATCTATAAAGTTTCTAATAAAAAACCCTAAAAATCGTCTACGTAAACAATCGAACAGTGGCATCAGCTCCCGTCGAGAACACCCACGGTTGCACCGGGTGCCAGTTAACATCCAAAACGCCAAAGTCATCGCGCTTTTCGTGCGTCTGCAGCTTCTTTAGGGGAACAATCAACGGGTTCTGTAGTAGATCACTGTAAAAAGAAGACAAACTGGTCAGTGCGCTCCTGGGACAGGGCTGAACAACAACAACTTACTTATAGACCATTCCATGTGACACAATCACCGACTGATCATCACTGCCCGACGCAAACAGAGGGTACCTCAAGTGATAGGCCACACTCCTAACAGCGTTCTTGTGCAGGCGCATTGTCTGATACGGTTTCGTGGACAAATCTAAGTCGAACCACAGCATCTTCTTGTCATAGGTGGAGACGAGCAAGTTGTCTCCCTTTGGATGGATGGACATTCCCGAGATCCATTTCGAGTTTGTGAGGAGCTTCTTGATGAGTTCTTGTTTGACGAGGTCATAGATGCGGACGTTGTGTTGGGTCTGGAAGCGAAATTGTTTAATAGAGACTCCAACTAATGGAGGAAAGGATCAAACTCACCGCAACGAAGAGACAGGGTTTGATGGGGTGGAAGAGCACAAACTGTATCAAGCCCTTGCTCTTAGAGAATGGAATCTGACTGCGACGCTTTGAGAGTTGGTGGATTATCGCCGAACGATTCGCACCCTCGGGCATCACTGTGGCTAGGTAGTCGCCCCGACCGTGCCAAGTGACCTGCCGTACTGGCTTGAAATGCGTAATTATCACCCGAACGCCCTTCTCCTGTTCATCCTTCTCGGCCACAGACCACTGGACGGCAGTCTTGATGCGCTCACTCTCCAATTGGTCGACTTTTGGTAGCTCCGACAGGAGGTCGTCTGTCTTCTTTACAAGCAGCTTGTCGCCGACCTTGGGGTTGATCAGGAGCAAGCGGTTGCCAGACGCCACTGCTATGATAGACAGTTTGGCATTGGGGCACCAAGCCACACAGCGAACAACGTCGCCTGTTTCAATCGTCCGAATGCAACGTCCCGTGACAATTTCCCAAACTAAAAGAGAATAGAGGAATTATGTTGAAGCAACAAATCCCCTCCGCCGTTACTTACTCTTGACGGTAGTGTCATCAGATCCAGAGACCATGTACTCGCCCTTGGGTTCGATGCTGACCGATCGGATGATGTCAGTGTGACCACGGTAGACCATGCTCTCCACGGTTGGGAATGGCTGAAGATCCTTGGGGCTGGGCAACTTGGGTATCAGGTACTCAGCGTCGATGTTCAACCTCATGCGCTTGGCTCTGGGGCACAAATAAAGATCCAAACAGCGGAGGAAACGCTCGCGGAGATAGCGAGGATATGCCGGCACCGCCCGCAGTGACTTGTACTTCTGCGGCATGAAATGCAACTTGCGTTTGTGTGGTTCCTCCCTGAGCTTCTCCCACTCCTTCATCTCCTTTTGATCGAAGAGGTACTCTGGTGGTGGATTGTACGACTCAGCATGGCCAGGCAGATCTCTCTTCGGAGCAGAGACTGGATCATGGATACGCCGCATATCATCTCGACTAGTGTCGGTCTCCCAAAGCATGTAGAACTTGGGACCACGCTTGGCTTTCTTCTCACGTTCCACCTCCTCCATAGTCTTCATCCAACCCATCTTGAGGGCATGCACCATTTTGCCGATTTTTTTCTTCTCTGGTACCGATGGAAGGAAGGAGCGTTTGTGGTCAGGCACGTTTTTTATGGGCATCTTCTCTACTTCAGAGGAGAACCACTCAATCCACGGTTCGTATTCGTTGTGTGCGTCATTGGGAACTCGGCCCGAGTTGATGCGTTTGATGAGTTCTATGTCGGCGTCGGTTAGGGTGACCTCCTGACCTGTTTGTGGGTCCTTAACCGTCCGCCAGAAGTTCGGATCTTCGATTTTCTTCAGAAAATCGTCGATCTGATCTCCTTTTGGAGGTTTAATGATCTTTTTCGCATCCCAATCGTAGCCGATGTGTTTGTATTCATCGTACCAGTGCATAGGGATATTACCGACTGTGTTTCTTATATCTTCTTCGTCGGATGTGTCAGAATTCTCGTATTCTTCGCCAGTGGTAGTGCTCGTTCCGTTGTTGTCTTTGTTTAGCTTCTTTTGAAGCTTTGACAAAGCCGATTTCTTCTTTTTTGAGACCTTGAAATCACCCTCAACCCGAGGAACCACGATTGCAGCCACGGACGGCTTAACTGGTTCAGATTCGGCCTTCACTGGTGGTGATGGACCCGTTTTTGGAGCCGAAGTTGTAGGTTCGTCTTCAACTGCACTGCTTTCATCATCATCGTTGTCCTCCTCTTCCTCATCATCTGTAGAAACATCTTCAATATCTGCCTCATCGACCTCATCACTCTCCTCTTCATCGGCGCTTTCTCCAGCTTTTTTCACATAGTTACCCTCGTCGTCGCTTTCAAATTCAAGATCATCACTCTCATCGGAATTGTAAACTTCATCGATACCTTCGTCATCCGTGCTGTCTCCATCGTTGCTAATATTTTTCAGTAAATCCTCCTATGAAGGTATAAATATTTTCAAGACACGTTCTTGGTGTATGTCGTCAAACTTACCTCATCACTTTGTTCATTTGCGGTGATTTCTTTCTTTTGTTCAGCTTTTGTCGATTCTTTTATTGGCGCTGCCTTGCGCTTAATAGGTTTGCTGGTTTTAGCCATAGCTGCACGGAGATTTTAACAATTTTCTTTAGAAATGCACAAAAATACAAAATCTACCGCGCACGTGTTTAGATTTTAGTTGGCAAATGACAGTTTCGAAGTGTCTGCTGTCATCTGCGGCATAAACAAATATGTTGATTGGTGCTCTTACAAATTAGATCTGGAACATGTTACGAAGAAATTAATCTGGTGCTGTAGATGGGAGTGGTTCAGAGTTTACAATAATTGCTCAGAGATGGCAGCCACAAGAAACAACAAATTAAAATAGTAGTGGGACATATTGAATAATGATTAACTGGTGAGCACCTAACCGATTCGGTACTAAAAATTATATTTTTAATTGTTACAGATTTAACAGATTCGCATTTTGTTTGCTTTCAGTTCAAAAACTGTGCAAAATGTTTGCAAGTTCATCTAACAAATCCCAGGCGATAGATGTTAAATGTGTAATGCAGAATAATGGTAGCAAGTATAACTAATAACAATGACTTTATTTCTCACTGAACATTTACATAGAAGGTATGTCTTAATCGTATAGCTAGGTACCATTTAATCTTGAACAAAACATTTGAACTTACAAATAAATAACTAAACAATTCACAAGTAACTAGTTCTTGACGTCTGAGTGACACCCATGTTTGGTAGACATTCTATCTACTGTTAAATTCAAACTTCTTACAAACAAAACAACTAGAATAAAAAAAATTCAATAAATCAACAGAAAGGTAAATAAATAGCAACAAAAGCCCGTCAACTGAACGAGGGAAGAGCTATATACAAATGCCATGGCGGTCGAGGGAGTCTTCATCTCCCATCATCTTCCCATGATTGTGGGCTCATCGGCCATTGCCAGCTCATCGGTAGGAGCCTTACTGCCCTTCTTTTTTCCAGAGTACCACATAAACATGAGGCCGCACACGACATTCGTTATAAAGGTGAACCAAGCTAACCAAACTCCGTAGCCATATCTGCAGGGATGGTAATAACAAGCGTACAAGGTTCCAATGTGTTGGAGACAGAAACTGAGCATACTTACTTGAGCTCCGCTCCATATGGATAGGCAAAGAAAAGATGCGTCCTAGTGTAGTCAATCGAGGAAATCAGCACTTGGATGACAACTATGGCGGTTGAAGCTGACACTAAGTGAATGCCTCCTGCAAGTCGCTTGAACATATACCGCGGGTTCATGAATGTATAGAACGAGAACACGGAACCCAGGCACATAACGAATACAGTGATGCACGCAAATGACGCCTGCGTACGAATGTAATCTGCGGAAGAAGTCATTAGGTATCATGTTTGCCAGGGCTTGAGGCAACACCTTACCCATCAGCTCATCATCGAATCCCAAGTCGCTCTTAAGAGTACTTGCGTTCGGAAACATCTCAATATACTTACAACGCCCTGGGGAATAGGTTGAGAAAATATGTGTGTAGTCACCTGCAGGGATTAATCTAAAAAATACTCACTTGTCGAAATGTACTCATAGCCATTGCCGTACTTTCCACTTTTCGGAGGCTTTGGCGGCACCAACTGCAGTATTACCCGGTCTTCGTTCAACACATACGCAGGGATATCCAGGTCTCGTATATACGGCCACAATAGCTTTGCAACTAATCGCTTTTCGTTCCATCTGTGAAATATAACCTCCTGCGCTGCCACCGGAATCACAAAGTAATACGACGTCTGGTTGACTACAATCTGTTGGAGAGCATCTCCGAACACTCCCTGCACTTCCAGCGCCGGCACATCCAATGGATTAACAGAAATCGGCTTCGATTGTATCGGTATCAGCGCCAAAACTTTGTTTGCCAACTCCAGTTCCCAGTAGGCCTTCTTAAAGATCTGAAACATATCCTGATCGTTGCGCACCCAATGGGCAAACATCCGCTCCTTGGCCTCTTCGGTGAAGTTCTGCATCGGAAATGTGACATTGTTGTCCATGAACTCCTTGATAAAGTCTGTGCTTGATACGCTCATCTTGGCATCATTGAGAGCGGTTGCGCTTTGGTATGCAATCGAGGTAAAGTTCCGAGCGACCTTCGAGTTTGGCAGGGCATATGGAACCATGGTAGCTCGACAATGTCGCCACAATCCCGAATGCGAGGACATAAAGAAGCGACGCGTCTCGGGAATGAAGATTCCTGCAATAAAACAAATAAAATTGTTAACAAGATTCTGTCAACTCGGAATGGACAATTTGATTTCGATTTATTTGCGACAAAATCGGAATCGCCCACAGAAGAGTCCGCTCTGCTCGTGTTCGTCTTTGTCGTTTGCTCGGCTGTGGTCGCACGTTGGCGTTAATGAACTTTTCAATTGATCGCTTCCCCATCTGGAATGTGTTCGCTTTTGCACTTTACAAGAGTGTTCTGTGGTGTTGATAGCTTGTAGACGGACAGCATCTGGTTCGATTGGGAGGAAGTATTTTCGAAAGAAAAGGCCCGACTAACGCTACCTATACAAATACCTACACCACACGCTACTGGAACGTGAAAAAAATCTGGGACAGACATCTAAAAACACACAAGTGTTCCATTATTAGATTTGAGTTTAATTTTAGTCATAATTTCCTTAAATACCGACGTGAATTGCTTTGTTTTGCTAGAGATTTGTATGCTTTTCGAATACGAGGTGGTGTGATTTTGGGATAATGAGTTTTTAAAGTGTTGGCACAAGTACAGACCCATCAAAAAGAAGGCTGAGATAAATTTTCGGGAATATTTTGATAGATTTGTTTGTGAGGAAGTAGACACTGCGCTACTAATGATCATATTTATGTCTTTTTTTTTTTTGATTCGGATCACGTTTTGCAGATCTCGATATTTTTTTCTGATTTGCACATATCTACTGCCACAATACCAATATACTTTGCACAACTGTTTTATCGTCATTTTAAGAATTTTTTTTAAAACATAATGCGCAGAAGAAAAGAATAAAGAAATACATAAAGAGCCATGGATATAATTTCAACAGGGGAAGCAATTTTTAAGCATGTACATCACATGCTGTGTGATTTTTCCAAAAGCATACAATTTGAACAGTTGACAGCAAGTCATTACAAAAGCAGATCAATACCGTTGCATGTTCCATAAGCCGCGAAAAATCTGAGATCTGAAAAAAAAATTTCTTGCGGTCCCAATGGAAAACTCACAATAGGTTTTTTGCGTACGCGGTTTTAATCGAACGCAATCGATATAAATCGATCGCAATCGCACAAAATCTATACACGTTCCCATCAAAAATGACAGAAGCAGAGAAAATTCATCTCTTGGCTCAAACAGGTCAGAGGATTTCAACCGGCATGTAGGTACTGATAAATATGTCAAATTTGACAAGAAACAAATTCCAAATCCGTCTTAAAAATCAATTGCGCAGAAAAATAAAAAAATGAAAATGTTCTCTAGAACGTTTCACTATGGTGCAACAAGTTAAGTTTCTCAGTGTTTTTTTTAGCATTTGGCTCGAGGCAGTACGCGAATAGACCTATTTTTCGTTGTGACCTACAAAATTTTAAGTGTGAATTTTTAAAATGATTATTGGTAAGGTCCACGGTCGAAAGCGATATCGCAAGACTGACGTTAAATTCGATATAAAAACAGTTGACGTCTAGCACAAATGGCGACGCTTTTAATATGTTGGGTACACTTCTCCATGAAGTCCACATCCCATGAGAAAAACTCATCATGTAAAATCCTATTACATGAAGAAAAAATTCAGACAACTTTTTTCCCTATTGCAAATAACCAACTTGGCGCCTGGCATTCAACCACATACTACAGTTTGGCATATAAGACTCACACTAAACGCTTTACAAAAGAAAGAACAATAAAACGCACATCTTTTCGACAGGCACATAAACTAAATGGATGACGTGTCTTCGTGTCAACATAACGAATTGCTTTCTAGATAATAATATCGTCTTCATTTTTAAAGGTTTATGTGGATGTTATATTTTTGGTATTACTTAACACGTATGTGTGAAGAGTTAAGACAGCATCCCACCTGTCATAAAATGTTTACAGCTTTGTACTGTCAAAATATCGAGATTGACTTGTCTTTTAAGTTCTGTCGACAGTTGAGCATTTTGTCTATGGTTTGAATTAAATATTATTCTTGAAAAGATAATTAACGACCTATCATGAGGTAATTTTTCGCGCTCCATAAATTCATTCTTTTTAGTTATTATGATATAATTTGATTTGTGGCTTGAGTGGGAAAATTGAAAAGGCTTTCTTGTCGTCGCTTAATTACTCCAATAATAATTTGTATTGGAATAGAGAAACTTCTGACAGAGTAAGTGTCAAAGCTGGACGGGAAAAACCAAGACGCAAGTAAGGCACTTGAAGGACTTGTTAAAGCAATGTTAAAAAATGTATAATAAAATGCAAAATACAAGAAGAAAACATTAGAAAATTGAAATGTGACTATAAAAAAAGAAGATTTTTAACTTGCAATCTCCACAGTAGGCGGTCGTAGCGACACACTGAGCAAATGCGTTCACTTAGATGAATGTGTGGCGAAAATTGTTACATTTTATTTATATTTATTATTTATAGGAGGAGGCGTAAACTTGTCTTTTTTTGCATTTTTCAAGTTTTCGAGATAGGGCGTATCCTATGTCTCACTCTTACTAGGAAAAACACGTGATATCTGACAAGCAGAAAGATGACGAAGTAATAAGCGGTAAGAAGTTAAGCTATTTGGAAATTCAAATTTGAGGCCTTGGCATTATTGCGTAAAATGTGAATTTTTAAAATTAAAAATTTCTAAAAATTATAAGGCTGAGTTGCATATTCTCTTTTACCAATAGAAAAACTCTCATAAATTTTCATACTAATTCCCTAATAGTGATTTAACCTTAATGTGCGCATTTTGTTCTTTCGCGAATGCCCGGCGAATCTTCCATCGACATTCGAGGGACGTTACCCATTTCACACGATACATGGGATTCTCTGATAAACTATCCAGCGAATAAACTCGAAGCGAAGGGAATGTGAATCGGATGGCTTACTGAGTGCCTATAAAACATAGTTCTATAAAGATAGGTTAGATTAGGTTTGAAGGCAAGTAAACACCAAGCTTATTACTTTCTTTACACGGGATTTCCATTTGGTCTGTTGTGATCCATAGTTCTATTCTATTTTGTCAGAAATTGAAGACCAGTCTAATCAATGGATTCCTGGCGACCGATGAACTCGTGC
Source organism: Cheilosia grossa (assembly GCA_963082955.1). NCBI lineage: Eukaryota > Metazoa > Arthropoda > Insecta > Diptera > Syrphidae > Cheilosia > Cheilosia grossa. The sequence goes on from OY720148.1 coordinate 53,687,659, forward strand.
ACATTTTTAAATTTCCCTTGAAAAATGGACATTTAATATTTGCAAATAGGAGCGACATTTAAAGATCATTCTATACGAAGCTGTTGGATAGATTGAATTAGAATCTGTTCGAAAAATGTTCTAGTTGCTTGTTCGGCGAATGAGTGGGTCACTAGTCACCACCCTTTTTCCAAATAAAACCCAATCGTGTCAGAAGGAACTGCTTCTCGTCTTGTGTACACTATTCTGTGTTTATATTTTCTAGATTTTAGTTAACATTTTCTTAGGGGCTTTAATATTCCACATATTTTATAACAGGAACCAATTAACAAAGTAAAACTGCAATTTATCGCCATCAAAGTCATATAAACTACTCCAGTCCCATCAGCGTGAAGCTCACCCGATTTCCACATGATCGCACGTCCATAAATCACCCGATCTAAGCACCTGTTGCCCACTCTAAGGCAAACACCAGCGCGTAGCGAACAAACAAAAATCAGAAATCACCGAAACTCGATTACCACATAAAATCCTTCTGATTGTTGCTTCCTGTATCCCATCTCTGCTGTCATAAACAAGACATTCTCGAAAGTTTATTTGCCCGCATATGCCCGGCACCCCTCCCGCATGCAGATACACAAATTGTGATGCAAAAATTAGATTTTTATTGTTTATATTTGATTTGGCGTCGATCCAAACATTTCTTGTAAGCGCATCAAACACCCAGCCAACAATCACACACAGAACAACCTGTGAACGATGCACGGGCACGGTACCCCATAGCTGGTCGAAAATTTTGAATTTGTCAACCAGATCATTTATTCTTCGTGCGAGCAACACATAAATACGAGTACTCACCTCCTACTCCTGAGATTATTATCCAATGATCTGTCGAGATGGCAACTATCCAAACGATAAGTGAGACTATAATCATGAAGCTGCACAGCAGGAGCACCCGCCTCTGGAACATGTACGCCTCGATGAGTGGCTTTCGTTCCTCCCGCCCGATAGTGGACGTCGACCTTGACACATCTCGCATCATCTTCGTAAGCAATAATCACCGGGCCGTCTCAGTTTTTCCTTGAAATTCTTCAATCTTTTCGCGGTATTCACACAAAGTACACTCGCGAGAGATGCGTTCGCATTGTTCTCGTCGACAGATATTGAGATTTGAGATTTGAGATTTGAGATACTCTATACTAGCGCACCGTGTAAAGTGACTTTATTTTTATTTTCACACTGTTAAAAGTTTCATATCTTCTTCGCCGCCACAACCGCTGCTGGGGTTTTCCACTTTGTTTTCCTGCCAAAGACGTTTCGTGTTCGTAAGACAATCTACTCAGCAGATACAAATCGAATAGAATGCCGAATTTCACTGTCGCGTCGATGTTCGGTGTACGGTGTGAGCGCGCTCGGTAAAAGTGAGGGATTGCGTTCTCGGATCTCGGACCAGCAGAACTAAAACTTAGGGCTGCGAGCGAAACAATAGGATGAAGAATGGATGAACGGCCGACATGGTCTGTAATATGTTGACTTTGGCACAGTTATTTATATCGAGAGAGAGAAATAGCCTAAGAAAGATATACTCGTACTGTGGCTGTGCAGCATTTTCCACTCTGGCTGTGTGATGACATCAAGCCCTATGTGTGTACTTTATTGGACGGAGTACGAAGTACGAACCACAAGGGAGTAGATATCTCAAACGATGGTCAGGTTCTTGTGTCGCCGACCACAAAGTGTTTGCTGTGTGTGCGTCGCGGCACACCCACTAAACCAATTACTGAACTGCGAGTACTCGGTATACACTCTGTGCTACAATGCTATGCTACACCCCCGCCGTCGATGCATAGTCAGACCCTCGTTTGCCCCTCGCAGGCGTCGCGACAGGATATTGTTGACTTTGCCTTTAAGTGCAGACACATATCTGCATAAGTGGGTGTGGGATGGCTTATACGAGGACTCGCATCGGGTTGGGGTATAAAGTCGTTTTTCACTTAATGTGCAGCGTACGATTTTCCCGTTTTTTTTTTGTTTTTTCTTTTTTGTTTTTGCTCCTTATGGGTGGGATTGTGATATGAGATGATTTGCTTTAACCACCCCGTGAATAAATTTTGAAAAATTGACTCTTTAGACTCTTGTCGGGCAATTAGTGCGAGGAGTGGACATTAGTCGAGGCGATATGATTTATTGGCACGAGAGTGTGCTCTATAGCATTATTTTGACGTTTTAATAAACGAAATTCGCGGAAGGAACAGCAACGATCAGGTCGAATGATTGGCAGATTTATTCGACTGATGTAGCGAATTTGTATTTAATTTATGCCAGTGTAGCGTTGTCTGTCAAAACAGAGAAGGCGCATTTTCTGAAATTTCTGCGACGATTACTAAATGAGGAAAGCAATAGGCCATAAAATCGTCACATTTAAATGAAAGTCGTGATGAGCTGGGAAATAGGAAAGAAAACCAGACAGATCTCTGGCCTGGGTGGAAATGCGCCATTTGTTCATTCTCATGCATCGATCGTTTCAGAGATGCCTATACTTGTTCCTGTTGAACGAGATGATCATTTGGGGGGTTCTGATAGATTGTAACTGTAACTGACTATACCTAGTTATAGCATGGTAATTTGTTCAAAAATGTAGACAGTAGGGCCTATTGTCAGATATGTCATCACCATTAGTGATTAGATGCAGCCAAGCTATGTGAACTTATTTAGAACTTGCCTACTCTAGTCACGAATGCACGAGCTGAGCTTTATCCGCTTTCTCATTTCAGGAGTTATTTAGCGGCCAATTTATTTGAAAAATTGTATCGGCCTTGTATTTGCAGGCGAGTCTTTTGGGGATGTGTACCACATTTTCGTAATGAATAGCAACGATGTGGGGGGCCAACTAAAAAGCTTATTTTTGTGGAAGGTGGACGCCGAAGCTGTACAAAAAAAGTATAGAATTATGAAGACTCCTGGAAACCTAAAACTTAGTTGCGAATCGTAGATCTTTGAAGCTGAAACTAAAAAACGTCAAGGCAGGTGCATCACATAACGAAAATTAGACTCGGAAATATTTAAAGCTGCAGTAGCCTTATTTTTTATAAGTGTGTCCAATACTCCAATAGTTTCGGGGCTCTAATGCTCCAAAAATGTCCTTATCAGAATGTGACAGCAGCTTAGAAAAAAAACTGCACTGTTCGAAGTAGTCCGCCATTATAGTCTCTTTTGATGCCACTTAAGGATCTAGTATAGAACCTCTTTAGAGATATAGAGATGTAATTAGAAGGCATTGCAAGTTGTTTTAGCCTTTTACAAATAAGTAGTACTCATTTATATTAGGCTCGCTCCACGATATACCTACGCTACGCATAGAGATCAGAGGTTTATTGAAAGCGGACCTACAAGAATTGACGAAATTTAAACGGTGGCCAATCTCCTCAAACGGCGGCTATGAAAGTTTTTATGCTTGGTATACCTGTTTTTGTATGCTAGAAGATCACGGGCGGCTAAGCTCTTGAAAGAAAAAAATTAAGGTGAAATGTGTGATTTTACGCTCGCACTATCGAATGCGTATCCTATACAAAACAAGCTTGAATCCGGAAGACCGCCCATAACTCGACAACGGATCGGCCGATTTGAGCTATCTTTTCTTTGTTGTGTTTGTCTACGCCTAAGGTAGGTTCATACAGCGAACAAAATAGAACATTTCGAAAGGAAATTGGAAAACTCGTAAAAATGTATTTTCCATGCATTTTGTACGGGGAATTTTATTTTTATTTTTATTTTGATCACAATATACAGTGAGATCGTAATAGTCAAAAATCTACATGATTTTGATTATTTAGTAGGTTTTCTTTACGGAAACAATTTTGTTTCGCACGGACAAAGCCGGGCGAGAACAGCTAGTTAAAGATAAAGAGGTCTATAATTAAGGGTTTTCTCTGCGCAGTGTACAGCAGCTTTGGGACAGTTTCCAAAAGCAATAGAAAATCAGTAAACAAGATATTCTGTCGCTTAACCTCTTGCTGCTAACTTAAGACTTAAAATCATTTTTAACCTTAACAATAAATATTTTGTAGGGTACATTGGACATTAAGAATGATTATTAGTACCGCGGGATGTGTTTTCTGCAACTCAAAAGTGCATCTGAAAGACAAGTCAACCAATCGAGACCGTTTGGAAAGTCAACTACTTATGGTAGTTCCACAAATCGCTTCACATATACCTAGGTGCGCTCTTATTATTCTGAAATCAGAAGCAGACGTCCAACGAGAAGACGAATATGACTCCGGAATCTTAAGAAAACCCGCACCTTTAATATCCTGTCCTCAGTTCGTTAATCTTCTTACAAATTGGGTTGAGTTTTTATTCGTGTCGAACTGAGATACCTACCTAGGTAGTTAGTGTTGCTTAATCTATAGAAGCGTTTAAGACAACCATTCATAGAGCCTAGATAGAGATCGCTAAAAATCGCCGTAAAGTGCATAAATTTTACAAAAATAAACGAAATATTTTCTTCGTTTAAATATTTCCACTGAGTGTATGCGTCTTATGCGTTGAGTCCTATAACTCATAATTTGCGATGAAAATTAATTTAATTAGCGACTACAATGCTTTGTTAAACTGACAACTAAAAGTATGGAATGGAAAAATAACACAACTCAGATTAAATTGCATTTCGCATTCTTTTTTTTTGCTGTAAAAGAAAGTGCATGTAAGACTTTTGAGAAAGCGAGGGCTTAAAGTTCAAGAGCTAAGCAAATACAAACAACATACAAAGACTTGCTTTCTACAACCATTTCTCACCTTCTAAAGATCAGTCAAGAATCAAGACTGCGATGGTTCTGAGAAACCGACGCTATTCAATTAATTTCGTACCAAAAACAAAACTCACACAAGCATTTTTGAAAGAAGCCAGGCCTAGGTACAAAATCCTTCATTTGTTTTCAGAAACTTCTTAATTTCCTTGCATAGACAGATTTTTCACGAAAATATTCATGTTTCATGGAACAAATGAATCGAATCATTGTGAAATCAATTATGCAGTTGTCATGAGTTTGTACTCATTGAAGCCCAACATATTGCTGGCAATATCAACATCGAAGAGTGCCCACTTAGAGAGTACGTCAATCAATCTGTCAAATCTACTTTCAGATCTTGTTATGATTTCCAAATGTGTATGCTGAGACGAACAAGATGTGCGGTTGCATTTTAATCAGTTCAATAGCCTTTTTGCAAAGTAATTGCCTATGGAATAGAAAGCGGGAATAGAAAGCGGTCTTATGAAGACGTAATAAGTACTTGGCCAAAGGCTCATGTTTTAAAAAATTAATGTGCATTCCAAACGAGATGGGGATTGACGCTAAGTACACAAATAAAAATATTAACTAATCGTATGACTCTTAAACTTTTCCCTAAAAGCCCTTTTTAACCTAACGTAAGAGTATCCATAATGAAAGAGGGTTTCTTGTGGCGAAGAATTTGTGTAAGCTGCCAGAGCCATTGTTCCTGAATGCTGATTTAAAAGTGCTCTCTAAGAAGACGCTGTAGTAGAGTGCTACTAAGGTACTTTCTTGAGGGGTAGGGTGCAGAAAACTGTTGGCAGATCACCTATAACGATGACTGTCGATGATTGAACGATATCGTTTTTGAAATTTCGATGACCATGACAAGTTTTTTGTCGCCATTTTTTGTACGATCATCATATCTTTTCATTATATCTGTGCCGAATGAACAGGATGAAGCTGTCAAACTAAATAGCAATTTTTGTATTAAGTTGATAGTTTTGGAGGTTTATCGTTTCGACGACAGTGGTCTGATAAGTATCGAACCTAAAAACCCACCTTTTTATGGAGGTGTATGCCATAGATATAGTTTTCTTTAGCAAAGCAACAAGTAGATTGCCAAATAAATTCCTTGGACATTTTAACAACACTTTTAGTTCAAACGTCATTTAAAATAAACAATCATCCATGGGGGATGTAAAGTAGGTAGGTACGTGACTATAAAGTCTGTGCGTGGTTGTAGGCATATAAAATATACATATATGCAAATAGATGATGTAAGGTTTCTGCTACCAAGAAAATTAAATCATTATAATAGCAAGCACATCAGGAGCACACAAATCTGAATGTAGGTACAGAAAAATATTTAAGACGCTCTCGAGGGGAAATATTTTTTTGTTTAATTAAAATTTCCACAATGTAGCCAATTGCATTATTACATTTGCCGCATGAGTGGATATTTTTAATGATACGCAGGCTTTTGATGAGTAGCCGAACCACATGAGGTTCCCGATGTGGATGTGCATACGAAATCTGTTGTGCACTCTTCCTGACTGACTGTCACCTCTTAATCATAGTGGTTGTCTTAAAATATCGTCAAGTGTCAATTGAAAGCAAACGCGCCTTCATCAATCATTTGTGAACAGTCTGTCACAAAGTGTTGGCGCGGGTGTATCGGCGAATGCACCGTATAGGCATTTTAGACGACTCCTGCTGATTGAGTTTATCAGTTTTCTTGTGTCGTCTATCTAATATTTGTTGCATACTCGTATTATAAGAAGTCATATAGGTTTATTAAGGTAGGAGGTTATGTAAAGAGCTTATAAATTGTTGTCGTATCCAAGACAAGTCTACTAAAATATTTTAATTAATTAAGTATGCCTTTCCTATAAAGGGTGCACGTTTTTGTCGTACCGGATACAGCGTTACCTCAAAATAAAGGGTGGTTCCATTTTAAGGGCCGATGTTGAATGTGAACCACACCTAAACGTCAAGTTTTTTTCTGCATTTCATTTGACATTTCTCAATTTCAGACTAACTCAATTTGAACCATGAAAAGATACACAACGCGTTAAAGTTATTCAGGCTTATTATGAAAATAGGCGTTCAAATCAAAATGCATATCGTGCACTTCGTGATTTTGTCGCTCAATTTAATCGGCACATTTTCACCGCAGTGGATTCGTCAATAAGCAGAATTGCCGCATTCGGGCGAATGATAATTCAAGAGTGATTGTCGAGTGACTGTTTGATGCGGTTTATGGGCTGGCGGCATCATCGGGCCTTTTTTTTTTCCAAAATGAGGCCGGTCAGGCAGTTACTGTGAATGGTGTTCGCTATCGTGAGATGATAACGAACTTTTTATGGCCCGAATTGGAAGGTATGGATGTGTACGATGTATGGTTTCAATAGGACGGTGCCACTTTCCACACAGCTAACGAAACAATGGCTTTTTTGCGGGAGAAATTCAATGGCAGTGATATCTCACGTCGTGGCGTCAATTGGCCGCCACGATCATGCGATTTGACACTATTGGAATTCTTTCTTTGGGGTTATTTGAAAGAAAAGGTGTACGTCGATAAGCCAGCAACAATTCAAGAGCTAAAGGATGAGATAATTCGGCACATTAACGGCATAGAACCTCAATTATGCCACAGCGTCATCGAAAATTTGGACCATCGGATGGAGGTAAGCCGCCGAGGTCGCGGCGGCAATTCGGCCGATATTTTGTTCCATACATAATTGAACCATACCAATATTATCATAATAAAAAGAAATGACAATAATTTCCTGAATAATTTGTGTTTTATTCAAATCAACATCGGCCCTTAAATCTTAACCACCCTTTATATTTCGAGGATTTTTGAACCAAATGAAAGGTAGTTGAATTCCCGCATATATTGTTGTGTCAGAAACGATATTAATTTATAAAACGCAGAGTTTTTGATACATACCTACTTTAAAGAAAATAAAGCATTGCGTGTTAATAGGCTACAGTCCTAGTGACTTAGTTTTTTTTCTTAATTTAAGTTTTAGTTTTTGCCTGACGTTAATGACAAAAAAACAAAAAAGGTTCAGGGAAAATTTTACCTACTGAATAAAGACAACTCGATTTATTAACGTGCCAATAAGACACCAATAAGAAACTCATCAATATAGCCGTTGTGACATGCCTTCCCTTTGACATCTATTTGACAAAAATATCCCACGGAATGTTGACACATTGGGAAATTTTAAGTCGAGGCTAATATAGTCTGAGTCCCGATAACCACTACCGCTAATTTAAAAGAAAGACCCGATTCCTAAAATCAATCCACAATCTCGTCCATTAGAAACACCCTCCAACTGATCCGCAATATATAACCCAGATTTTTGATCCCGCCGTGGTCTAAATTTCACTCGAATATAATTAAATTCATTTTGCGCTGTTTCTTCTCACTGTGATCACATTTTTCTCTGAAATTGAATGCGAACAATGCACAGGCGAAAGACAATGATCTGCTCTACACAAAGTACCTAAGCTAATTAGGTTTAAGAAAAAAATTGACAAAAACAATGCATCAAGATACACAATTTGCAGACAGTGATGAATTTTCTATTTTTTCCTATTTCATTTGTTATGCAATTAGAATTCGTATAGAATCCTTTTGCAAGAACACAGAACTGCCCCGAAACGCATCCATCCATTCAACAAGTTTATTTCACAAAATGTTGTTTGAAAATTCGGAAAACTGTGCAATTATTTACGGTCTGGTTGCTTAAATTATAATTTTCTCAAATTGCCGATCCCACACTTTTTATCTGCACTGAATTTCGCGCTCGCACACGCACACCGATCAAATTGAATCAAAATTTTCTCTTTTTTTTTTCTTTCTTATTTCCATGAAATATCTTACAAAGCATAAGATACACGCGCACTTTTCCAGCGTTCAGACGATTTATGAATTTTCCAGAAAAAAAAAGACGAGAGAAAAATACTGTTTCTCCGATCAACACCGACGAGGAGGAAATTTAGAAGCAACACTGCTTTGGCTGGCTGTCCCCGTGCGAAGCAATCACTCACTTAGCCCTGACTGAAATGAAATGCTGACTGAAAGGAAAGTCGGAAAATCTAGTAGAGATATCGCGGGGAAAATCCAAAGAGCATGAGAACAAGGAAACACGCCAAACGCAGTTCGCCGACACATGGCAACCCCATGGGACACCATACAGCTCATCAGCACAGAGAAGCACTCGTATCTCATTCAGACCCAATGGGTACACGGTACATACGTCACGGTTTCACCGATGCGACGAAAAGTAACCGAGAGGCCAAAGTAGGATTGTATTCGAAAAAAAAGTCTTTAGTAGAGATTCATGTTTAGAATGGGTATTTTCGATTTGTTTAAACAAACTTTTTATATGGGGAATTCGCCAAATCGGCTAATTGTTTCATAAACACAGGATGATGGCGGATAAATATCCTCATCGGGGATTTATTCGTTTTGTGTTTTGATTTACGTCTTGTTAATCAGTGTTGAGTGAGGAAGGAGCAATTCCGAAGCAGCTGCGAGCAACTTAGTCAAACCTGAGCGTGTTGTCGTCTTCGGTACTATTCTTAGATTGATTTGCTTCAATGTTAGAAAGGGGCCAGTAATTTCTTTGGCCGAGAATTGACAACTTGCCAAAATTGCTTGAGAAATTCCGTTTTCTATTGTTCAATAAATTTTTGTGACAGGTAGAGATCATTTTTATTTTAATTTTGAGGCTGACAGGGTAATGCATAATGAAATGGCGTATAGAGAAGTGTCTTCGGCTTAATTTGTCAAGATTATTACAAAAAAAAAAATTGTTTGACAACTGAGTCTAAATATTCAGCAACAAATCAGATTAATGATGCTTTGTTTGTGCAAGTAAATATAAATGACTTGAAGAAGAGGAATAAAGGCCAATAGTGAGCTATTTTCATAATGGAAAATTTCGCCATTGTGAGTTTGAGAAAATTAAACTGGATATACTAAAAACAATTATTCAGGAGAGTTGTATACTGTTGACAGTTTTTCAGATGTGGACCTAAACTTGCATTTTGTGTGTTTTCTGGAGGTCGAACTTGAAAACATTATTACACCTTTTGCGAAATATCTTGGATTTTCCTACTTTTGGCAATTTGGATGTAAGTTAGTCCCCAATTCTTAAAGATATAGGGCCTTACCAATAAACATTTTTAGCTCCGACTCTAAATTTTAGTAGTTCACAGTGACTATATTTTTCATACAAAATTCGCAATTGTAGGCTTCCGAACATTTATAGTCGAGAATAAAATTTGTTATTAGTAGTATTAGGCATAGGCACTAAACAAAATTCAAGTCGCTTGTCATATGTCATGAAATGGGCTAGGATTGTGAATCATTCGCTTACAATTCACAAAATCAACATTTACTTAATGGCTTAGCTTCCGAACGGGGTTTTAGCCTCTTTTTTTTTACATAGGAATCAAGATCATTCCTATTCTCATTCTCTGTTGCAACATCGGCAACATTGGCGCTTTTGAGAGGTAGATGGCGCATACTTATACTTACTTAGATTATTTCGCTTTGTGAACTAATCAGTGAAAGCGCATGGTCATAAGCCAAAACTAACCTCCTCAAAACTTAAATTTTACAACTAAATTGCGTATTAATCAACATTGTTTAGTCCTAAGATCCAAACTAAACGTAAGAGCAAATTATAATTAAAAAATAAAAATAAATAAAAATTTAAATTTTACTTATTTAGGAAATTTTAGCATCGAATAAACTTGCTCAAAATTCGGAAACAGATCCGTCAGACTTAATCCAGTTTATATTTGAACGAAACAGGGTCCTCCCGAAAATGAGAAAGTAAAATACCGCAAACTGAACGACATTGCTAATTATAGCTGACATTTATTTATGCAACTATCAGTATATGACACAACTCAACACGTTTCGCGCTGGAAAGTCTATCTCTACAATGACAAATGAAAAATTCCCACAAACACATCTTTCGCTTAATAATAAATTCTAAATAAGCTCTGAACGATGTATATCTATGTATATCTAAGCTATAAACATTTTTAAAACAATAAAAACTCAATAATCCTAAAAATTTTAGCGCCGACTCACTTAAATTAATTTAACCACACTTAAAATGTAGAATACTCTCACTTGTGTTTAAAATTATTTTTCACTGTTCTTTTCGCTATAGTATTAGCAAAATTTAGAATTTCCAAAATTTTACTCGTTTGTGAAATATTTTTTTTTTTTTTTTTTTTGAAATTAACTACCGTCATTCTGCTTTTTAGTGCACACACGATTTTCAAAAAAACTTTCATACCATACAAATCAGTTTCACTGCCAAGAAAATAAAGTCAAGAAACAAAAAAACCCACAAAGTTATTGTGTGTGTCGATCGAAAGCAAGTAATTCATAATTATTTATGCGTGCGTTGCTTCTATTTTTTATTTTTTCTAGAACGGTTTTCTACTGAGAACTCCCGATAAACTGTTCATTCAATCAGTTGGTCGATCTAAAAATACCACGTGTCAGGTATTTACTCGTAGGAAAAATGCATGAGAACTGAAAATACACACGTTCTTAAAAAAGTTTATTTAATGTTTGTTCTCTGATTTTTTACTTTTGCGTTCACGAGACATTTTTAGGTGTGCTGATCGTTTAGTGGGGATTTCGGAGAACATTTTGGCAACTCTCCTAAATGGGTGACTACGATGTGTTTATTCGATAAACGATATTTGTTTTGGAAAATTTTCGTCTAAACATGCGATAATGGGTGAAAAAAATGTTTACACATTGTGGTTGACGGATGTGTTTTGACATTTAGACAAAAAATGAGAGCAAATTTACATGGAACGTTAAATGGGATTACAATTACAATTACAACAAGACGAGGTCACAGTTTAAACTATAAACATGAACAAATCTACCTTTACAATTTGTTTTTCTGTTCGATGGCATTTAGAATTTTGTGTCATAAAGAATTAGTTTACTTTATTTTTAAACACAAGTTGGGTTGGGACTAAGTGGGGATGAACTAAATTTTGACGAGAGCGATTAATATTCTCATTCTGAAACTATTAACAAGTTGTTTTGCTGCAATGAATGCACTAAACATTTTATACAGTGCAAATTGGAATGTGAACATTTAATGAGTACTTAAGTTATCTATGGAAAGTTTACGACGCCAGTGCAGCTGTCGGTGGAACGAGAGGTTGAACTTTGTGTACCAGTGATAGATATACATCAATGAGAAACTGCTTGTTAGAGTTGAAAACCATTTAGACAGACACTGTTCGAGGAGAAAGATATTTCATTTAGAGTCTTAAGCGAAGTTACGTATTCGATACCTATTATTACTCGTCAACGGAAGCAGATCCGAATAGTTTCTTCTAAAATTGAAAAACAAATAAAGCAAACGAAATTGTAAACTAGTTTCCGATCAATAACATTTACTTCCCACGATATTAATAAAGCGACGATACCTTATAAGAATAGATGAGGTTAACGCGATAGTGATTGAAAATGGAATGTCGTCTGTCGTGTGTGTCACTTTCAACAGGTCGCTTGTTGAAATGCCCTTTATGTGGCAGGTGGCACTTGGCTTGCAGTCGTTGTAATTTGTCATCGCCAGCTCTTTGTCGGTTGCAACTCACAACTACCGCTATTTGGGAGCGACTACTCGATGATGTTGATTGACGTTGACGGTTTACTGGCAATTGCATGGAAATTGGTGACCTCGATTTGACTTGATTCCTGTTATGTTGCGTGTGTGGTTTGAGACAATTTGTGCTACTACAAGGGTGCGATTTAGTGGGGTGGTTTCTATGAAACGGTTATAGTTCTGTTAATAATAATGAAACTCGCTACTTTGTCTTATAGGGTGATGTTATGTGATACATGGTGTGATCCTTAAGTCAGTATGTAAACATTGAATAACTTTGACATTTATCAAAAGATTGATTTGAGTAGACAAGTCTTTGAAACGTCAATTGACACCGAAACAACGCGTCGATGCTCTATATACATTCCGCGGTACTGCATATTGCATATTGTGACCTACAAAATATTTAGTTTGAAGGTTAAAAATGATTACAAGTAAGCCAGATTGAAAATAGTCGTTCAGTGTTTTTAACATAAGACAGTGGAAATCAACCAATCAATGTTTCTGCAACGGCTACATTGACTGCGGCCACCCAGATCTAAAATGTTTTTGAGTCGATAACCTAAAAAATTACAGTATATATACTAACAGTTCAGGCACCCACAACGGGAGTATATTCACTCTTGGACGAAACAAGACCTCATTCTTTAAGAAAAACACCAACTAGCACGTCTTCCTACAACATTTCCGCTTATCTCCAAAGAATGACCACCCAGGGACCACCTATACCAAGACATACCGCTCCACCGTGCGCCGGTATAGTTTGTTTTCACCCCGTTCAAGATTAACTCGATTCTCTCCACATAGACATCAGTCGACAGTCAGACACTGTAAAAAAAGGAAAATCTTCTTCCACCCCATACTTGTGATTCCGACCACGACTACACCCCTGGGAACAAACTAATAGTTGTCACTTCAGCACCAAGATAAGCAACACAACGGCAATTCAAATTGAATTAAGGTTCTCTTGCGTGCCAGTTGTTCGCAGTCGCTGTTCCACCCCCACCCCGTATAAAGGCAGAAAAAAAACCTATACTCATCCTCTTAAGATTCTTATCGGAAAGTTCAAAAATTCAGTCGACCCTAATCCACCACCAACGGAGCAATTTAACAGTAATCCGACGTGTTAAGAACCCGGTAATAGTGGTAGATAACGGAAAAGTGCTGGCTTCAAGCCAAAATATCAAAATAAGCGCCATAGTAGTGGGCTGCACGAAGAGTCCCCCATCGTCCACAGAGATAACCGACTAATTTTTGTGAAATTTTTACCACTGGATAATTACTTTCATATTTTCCTTCATCCTTTCGAAAGACGTCTAAGATTTCGCACCCTCTCCGCCCCTCACCATCGCAGAACAAAAAACTTAATCCACTGTAAAACTAAGAGGGTTTATTTTTTCTTCGTTCTTATTCTCTTTCCATGGTAGATAATGTCTAGGCTCCGCGGGACACGGGGCCCTGAACGTATACTAATGAATAATTTCACAAGAATGCAATTTGGAGTCTTTTATCTTGAAGAGCTTTACTTTGGTGGATGGCTCCTTAATAATTACCACCGCATGGAATCCGAAAAGCAGAACATCCAATCCAACTTGCGTTCGCATGAGCAACTTTGAATAGCGTACGTCGCTGTATCCTCTGAATAATTAAAAAGGAACTAAAAGTCAAACTCATCATGATGGTGGTGATAATGATGGCAAAGGATATCATCTATTCCATGCTGCGTGGGTGAGGCATGTTGATTTCATAACTCAATTATTTTGTGCAATTTAAAACGGAACCTCTAATTCACTTCACATGAGCACACACCATACACACGTTCACACAGTGCCTTCTCTTCACCGTCGTCGTCGTCGTCGTCGTCCTTCACCCACAACCAGAGTGGAATAACCAATCTGGCTCGACTATACGCAAATTAAATTAGTTTGTAGAAATTTTGCCAGGCAAGTGGTGCACTCAGATGGAAAATTATGTGCAAATTAATGAACTGAGTTCCTGTGATCGCCGCACAAACGCACTGATGTATCATCCACCCCCATATACTCATAGCTCTTGGCCTAAGCTAACAAAATCCATCTTCTGACCGGAAAATAGAATTTTGTATGTCCAGTTTCAGTCAGGCCATGAGCAGCTTTATTTGTGATGATGGACATTGGCAAGGAGCAAAGATACACTTTATGTTAAGAGTGGGAAGAATGAGAAATTAACAAAAATTATATCTGCTCGGGCGCAAGAGAGCCATTACAATTACAAGAGCCAGATGACGGATGGTTGCATTAATAAGTTTTCTTCTTGTACTTTTGTTCAGACCCTGGGTAGAGACAGCTATAATGTTACTGCAAGGAAGGAGAATCGTTTTTAATTGACCGATTGTAGAGGGAACTGACAGAAGAAAATATGCAAGATGAACTTTTACAGAGGTTGAGGGGCTTTAAAAGAACGAAAGTCGAAGGCGGGAGAGTTGCTTACGGTTTTCGCTCTGAATTGTGGCCATTGCTGTATTATAACTGATAGTATGCAATAAATACCGCAGTTCGACTGCAAATAAATCATTTCCTTGTAGTACTACTTAATGCCAAGCCTCAGATGAAAGAAATCGTTTTCAGTATGAACGACTATCTAGTTCCATCAGGCACATTTATTTCTCATCAATTGATCTCTATTATATCTTTTACATAATTATAGAGTTAAGGCCTTTTATATTTTGACTGAAATCGACATTTGCGACTAGATTTTTGAATCAAAGGTGCTGGAAGGGTTCGAAATCGAGCTACCAGTCGGTGCTATTAATTCTTGCATCGACAGCCATTGTTTTTATTAAAAGAAAAGAGAAGTATGTAGACCTCTTGCACGAAGATTCTACTGGGTTGTGTGGAAATATTTATAAACCTGATAAGCTCTCAAGGAAGGGATCTTTCCTTAATGTCGTCCAAACCAATACAGATCCTTAGATTTTTTGGATCAAAGAAAAGACTATTGGAAATATTTAAAATTCCTTGGGATCATGACAGGCACCAACAAATGTTGTTATAAGTTTTCGCGGTTCGCATCGAAGACATTGAGCCCACTATATGGAAGGAAATTTAACCTGACAGCCCATCCAACCATTGCTAACGATCTTTCGCCATCCACTCTAAATCATCAAGTGTACCCCATTCGGGTAGAGATATCGGACTTGATTAAACCATCTCACCCTAAAGCTGAGCCTTTTAATAAAAGCCACTAAGGTTACTCATAGGATTCCTGATACTCTATGTACGTCTTTAAAAAGGTCTTTTGGACAAGATTACTATTTTGGATCAACTAGCGGAGAAAACTTTTAACAAATCTACGGCTACAATTGGTGGACTAATAATATAACCCCTTGAAGCTAAAGTCGAGGCCTAGCTTCACTAACATGCTTCTGATGTATAATGCAGATCAGACCGAGTAGGAAACCTAACGTCCTACCTAAATTATAGAAGCAAAACGTGTTATTAAATGGCATCCGAATGGGCGTGGTACAGAGGTAAAATATCCACTTGTTGAGTGGCAGGTAACGTGTTTAAATCGGAGATCATACCATGGATGACATAAAGCTAATGAAAAAAGGTCAACAAAACTCAGCGATAAGCGACTTTGACTTCATGAAAACAATTAAGGCATTCACAAACGATCGCTAAAATGAGTTCCAATTTGTCCTTAGCTCTAAGAACATAGCTCGTCTTGAGAAAAATGCTTTGGCCCACAGATTAATAGTTCGTTTTTAAGTCAGTTTTAAGCATTTACTACAAGGACCTTATGATAATAAACAAAGGTTCGATCTAAAATGTTCTGTGTGCACTGCTTTGTTAGGGGTGTTCTCATCACAACCTTTTCAGTGTGCAAAATCAAAATTAAGCAATCAAAGACACATTGTTAAACAATAAAGCTGACAATTAGCCCGACATGGGTAAGCCCACTGACCTACGCAACCAACGCAAACATCAATCCATACGACCACTTGAAAATGCCCAATGCAATTTACTTTCGTTACGCCATCTATCAATCACTTACTGCACTTATTGGCTCCGATGCTTTATATATAGAAATTCGTCCGATAAATTTAGCATCAGCGGGATACAATCAACTGGTAGCTCTGCTTGCCTGTGCTGTGCTATATGAAAGATCGCTTCTTTGATGTGAAGTGATCGTCGGCTAGATCTCTGGCTAGACATATCAGAGACGCTGCCTCTCTGTGGTGGTGGCTAATAACGTTTTCCCATTCGCTCTCGAAGCGTGAATGACATATGAATTCATTTTCTCTAATCGTCCGAGATGCCCACCAGAAGTCCAAGGGGTGAATTAATTTATTGGCCCAGCAAAAGTGCTTGTGTTCAGCAATAAAGGAACTACATTGCGAGGGGGGTTTCGGCTCGTGCTGATGGTGCTGATGGTGGTGTCGTCCACTTGTAATTTGTCTTTCTAAGGGGTTCGCTGTGAACAGTGACGTGAACAGACGGGTACAAGCATTCTTCTGTCAATAGGGAAATAATGCTTGTAATTGAGTGCTGTTTGTGTTGAGCTCGTTCGAGGGCGCTCGCTAAAAGGGAAGAAAGTGTTTTTGAGGCTTTGTAACAGGTGAATGATTCTGACATTTGATTGTGTGATGAAATCATTGGATACAGAGGAATATACAGAAATGACAGAGACTGTATTCAAGGTGGAGGGTTTTTTTGACAATGAGAATTGGTGTATGTAGGTGAACAGTGAAGTGACAAAAGTGGATTGATAAGTTCGAGGGTATTTTAGCAAAAGACCATAGGCTCTTTTGCGTGTTTAAGGGCGAGGTTTTTCTTGGCATTTAATGGCTTAAAAAAGCCTTTTCGTAGGGAAATCAGGAGAAGCTTCACTAACGTCCTACCTAAATTATAGAAGCAAAACGTGTATTTGAGCCTTAACTGGTCAAATGAGCCATTATTTCAAAGAGCTTGATTATGAAATCTTGGGCGCTCTGTTGTTAGTGGTTTATTAATCCCAGATAGGTCTCGAGTAGCATCCCTATATTGAACCCCTAACAGGGTACCGAACTGCATTAAACCGAGCATAAACACATTCAAGAGCAGAATTACTACTGGCTATAACAGGTTATTAAATTACGTTAGATGGCTGTCGTGAAAGACTCCCTTAGACCAGAAAAGAAGGTGCATTGCGGAACACAACAAATAACTATTTATTTTCCAATAAGGTTAGGTTGCGTTATGAGGGGTTTTGGGATGGACGGAAACCCTTCAAAGCGAGCCTCCGTGCATCTCTGAAGCTTTTGCATAAATCGTTGGACTCTATCTTTCATTTACGCAGTTTGACTCCAATGACATTGATTTGATTATGCTTCACAAACTTTCATTTAGTATATTCCCGTCGAATGTCCGCCTTTTCATTACCTTCTATGTAGGTATGTCCGAGACTAAAACAGAGTTTGACCGAATGGAAATTAATGGTGATCCTTATCAGTTCATTATGTCATTTCTCTGCCTCCTTTCAGTTGATTGTATAAGATTCAAACGATTTAAAACAAAATTTACATTTGACACATAAGTCACACTCACTTTTTCCCGAAAAAACAAAAAAAGAAATTGGTGAGTCTCATTCAGGCGAGCGTTTACCTAAGTGGTAGAGTACCAATCCCATCGAAGTAGTAGGCAAAACACCTCTTACAGAAGAGATCTAGCGGACCCACGCTTGCGAAAGGACCCATTTGATGGTACATTGACCCGGAAACCGCGATTTGCCGTAGGGCCTCTTGCAACCACGCTTGTTCGGGCCACTTTTTACCACGCTGATCCAGGGCCTAAGTTTAGTTATTATTCGAATTATTATTCCATTCAACGACCTTAATATCCTGATCCTAACATACGTCCCCAATTTGAAACTTTGTAACACAATTACTTTGCGTGTGCTATGCCGCCCCCAATCCGTTGCGCCAGCTCTATACTGCATAAAACAATCAACTCAAATCCATAGCGAAGAACTTTTTTTTTTCCGAAAACAATTTCGAAACAATCGTTACGTTATCCTTGTAGTCAGCCACCCAGCATTCCCTCGGCAATCTCGTTCACACAAAATAACGCGCTGACTATTATCGTAAAATCTTATTGAAGAGGGTTGTAGAAAAAAACTGATCTCACCCACCGACTAGCGGTTGGGACCGCGCGCTTATTTAGTTTCATTTCGAAAACGATTTCGATATGAACTCAATCTATACTGGTTGGGATGCCATTGTTTTCTCTATTTCGCGGAATTCAAATTGACTGCTAGACAAGACGCGGGGACTAGTTGAAGAGCTTGTCTCGAAATTATGCAAATGTGCGATGAAAGTAATTTTCCAGCTGAGTTAGGGGTTGCTGGTTGCTGAATTCTGATGCTCACAATCATCGATCGGAGGCACAGTTACAAGGATAGGAACTATATTTACCATCACGGGGGATGTGTTAATTGAACACTGTATATCAAGGGTTTGTTTTTGTTTATTCAATATGAGCGCGGCCGGTTACGCTGTGCCGTCCTTTGAGTTGCTTTGGAGGATGGGGGTGTTTATGTTGAAATTATTATAAGGACGGTTCTTACCTGCCCCCCTCCCCTCCTCAGCAAGCATATGCATGCTGTGGTTGTGTTGTGCGCTTAAGTGAATTCAATTTACGTGAGTGGTTAGCTGTTTGCTTGGGAAATTGTGGGTGCGCTTGGGTTGGGGTGGGGGTAAGATGAAATGGGCTTTTAATTAACCGTGTATTATTCAGAGGATGGTTACCTATAGTTAGTTAATATTAGACGTGTATGGCGTTCGAATTATCCCAATTACCTGGTTGATTTGGGCTTCCTTTTAGTTTGCGGAGAGACTGTGATTGGATATTGGACTCGGAATTGGATTTGGGTTTGGGTATTCTGAGTGCGCAGCTAATGGCTTTGCGGGCTTTGTTGATTTTCGCTAAGAGGAAAGTTTGATACCTGAAGTGCGTTGTTGTTTGATTTGAGGTATGAGATACATAAAGGACTTCGAGACCGACCGGTGCGTATGTGTTCACAGGTGGATTTTAATAGATTTCATGCATTTTAAGGGTTATAGGCTTGTTGAGCGTATTTTGGGTATAATTGAAGCATAATTGACCTTTAAATGTTGAGATCAATTTGCGACTCCTTTTGATGGTAATTTATTTAGTAAATGTTTAAGTCCATGGTTGTTGAGGACATTTTTCCCCCTTGAGATGGTGCAAAAAAAAGCCATCCTTTCTTCAGGACCCGACAACCGACAGTATTTACCGGGCATGATCTTATCTAACCAAATTTTACAGATGAGTGGATCCATGTTTCCCAGCATCAAATGAAGCTGCTTAATTCGGACTTAAGTTATGATGTGGCACACCTGACTTAAAAAAAAAACCCAAAAATGCATCTTAAGTTTTTTTTCCAACCTCTCGCGGACGTCTGACAAACATCCGAGAGCTCCATCTAGAAAGCTTTTTATTTTATGTTGCTTATCATAGAGTTAACTATGGTTGTAATGAACCAATTCCCAGACGCCTAAGAGAATCTAATAATTATAGTAGTTTGTTCGAGTTTGATCCCAGTAGGAACGCATTTATGAATTAATTAATTTTAACGCTAGGCTTTGGTGGTAATATTTAAGTATTTAAATTTTGTATTAAGTAATCAAGCGAGAGCAGTGAATGTTCTCATTTGATGTGCATGAAATAAATAAATAAATAAATAAACATAGCTGTCATTAAAGAGCTTCTCAATTAGCCGTTTGGACTCAACATAAAATTTAAGATCCCTTCCATTCGTTCCAAAATTGAAAAGCTCATACAAAACGAATGGTTGTGAGATGCTTGGTCTACGGTCCCGTTGCGCCAAATATTTATATTTATTTCCCAACCCTGATATCGTTTTGGTCTTATCTATCTACTGTCTGACAGCGGGACCTAAGTTGTCATCGTCGTTAGCACAGTCTGTGGGAGTAGTTTAGAACTTCAGCTGGTGTGCATAATTGTTCGTCTATGCATGTTTCGGGTCGAGCTTTATTGCGATGCCATATCCTCTCTACATTTTGATACAACTTTTGAACGTGATTAACCGTTTTAACATCTCCAACGAGATGTACCTCTTGGTTACCTGCATGAGGCCGCCGGCATTCATTTGTCGAATAGGAATGTTTTGCATTTGCAACTCAATCTGTGTTGGGCAATAACTTGACAATGGTTTTAGTTGACAAATTCTAAATGTTCTAAAGTTTCCTGAAAGGTTTTCTGAAACATGATGTATATAAAACTATCAGGCCATTACATGAAATAATCGATAAAACCCTTTAATAACCCATTACAGCTCGAAACAGCTATATTTTCTCTAGTCAAAGAGCTCTGTGTTTGCATCCGAGTTAATGTATACTCGACTTAATAGACGGCAAAAACTCAGTTTGCTTGGGCAAACTCGTAGTCCAGTTTATACCTAATACACTCTGTTTGAAAATGGGGTGCCAACAGACACGTTCTATGCCCGCCACTCCTTCGACAAGCCCCTGTCGTATAAAACTTTATGTTGCATATTTCAGTACCAAAAAAACCGATTCTCACATTTACATCATAGCGCGCAGCATAAAATACCCTTCATCCTTTGTCATTGTTTTGGCTGTAAAAAGAAACAATTCCTAAGCAACTCCCACGATTTATCCCATAGCCTGTTGTTAAATTTTCAAATCATAGTTTTTTCCCACTCGCTTTATGATTACGAGAACATAAAACATGATATTTGCATAAAAATGGCAAACAACCAGAAGGTCTGTGCATCCGCAAGCTCGACTGAACTCACCACAGGCACAGCTTTCACCCATCTTCCCCAGTTTCGCTTCCCCTTTGTAAACATTGCAGACAACCAACCCATCCATCAGATTCATGGCGATAGACAAGAAATTTCTATTCAATGTTTCCCCAAGGAGAAGCTTCTAGTGTCTAGTCGCACAGGAAATTGCCCAAGCAGAGGCGGGTGGAGAAAGAATTCAATTGACATTTCTATTTGTTTTAAGTGACAGAGGACAGAGGCATTAAGAAAAATATCACCGGCTCTGTTGGGGAATGCCGTCGTTAGACCCTACTTCGCAAATCGTTCCTTGTCTCTGGCGTAGTTTTGCTGATTCTATCGGTAGTCCTTTTTATTTCTTTACGGGGGTTAAATGTTAGAATACGCCAGCAGTTCGATCGGGAGCGCAATCTGCGTCTGACCCATTCAGTGCGGATTGCTGTTGTTTACCCTAGATTTGTTGGCATATCTACATCCTCATTATCATAATAACGGCGTTCACATCTCTGTTGTAACCTACATTTATGAAAGTATCCATTTCCGTTGGACATAGGTTTTTATACTCGATTTCAGTTCTTAATGCCGCCTGACAATTTGCGATACGAAAAAGGACTCAACGTAAATAATGAAAGTCATAGTTGTGGTTCGGAGAAGGTGATGCAAATTATTGGGGGTAGTCCCTCCTAATGGAGAACATTAATTGGAGTTTGAAATTAATTTGGGTCGTTGGCACCTACCTGTATTTCGAAATGGAAGTGATTACTGTACAGCAAAGGGCGTTTGGGATCTACCTGGGGTCGTTCGTTTGTAAACAACTTAAATGCGAGCATACCTGTGGGCTTTGTTGAACGGTATCTACGGTAAATGTTGATTTTAATAATTTGTAGGCAATTATTGGTTGTTAGTTGTTGTGTGGCCTAGACGCTGGTTGTACGGTTGTAACAATAAGGGCTGCAAATGAGCGGTACTCTAGCCCTAAGTGGCACCCACTGGATTCCCGTTGGGCGTACATCTCTATATGACTATTCATAAAGCTTTATAAGGAAGTGTTGAAAAATAGTGACAATAAATACGATTTTAGGGAGTCGCAACTTGTCTGAATTTCCCTGAATATTTGACACCAGTTTGAACCACTCATATTGTTTCAATGGTCGACCCGAGATAGTTTGCCATACCTAAGTCTGAACTTAGGAAGTTGACTGGTACACACGACTTCTCAACTTCTGATATTGATATGATCACTCTGGTGCAGTATCTTGATATTAGAGGCAAGGTAGATGGGACCAACAATTTGCCCGCTAATAATATTTAAAGCGCAAAATTTTAGCTTATATATAAAAAGCTGGCATTCCCCTTGAAGCTGAGGGTCCGAGTATATCTTGCCTCAAATAAAAATTCCATCGAGTATTTTATCAAAACTCACATTAAGCTTTCCAAACTATTTTTGTCATCGAGGGGGTCAAAGATTCGTCAAAGCATATAGAGCTTTTACAGCGAGTTCTTGAAAATCGAACAAAGGCAATAAAATGTATAACAACTAAGAGAAGTGGTCTCATCTTTGTCCTTGAAAGTCATTAGCGCCATGATTTTTCAGAAACGCATTTTCCCTGCGCCAAAAAGGCCTAAATACTTGATTTTTCGAAGTACTTAACGTCTTGTTATACCTACAGTTGGAGAGCATACACACTGCCGAAAACTGATGAAGAGTTTTCCCCTTTTAACAATACGCTTTACGCTTTCAAGAGGTTATAAGAAGATTGCCTGAAAATCAAATCGACGATCATGCGGCACCCTGAATGCTATCATAATCATTACCTAATCTTCTGTAATCCACAATAAGTAATAGACGAATTATACCGTCAAAATGCAGTTGCATGTTGTAAGATGAATATAACCCCAGCCGGTTTGATTTTTCTAGATACACCGATTTCCCTACAGGTTTCCGCTTAGGAATTTGTGAATATTTTATAAAAGAACGCTATTGGGTGTTCTTTGGGTAACTTTTCTACTGGCCACCACTGTATTTTATAGCCAGTTTTAAGCAGGTAACATACGAAACAGTCGTCGTTATTTGAATTCGATTTTTTAAGTCACTCTCCTACCATCTGTAAACATATTGAGAACTCTTGGGTTTGCTTATAAGGCCTGCATGGTTAAAAGATTTATATAAAAAAAATGTCACCTGTGCGGTTATAAGGGGCACGGCAGTTCTAACTTCTTGTACGATACTGACCAACATCCTCTAGATACTGTTTCGATCGGAGATTAAAAGACTTTTCTACAATACATCCAATAAACTTAGATCGACTTCGTTTTAAAAACGTCAACAACCTAAGTGGGCTGTATTTTAAATGTCAAGGCTCTGACTGTGTGCGATCCTATCGATGAGCTCAAACACAGTGGCCCTTAGCAATTAAACATTTTACCTTTAAGATACTACGACTTTTAGCAAACAAATCAATTCTAGTCTCTATCAATATACATAATATACAAATTGAAACGTTGCTTTTGCTCTTTTTGTAGCTGTGTGTTTTATAATCTCTTTATATAAAAACGTTTCACTTTGTGTGTGACCTTATAAATATATAGAATCGGGTTGGGTGGATTCACAATTTATATTTTCTCAAATGAAATAGGACCATTTATAGAAGGTTTAGAAATTAGAAAATTGAAAATCCGTCCAGCCGAAATTAGGATAACACTTTCTTTTCAATTCTTGATCTTTTCAAAATGAATATTTTCAAAAAAGGAGAATAAGTGGTGATATAAAACTTTATATTAAAGTGCGTGATATTTTGTTGCAGCTATTTTGAGCTTTATTTAAAACAAAATAAGTTGTTTTAATTCCGAGAATTCAAATAATTCCACCAGATTGATCGTTCGATTTCAAACATCCTATTTGTGGAGGCATGTAAAAAAACTCACACTAACTACAAATGTGCGCGTTCAATTAAAAAACGATACAATAGCAGTCGAATTTTCTAATCATTGGATATTGGAAATGGCAAATTTAACAGGCTTAGCAACACTACCAACACATTTTTTAGTTAGGATAAAGCGTGGTTCATCAGACTTCGCATGAAATTTGACCTTAAGTTAGGAAATAGTTAGATTCGATTCAGCGCTGACTAAGTCAAATAAGACAAATCACAAGCATTTGTACCTTTTTATCTGTTATATCATAACAATTTTTGTTTATTTGGTTAGTTCACATCAATGACAACTTGAAGTCTCCTCTCCAACTTGTGTCAAGGCAAACGAAATACCGAATCACGAGAAGAACTTAGTATTCAAAATGACCAAGAAACTGGACTGGATCCTCTATTGCTATTGCATGAATATTTAAAACGAGCTGAAAGCGAACAGTTTTCTGAAAGCAAACGCTCACAAAAAACAACACCACTCTCATTCTCTCCTTACCCAATTCAATCTGAAGTCAAAGTCTAAGTCACGTTCAATTAGCTTGCCCTGACTACAAGTATACCTCAAATAATGATGAACGATTATTTCGCAGTCGAAAATGGGACCCCAATACCAAATTGCGCCATTACCCATCCCATCTGGACCAATAGTGACCGCAAACTATTCAGTCAACGTGACCGAACTGCGCTGTGAATAAAATACATTTTTACGATCCAACCCATCCCAGGTGAAGGTAGCTCACAAACATCAGCCCAACAGATAAGCATTACAACGAATGCGAACACACACTCTTGCTTCGTATGACACTAATCAAATTTACAGCTGTTGTACAGCTATTGACATATCATAAAATTCGTATGGCCCTCCGCCCGATTGTATTGAATAAATCATGGATATCAGGTGCTTCTACCCCGAGTACCAAACACGAACCATGTCGAACAACGCTCTGACATTGACCAACAACAGTCTCGCACTCGCACTGCTGCTGCAGCTGATGCCATGCCATCCCTCAATATCAATAAAAGCTGAATACGTCCAGAGCCAAATTGGTATATCTATCGGCCGTAAAATTTCCGCCTGTGATTTGATTAAGTATTACAATTCATCGACGTGACAGTGCCCAGCCCGCAAATGATGCTGAGTAGTCGCACACACTCTGTTCAGGCAGGGGAATAAATCAATAGCAATTAAATTGACCCCCCGACTCGGACGGGCTAGGTTGGTTCTACCTTCGGTTCGTCTGAGGCTTCGAGAGTAGCCGTCTTTTTTGGATTTTATGATTCCTCGTTGTTGTTATGGTTGCGATTGAACTTTTATGTGCTAAGGTAGCGTCCCCTGCAGGGATTTAAACTGTCGACCGGGTGGATGAAAAGTAAAAGTCATCGAATTTAATTGGTCGTAAGTGTGCAGAAATTTCAAGACTGTTGGGACGTCTCTACCGAGTTTCAATACACTTGGATTTATTGCGCCTTGAAAATTGACACAAAAACTCCAGCGTCACGGAAAATAATGTTCTTCTGTTGCGTAGGGTAGCAGCATGAGTAAGCGGTACACTACAGTCTTTTCAATCACTCAGTGGTTGAAAATGTTGTCGAGGCACTTAAATTAGGAATTCCACTTAATTGTAAAAATCCTGAGTGCACGCCTTGCTACTTCTTCAGATTTGTCGTTTCTTACCTATGTACTTTAGTCAAGACTAGCTGGATGAATTTCAAAACTCATTCATCGAGGTATAATTAGTAATTCATCAGAGTTTCTACCTACATCTCAGAAGCTGAACACAATAAATCTTCGGCTCTAATCAGGTCCTCAAAAGTCAAAGCAATAAAGAGACCGCTTTGGCAACTTTCTTGAAAGGAGTTGTCATAATGACAAGTGCTTTACTTGCAGGTACTTCCTTTAAAGATCTTACAGCCTTAATGTGGTGGGGCCTAACCTTATAATACCTGTCTGCAAGCTGTATTTGACGTCTGCGGTACTGAGATTTTACACTTTTGTAATCATGACTATATAGCTTCGCCAAAGACGCGTCAAAGATATGGTTTTGCATCTTTACTCGGAGCCCCATGCTGTAACTGATTTCCCAATGTCATTTGTTATATCCCCATTCCCATTGTAGGTGATATTCAATAAGTCGGTCTCAGTATCCCGATGCAGGTTACAGGGCTTTACTTCTTTCCAACGAGGTATGGTAAAGTCAGGTATTTCTGAAGTTGGTACCTTTATCAACGTAAATTATTCCCGCCTTAAGCAAAGCTAGCCCACAACCTTGCAGAGACAACCACCCACATCTATCAAGTTAGGTGCTTGCATCTAAATGGGTCCTCATCTCTAAATACCCCCACATCTATCAAGTCGGAGTCCTAAATGTGTCCCAAATGATTGCTACACATTTACAAGAGTGATAAACATTTGAAACAATTTCCGAAATCATATTTACCCCCAGGCAGGGCCGAATTTAGATTTTAGACCCTCGCCTTATAAGTTATCGCATTTAAAACAATTACAGAAAATTCATTGATCCTTCCAAATAGAGCTACCAACACTCATTCTGGCGATGGGAAAAATATCCCAGCAAACGATAAGTGTGGGGTGAAGTTTTTCGTTTCGGTTTTTTTCTTTTGTGTATCCTTTACCCACAAATAAAACTGAAGACAGAAAGATAAAAGCAAACAGATCCCCTACTTTCACACGTAATGACACCCGTAAATACTGCGACAGGATTGAAAAACTTTTCCTCGTCAAACACGTATCCTGAATATGAATTAGCCAGCTCCCAGGGTAGCGAGGGCGGGTAGTTAGTATTCAAGCACAACAAGAAAATAATAAAGTGCTCGGCAAATAGGAAATTCGTAGCAAAAAAAAACGTTCTACCCCAACATGCTAATGAAAAATGTTTAAAGAGATGATAACACCCCCGAGACACGGATGAGTGGAGATGCCTCCAAGGAGCATACACAACACAGAGGCGACAAGGACAAGGACACTTTCACCGAAGCCAATTTAAATACTTAAATTTCGGCATACCTTAAAGAGCTGTATGGACTTGTTCCGATCGTTTATCCTCGCAAAGCCTCATCCAATCCGACAGACAGTTGTTGTCCTTGTCATCTTCCCTTTTTGCATTAATTACAAACCCTTTTCATGGAGCAATTGAAGCTGAAGGTGTGCGCGCTAGTATAACCGCCCCGTGTGAGTGTACTCGTTCTCGATTCCGATTCAAAAGGACTCATCTCAACTGAAAAAATATTTACCCAACTAATGAACGTAATGGAGTGAGGGGATGCTGTGACGTGATATGCAGTCATCTTCGTTGCTTGGAGACTATGTTTCTGAGGAACTTTTCCCGACTTCATGGCAGGCAGTGGCTTTTGGCCAAAAAGTTAGTTTATACCTTCGAAAGAGGAAGAAGGATTTAACTTTAACACGTCGCCCCGACAGATTAAATGGCACAGAATACGGACTTCAGGTGAAGTTTCGGGTTTGTCGTTGGCGTTGTCGGTGCGGCGCGACGCAGCGCGGTGTTGAGAAGTTTACCTAACAGCATTATACCCAAGTTTATCGGTTGATGGATGTTCAGTTGAAGATGATTTTAACTGCTCTTCTCGCAGAAGGATATATGCTTTCGAGACGCTGAAGTCGATGCATGCCCAAGCCCAAGGATGGTTGTATGCAAAGTTTAGTGGTTGTATTAATTTCGATGATGAAATATTAAAAGGAAGTGATGCTGCATGAAAAGTCAAAGATGGCTTCTCAGTTGTTGGGGTGGAGTTTAAAATGCCAGACTGGGATGATACATGAATGGTTGGATTTTAAAGGTGCTTTTAAAGGGAATTTCCGAAATTTTTAAATGTATATAAATGGGGTTGAAAGTGCTTGTTTTCAGTTGAGAATTTTTTTTTTTTTTTTTTAAAACCAAAAAACATATATGTGTGAGTTTTTGTTTTAAAAAACATGAAACTCACGACCCGATTCTTATATTAAATTGAAATGTTCATGGTAGACCATTGGTAGACTACGCAGCTCTTTCCCTACTTTTCACAGTGACACCCTGCAAAACCCTCTTTTTAAATGTTTACTGCTGAGATTGTGTTAAAATTTTGAAAAAAATATTTTAAATTTCAAACCACCACTTTTTAAAACTTTTATTCTCTTCTTTTTGTCGAAACAACAATTTCGCTTTCTCGCACCTCCCTAGCACGACGCCATCTTGTTTTCTTTTACGCGTCCGAATCATCATCCGACTGGGTACATTCAGATGACGTTGCAATTGGGTGACACTATTTGTGCAATTTATAAAAATTTGTGAATAGGCATGTATAGTATATGTGTATTAAAAAATCAAGACAGCTATGGATATAAAAGAAAGGTTAATGAATTTTCAAAAAAGGCTACAGAAACGGCCTGGAAAACGAACCATAAAAAAGGACACAAAGCTGATCTACGGGAAACTACAAACACTTCGAAAAATGATCTGAGGGACTCACCGAAAATTACTCAAGATGCAATATAAAAAACACTTCAAAAAGGGCAGCGAAGCATGCTTCAGATAAAACCAAAGACGTGTCAAAAAATACGTCAAAACTGTCAAAAGGAGCCAAAGAAATACCACAAAAATCCATAAGGAAACACATGAAATCACGCTTCGAGAAAACCCTGGAAAATGCTTAGAGAAAGGACCCAAAAAAAGGACTAGAAAATCTAAATACCGCGTCGCGCCGCGAAGCTCCAAGAAATGATCCAAAAAAATTGGCACCGAAAAACAACCAGAAACCAACCGAAAAGTGTCAAGTAGAACTTCTTGAAAAATGCTTAAAGGAATTGGAAAGAGTTCCAAAAACGGCACGAAATAAAGTCAATAATCAGCATAAAATCCTGTAAACGGTCCAAAGACTGTTTGGTGAACAACATAGAAGTACATTTTAAAGGTTGGAAAATATTTCCATGAGTCTTTTTCTTCATGAAACAAAGGACAAAATTACAGATGACAAATTGGTAAATGGAGATAAGGACAACAATCTAAAACTATTATCTACATACAAGAAAACTGACTCCGATAAACCGGTTTTGAAAGCTTTCTTAGGGCTCCAAGAACAAAACGGGCTTTTATTTTATTGCCTCGCCTACTTTCTGAAGGCATTTCAGACTAAACGGTTCTTTTTGTCTTCCCCAATACGTTAAGCTTGACAAACTTTTTCAAATGAATTCGAAAAAGAAAAACAAATTTGTTTAATCAAGCAGCCAATCACATGGAACTTTTGAGAGCAGTGCCTGTATTTTTCTATATAAATTAAAACAGACAGAAGTCGACAACTAGTACTTAGAGCTAGAAGAAAGAAAAACACGTAGCACTAGAAATAAGTCAAGTTTTGTCTTAAGATGTAAAATCTTTTTCAGAGAACCCTTCAAAAAGATGATGCCTTTCTAATTTCAAGTCAAAAACCTCATTTTAAATTTCATTTTAAATTCATTTTTATTACTATCATTCATTAAACTTATATGCTAGACAAAAACGATTAAATCTAATTTAAAGCTAACATTTATCTTAATCTAGCTTACTGGCTCCAACCGAGCTCTCTAAACGTAACTATATTCTTAAAACTATTGCCTTTCGGCCTTAAATCTATCTATATTTAATTTTGCTTGTTTTTTATTTTTCCACGAAAGTTTGAAAAACTTGAATTCTTCAATTGGATGTCTTTATTTATCCATTATTATCCACACAATTCCTAGAGGAAATGCCAAGGCCAACTCTCTCCATTCAGAAATATCAGTCAAACGAATTAACTCGGAAATAATTCATCCTACCCATGAGTCGTTCCGGTGAAAAGCCTTCACCTGAAGGAAAGCTGAAAATAAAACACAGTATATTACCTATTTAGATCAGCACAGCGATCCCCCTGAGTCCTTCAAAACCCGATTTTCGATTGAAAAATTCCTTAAAATAGACAGAGGATAGCCACCGGCGGCGAAGTACATTCTGCAATCGGAATTAGTTCCGAGAACTCAGACAATTCCAATCCAAAGCATGAATACTAACTTCGCTCGCTTTCTGATGATGAACGACAGCGCTGAAAGGCGCCTTCTCCCTTCCGCGTATGGAGGCAGCACACACTCTCAACTAACCTGGCACTCAGTCAAAATACTGTAAATATTTGCATAACTGAATAAATTGCATCATCCCTGTGGCGCTACTGCGACGACGACGTGAGAGTGAGACACGAACATCAAAACGGGGAACGAATATTCGGAGCCCAGCAGTACGGTAGGATTTCCATAGCTCCAGGACGCAATAAGGAAGATTTTCCATTTCTATACTTCGCCATTGAAAGGGCGTAATGTGTGACAGCTCGGGGGGCGAACGATTGTGATGGTTTCAATTCCCAAGTCTCCTGTGGTTATATACACACATATGAGACGGAGCGAAGCGTGATGTAACCACATAGCGATAACCACCATTGCATCGGTTTTAATCAAACACACGCAATGGGGGTTCCCTTCGAAATCACATTGCCTGGATTGCAGCGGCAATTTATTGTCTTCAAATAAAAATTCTATTAAACGCAAAATCTGCGCATCCCTTCTGCGCTCGTTAGAATCAATTCACAAATCGAGTGAGTTTCGGAGTCTAATCGTAGTACCGAGCCCATAAACGCCCATTTAGATTTTATCAATTTAATTAATCGAATATGCCCTGCAGAAGGGGTGCCGCATGACTACCATGTCGAAGTGATCAAATTACCAAACTCATTAAACGGAAAATTAAAGTTCAGCCTGTGCTGCACGGACCGTGAGGCGTTTCTGGTTATAGCGTTATTTATTAACGAAAGGCTATAAGTTAACCTCTATGAACAATACAATGGTGTAACAAAACAACCGCAAAAAAAACCATGCCAAGCACATGCACCTCTAGCCGGACGATGGAGTTTTATGACCTCGTGGATTTATACTGCCCCATAGGAGTACAGACTTTTTGGCGGATGGTAGACTTTTGGTTTCCGGTTCACCTGGATCTCGCATTCTGTAATTTCGTTTCGACTACGCGTCTCGATGGGTTTTGCAATTAAAAAACTGTTCCACTTGAAATGCACTCCCGTTCACGACTGGGATAATAATTTCTTACCGCAGGCGGTTGTTCATTGTAAAAGTTCAAGGGATATCCTCTTGTATATACAGTTTTGGTGATGTTACGTGGATCGTGGTCCAATTAACACGTTACGTGAGGGTTTATTGCATTATGAAGTTGATATAATTGGTGCATTATGAAGTTGTAATAATTGGTGTTCTGTTATCAGGTGCTGCTGGAAAGAAAGAAAGGTCCAACCAAATTAGGTACGTATCTCTTTAATGTTGTCGAGGTGGTTATGTAGGGACTATGAGAGCTTATTACTTTACAGAGGCCGATCATGGTTGAGACACTTTTTTGACTTTATGAAAGTGCTGGCTACCAGCTTCCAGATGCCGTCGATCAGTACTTACTTTGCGTAAGGTTATTGCGTAGTATCTATGTAATAAAAAATATGCTAGAATCTCACCTCGCTTAGTTTCAAGCATAAATATTTTCCACTTGTTTGAAAGTCTATATTGCTCACCTTTAGGATAACGTACGAAGGTGACTTGTGTTTCAAATTATTTTTATAAGAATTGAACTGTATGCATATGAAAATAATTTCCACTCTAATCGGTCGATGCATTGCAAAACTAGGAGCTAGAAGCTATTCGTGAAACTCTCTCTTTTAGACATCAGCTTGGGGCTCCTTTCTCTGAACAGCGGATAGTAATCAAATATATCCTATAGTTTAATCTGGGCATTTAGCAATAGAACTGCGTAAGCCGGAATCAATTTCATGCAGTAGTTTTGAAATCTACTCCGGACAAACACCTTACAGTCGGAGAAAATTTTCAATTCTGCAAAGCTAAGGCTGTTCCATAATATATTCCATTGTGAAATTGTACTTTAAGTCAGGCCAAGCTTTCTTCACTAAGGCCTTGCAATTGCTTCGTCTGACTTTCGACTGCCCAGGAATATTCTTGGCATCAACGGCTTTTGTTTTTTTTTTTTTTTCTTTGTAAGGAGGTCCGGTGAACTCTTTAAAATTTCAAAGTTAATGGCTTAAGCCAAGTGATAAATAATTCTTTGGGTCCAAATTTAAATGACATCCAACATCTTGTCATATGTGTTCCTTCAAATGAAAACCAAAAAAAGGGATTGCCTCCTTATCTTCTTATTCGGCTGGTTTCTGCTTGTCCTCGTAAATCTCGAAAAGTAATCTGTCGATTGATTTGAATTCTTCTCTCAGCGTTGCATTCGATGACACACAAGAAAATAACCTTGCAAACGCTATTTCTCGAACTTGGAACATTAATGTGTATTGTCTGAGCAAAAGCACTGATAGGGACGTTAAGAAAGCGGGGCGTGGCACTTCCTTTGTAACAATTTTTTTCTAAAATCACAACAATTGCCATTTCTGACTGCTTCAGCCTTGCAACTTGGAAAATTTAAACGTTTATAGCCCATTGGAAGTATTGAACATATTGTGGGCGGAATGGAACAAAGGGGCGTGGCAGCTCTCATGCAATAGTTTATAAGCTAAAAGTTGCGAAATGCGTACCATTGATCTGCTCCTGCACTTTCCGGTCTATTCACTGGTAGTTTGTGGACAGCCCTTTATCTCGAACCTTGTTATAAGTTTAGGAACTATTTACGTCCTGCCTCCCATCATCAAAATTATCGTATAGTAACCACCTGAACACTGAGCCAGTGAGCACATTGAACTTTAATACTTTCATTTCATTTCATTTCGAGAAATTTCAATCAAGGTAAAAGGACTCACAAAATACAAGCTAAAGCACACGACAGAAAAAGCAAATCAAAGCTGGATTCCGATTGAAATTCCATCGAAATGCATCCACGGCATGTACTAAAAGCCGACCGCATATTGTTGCTGTTGCCGCGTCTTATCCGTCGGCATAGGTACTCGTACACCCACTTTTTAATATCGCATTGTCATTCGAAATTGACTTTCGTCCTTCCCTCCAACTGCATCAGGGACAACAACATAGAAGCCTACCGCAGCATAGAAGCGCACAACATAATATAGGAGTATCTGCTCTGCCACAGGTTGAAAATATTGCACGACCTTTTGTGAGTTTGTGAGGCATCATACGAAAATGGGGAAAACTTTGTGCTTCGGTTTTTTCTATCCTTGGACGTTGTAGGATATATTTTTAGAATGCTTCATCAGTGCACGCAAAAGCGAATTCGCCCATCAAAGGCTCTTACACAGAGAACATATATACAAAAAGCATTAACAAGCGAATAACCTTTAAAATGAATTCCAACTCAGCAGCATCCAGGGTCCTTTAAAGGACTCGGAAATAAAATGCGAATAGTTTCTCCACAGCGAACTATGGATAGAAAAAGCTGCTAATAACATGACGTTCTGAGCGAACCAGACTGGGCGTGTTCCTACCATATCCTCCGGCAGCGAGGCAAATGAAAAATACAAGATAATAATGTCATATCTCTCTGGTCCGAGAGTGTGGAGTGGTGTGGAGGCCTAGGGCGCTGTTGCACGTAACACAAGTACCCAAACGAAACTGAAGACGTCGGCAGAAATTTTTGCTTCGCCTTTTTTTCGGGAGGCCATAACCTCTTTGCCTCGAGGCAAAGGAGTGGGATTTCTTTTCATTTTTTTTTCCTGTTGCTGCTGCTTCATGGCTTCTTGAGGACTCCGCCGGGATAGGCGCTTTCTTCAATATTATATAGCAGAGCGTATAGAATGTTGTTGCGCTAAAGTTGTCTCACGAGATGTCGAGGAAACTATTTTTCAGATTACAATCTCGTAGCAAATGTGTAAGTGGATTTGTATATGCTCGGTATAGTATTTGCAAGGATTTTCTTTCAATTTTATTTATTAGCTCTTCAAGGACTCTTCGGTGTACGTTTACTATATGTGAAACTGAGTTCACGCTAAGATTGGAAAGCCAGATTGGAGAGTGAATGTGTGCGCCTTATTCAATTTGAGGCGCACACAATAAATACACAGAGTGAATGTGTTTGTGGATTATCGATTCTTGGATCCTTTCGGGAAAGTGATTGCAAATGGGAAATGATAATGTGCTATCGTATCTGGTATAATTGAGGTAATATTGTTGGCTTAACTATATAGGCACTTGCACGTAGCTTGGGTTGGGGAGTGACGCTGCAGCAGTCCGAGTTGGTGATGCTTTGCGTAGTAACTACTGTGTATATCGATGGTGATGGTAGTGCATAGTTGGCTGGGGTGGGCCTGATGTTGGTCTTTTTAGGCTAACTTTTCTTAAACCCTTTGAGATAAACTCTTTTTTCTTACTTAGGTATAGTTGTATGGAATCTTCGGAGTTTTCGGAGCTGTTTGACGTTTCTGCAAGAAAAATTACAACATTGGGGGTTTGCAAGGACTTGATACAAAATGGTGGGTCAGCGAAGCCAATATCATCGACGAAATAAATAGTGGGTGTTGCTATGCCTAGGCCTAGCTTACATTTTTTCGACGAATTTGGGGTTGTCTTCACAGGACAACGACAACCTTTTTGTCAAAGAAAGTTCAAACACTTACGATTCGAGACTAAACAATTTTTGGAAGTTCGCTCTACAGCTGATGGGTATGTCTACATCGACAAGTAGGACTTCTATATTGAGATGAAAGCGCAGCTCAAGTGTCGCGCTACGTATTGGTCCCTAAAAATCGAGAGAGATAATATTCAAATGGTTGTAGCTTGGCAGAAGCCTCTAATCTATAAAGCTTGAATTATTTAGCCAGATAGAACGTCCCTTGATACCTATAATTTTAGAAATATACGCATAGGACGGTTGCCAACTTAAAACATGACTTCGGACAAATATACCGAAAGAATGGAACGGAGAAATCAATATTGGGACAAAGATTTAATTTTCCACACATTATTCGTTTTAAAAACAAGTATTTTAAGAATAAAACAAAAAAAAACCTATTTTAGTGCACCTCAAAATAACCCAAGGTTAATTGTTTACGTTCGAAATGTACGGAAAAGCATATTGAGCCACTCTCAATAATTTTCTTAAATTCAATTGAAATCCAACAAGTGTAGGTGTATGCGATGCGGACAATGACGCGTTAATTGCACACACAAATAATTCTAAATCATCCGTTGTCTCTGGTTGTTGGAAAAGAAAAGGTGTTTTCCAGTGCATTTTTTTTTTCTTTTTTCTCTATAAAACTTATCTGTAGCATTGTAAGTAAATAAATCGGATGTTACCTAATAATATTGGTATTCTTCAATGTAAATATTAGCATAAAACAATTCTGGCTTGTATTTAACAAAAATGATTAACTTGAATTTGTTAAAAAAAAATGTGAACAGGAGACTTGAGACAGTTTCTTAAGGGAGAGTTGATCAAAGCTAAATGTATGTAGTTTTATGCCTAAGTCATATAGTTATTTAATATTAAATTAAGTGATTTATTTATTTTTGTTATGTTTCTGAAGTTTATTTTCTTTAGCTAAGAAACTGAGTAACTACTTTTTGTTATTTATGTACTGTAAAACGTTATGCTTCTTATTTTTATTATTATTTTATTGTTTGTTTTTGCAAACCACAAACACAATAAAAATGAATTCTACTCACATTGGAAGTGGATAAATTATATGTTTTTTTTTTTTTTTTTTGTTTTGCTCATAGAATTTGAGTATGTTCAAGTCTCCCAATGGGGCGGGATATGAGCAGAAAGTCTGTTTTGAAACATTTGTCATTTGCAAACAATTTCTTTCTTAAAATAGATAAATATAGCTATAAGGAAAATGCATTTAACAGGTGGCTGTGATTGATAAACAAATGAACGATCTTACAAAAAGAAGCTCAAGTTTCCGCTTTCCCCCCACGTTACCCTATTTTTTAGTTTTTTGTTGACATAATTTTCTTTTTTATAAAATAAGTTGGGGACTGAGAAATTGACATATAGAAATAAATGCGTGAACAGAAGTGAACTCTAACTAGCGTTGGCAGATTTTTTTTTCGAACAAGGCGGAATTTTTGAACTATTTGAGTAAAAAAGCGAGATTCTTACGCCGAAAGCGGGATATAAAAAAAAAACATAAGCAGCAGTAGTTTTCAGTTATCTATCTCTTTTATTTTTATGTAATTAAGCTTAAAATCAAGATTGACAGGCAAACAAATTTATATTCAATGAAAGTAAGTTATTGTGAATACGCAAACGTAAGTAGGCAGCAGTTTTTAATTACTGATCTCTTTATTTTAGATTGAAATTAACTTTAAAATCGAGTCAAGTCCCGCCAAAATCGGGACGTCTGGCAACGCTGACCCTAGCACAAAACCGCTCTTAAGCGAGCATGGAAGAGATTATTAGCACAGATATGAAAAACTCTCCAGTTAACCTATGTGGGTGATTTTTTAAGAGGTTTAGAACTATTAAAAAAAAAAAAAACACATAAAATTCGAAAAAATGAATGAAATATTTATTTGAATCGATAGTTTGAACCTTGCAATTTAATGTTTAAAGATAATTTCATGCAAATGTTGACCGCGGCTGCATCTCAGGTAGCCCATCCGCTGAGTCCAATTTTGGCATACTCTTTCACACATATCGGCCGGTATCTCACGAATGAATGCATGGATGTTGGCTTCCAATGCGTCAATCGAAGCGGGCTTGTCCCTATACACATTAGCCTTGGCATACCCCCACAAAAAATAATCTAATGGTGTCAAATCGCACGATCTAGGCGGCCAATTGACCGGCCCGAAACGTGAAATTAACTGTTCACCAAACTCGCCTCGCAATTGCGCCATTGTTTCGCGTGCTGTGTGGCATGTGGCACCGTCTTGTTGAAACCACATATCATGCAAGTCAAGAACTTCCATTTCGGGCAAAAAAAAGTTTGTTATCATCGCTCGGTAGCGTTCACCATTGACAGTAACGCTGCGATTCGCATCATCTTTGAAGAAATATGGCCCAATAACGCCGCCGGCCCATAAACCGCACCAAACAGTGGCTTTTTCGGGATGCATTGGTAGCTGTTGCAATGCTTCTGGCTGATCTTCACTCCAAATACGGCAATTTTGCTTATTTACGTACCCATTCAACCAAAAATGAGCCTCATCGCTGAACACAATTTTTCGATAAAAAAGCGGATCCTCGGCCAGCTTTCCAAGAGCCCATTCACCAAAAATTCGGCGTTGTGGTAGGTCGGCTGGCTTTAGTTCTTGCACCAGCTGTATCTTAAAAGGCTTTACGCCCAAATCCTTCCGCAAAATTTTCCACGTAGTGCTGTAACAAAGGCCTAACTGCTGGGAACGGCGCCGAATCGACATTTCGCGGTCTTCTGTCACACTAGCTGATACGGCCGCAATATTTTCTTCACTACGCACAGTACGTAAACGTGTTGGTGGTTTAATGTCCAACAAAGTAAATTTGGTGCGAAATTTGGTCACAATCTTCCGAATAGACTGCTCAGAAGGTCGAGAATGCCGATCATAAAATGGAAGCAGCGCGCGATGAACATTTCGAACCGAGCACGAATTTTGATAGTAAAATTCAATAATTTGCAAGCGTTGTTCATTTGTAAGACGATCCATGGTTAAATTGCAAACCAAACTGAAGCTGTTTGACAGTGACACAAGGTACTAAACACACGTCAGCTGTCAAAACCAGTGTTGCCAAAACCAAACCAGCTTAAAAATCACCCTTTATAACATCGAAATGAAGTCGTAACAAGAAAATTCAGAAAAACCACAAGTAGGAAATAAAAACGGCAGCCAAACGTTTACTGCAAAATCAATAGGTACTTCCACTGATTCTAGTCGCGTGTATCTCCGATGAACTTGCTGGCGAACGGAACACGAATCGCCTATCGGTTTGCTGGGATATATTTTGTGTGAAACAAATATATCGATTTTATAATCAGGTACCATTCGCATAAAACCCATGCGGAAGACCACATTGAGAACATCGAGCGGAATCTTAAGCGAATGCATACAGGAAGATAATGCGAACGTGGGTCGCTTAAAGAATCTTACACTTGTGCCAGTTATCATATTATTGTCTTCATATCCCTTTTAATTGTTTCACTTGTCATATTAATTGTTTTTAAATCTAAATGCAATTCCAACAAATACCTACAGCCCATGCGAATAAAGCACCCATCTACAAACTTCTTCCCCTCTGCAGGTAACCAACTTCCGCATTCCACCATCCCAAGTTGAATGCTCCCTTCACAACGTTGTTATTGTCGTAACAAATAAGTAATGCTCATCCTTTCCGCCGTAAAGTTTCAATTTTTCAACTGTCATCATTTTGTGTTGCAACACTGGGTTCATTTGTCCTCTTGAATCATCATCAATACCTACCTATCCGTGGGGAGTTGTAAACTTTAGCAACACATCCTTTGAACGATGTACGAAAATTGTCATTATCGATAAAATTTTCCTGTTCATTCAGCTCTTGGCTGTGTTGTACTCGTAGCTCCCTGGGCCATATTGCCTTACAGCTTACACATACATTCTGATTACAAATATCGCTTTAATCCCCTTATGACGTTTATTGTCTGCCTGGCTCCATCCAATACATGGTGGTCTACTCAAGTGTGTGCTGTGTGTGTGTTTTAGGACTTTTAATATTCTTTGGAACTATACACACCGCGTTGTGGTGCATTCACTTTGAATAATTTTAACTGTACTGTACGGGGAAAAAGCCTAGCTATTTGCAGGCGAAATTTTTGCTCAACCAAATTTTCCACTTGGATGCATTTATGTGGTGGCATACACGAGGCCAAAATAATAATAAAAAAAATGCATATCCAAGAGACGGTTTTTAGTCCTTCTTTCTAATCCTGCTACGAATACTCAAGTAGATAACACATCGTGCGTGGTGGTGGTTGCCACAACAACCATGAAAAGGGCTGTTGTGGCGGGTCCTTTTGAAGCTGCCTAAAAAGTACACGTAGGTACACAGTCGTGCATTTGAGGTTGAATATGTTTTAAAATATAAATCCTTTTGTGCGGTTTTGTGAATTTTATAGGAACTTTTCAGAATGCATATAACTATATGTAAAAACTTTTATTATTCTTGTTTTTTAAAAACTCCTCTAGGATTTAATTTGAAAGGGAAGTTGCTTCTTTTTTCTTCTTTCGGTTGTTGTTCTTTAGAATTTGTTTTATAGTTGATGTTAGAGTTTCGGTTGGATAGTTCGAGGAACTTGCAAAGGCAAAAGAAGCAAGGATTAAACAAGTTTCTACAAAGTTTAGGCAGAGGAGGACAGATAAGAATTTCAACCAGAAGTTTCCATTTACTTGTTACACGATTCCATACTCTCTATGACCATAGGGAAGACGTTTTTACATTCTTTGAACAGCAAAGAGGTTCCTTTTCTGCACGCAGACAAGACTCCCGCATGAGCCTTTTTTGGCAACAACTCTCTGATGCCCTAATCAGTGTCTCATTAAGGAACTGCTCGCATGTAAAACGTGCAGCAAAAAAACGCGTCCAATAAGCAGAAGCATATTAACGTCGACCCGAGGAGGGGGGAAAAATCGTTTTCTCTCCTTTGAAAAAGCGGGCACAGCCCTTGGGGGAGATCCGGCCCCAAAAAAGGACTTTATTGGCTATTATAAAAATGTCAATGGGAATTGAATGCGATGCACGTGTCTTCTTTCTTTGCGGGTGGCTTCTTGTGTTGGAATACAGAACAGAACTTTGGAAAGCGTACCTTTTTATGTAGATGGTACCTCGTGTTATTAGTTGAATACATTGTGAGAGTTATGCGAAAACATTGCAGGAAGTTCGCGAGAGACGGAATCGTGAATGGGAATGCTTGGGAAAATTGAATGCCGGTTGCAATGATTCGGAAATGTAACGTCGCAGCGATTCATAACGAGTTTAGTTTGTTCATTCTTCATTGAATAGGAGACTATATGGCGGTTGGTTGATGGTATTGTGTGGTTACAATAATCTTAACCAATAATTTTACAGACCTTACTTCTACAGAGGTTTCAAATCCTAAAAAAATAAAAAGAAATGAATATTTTTCGTGGAATCTTCATAAAATTTGTTTAAGTTATATAAGCTGAATAGCCACAGTGATTATTTTTCCTCAAAGGCTGGTTGGTATAGGAGGAGGAGTAGGACCTTATACAGAATTGGTTGCTGTACTATATAATTAAAACCAGAAACGTTAAGAACGAAAATGAAGTGGTTTTCACTTTAATTTACACATCGTTGACTGAACAAATAAATCAATGTTAACTAAGCATTAAAATAATTAAAATCATGAATTAAAATTCAACAATTCAATGAACACAAATTTAGCAACAAAAGTAGGTTTTAAGGTAGGTAGGTACTACCTATATGAATTTTGTGGACTCACGAAATGATTGTACATTTAGTTAACTTCACTCCAAGTCAGTCACTTTTTGATTGAAAAATCATGTATCCTGGCAACTACTACTGATGATGAGTCCGTCATCCACATCGGGGTCAAACGCATTGGCTTAAGTTCTTTCACAGTTTAGATTTAGCACTTCGGATTCAGAAGATCAAAACCA
The DNA here is from genome assembly GCA_963082955.1 of Cheilosia grossa. Classification (NCBI taxonomy): domain Eukaryota; kingdom Metazoa; phylum Arthropoda; class Insecta; order Diptera; family Syrphidae; genus Cheilosia; species Cheilosia grossa. Next base: position 53,728,391 of record OY720148.1, read on the forward strand.
ATCGAACTAAAGTAACCAAAAAGACAAAAGAAATCATAAAATCAAAGCGAAACAAATTCACAAATTTATCCAAGAAAATCCAAATTGGTGTGACAAATGAAAAAATTCAAATCTAGATCGAACAAGTAAACCTAATAAATCAATTTCCGAGGTAAGCCAAGGACGTCCAAATGTCAAGTTTAAGTGAATATTTCGATTTTTTGACCTAGCTATTTGTTAAAAATTTGGCCCAACGTTGACATCCAGCACATAACATCACAGATGAAGGACCTGGAAGCAAAAACTCTGTTAGTTACTTTTCCCCGAATTTTATTGACAAACTTGAACACCACTTTTGGCAAAACCTATACACGGTTTAAATTTGGGGGAGTTTTTTAATACATCCGCAGTATTTCAGGTCTATAAAATACAAGAAATAGTAGATTTCCATATTTCCAATTCATTAAACTTTTTCTGTAATATTTTTCATATTCAAATTTAACAATGGTTTCATTTTAATACGAATTTTCTGAACTTTAATCTTGAAAGATAAAAAATTAATAAAATAGGATATATTCTTTTATTTGTTCAAGATCACATTCCAAAAGTCAGTCAAAATGCTATTACAGCTGACTTTATCTGTTTTCTCTGTAGATTTCATTAAACTATTTTACGTTATGTAAAAAAAAGACACATTAGCGATTACCTTCATAGGCCAGTATCGAATTTGGTAACACTGGCTTGTAGTTCGAGTTAAAATATTTTTTAAACAAACCATGGGCCCAATTGTTGTTCACCAAAAGGCCTCATATTCTGAATATGCATCAACAGTAAGTATTCTAATCCTTTTTACCTGACTGGACTGGACTGGCTCCGGGTAATGTTATACTTTTTATCTCTTTACATTATTTTTTCACAGTCAGTTGGTTATTTTGTTAATAACCTATTTTTAGATATATTTATGTTTCAACGCCAATTAGAATATTTATCTTAAAGTTGAAGCAGTCCATGAGCCTACGACTTTTAAATCACAAAACGCCTCGGCCCTTCCGATAAATTAACATCAATAAATAATGTCTACATTTTAAAATAAACTCCCGTTTTACAGTCCGAAGCCTCAGATAATTTATTTCGTTCCAAAATAATTGCATAATCCCAGCATCGAATAAAAGATGAACATAATCCAATAAAAATCGCCCCAAATGAATCTACAATATACAAACCATCGACCAGCGACATAATGAATTTTATTTACTGCCAAAGTGAAATTTGCATATTTTCCTGAAAGCGGACATTATCATCATACCACCGCTTCCGTTTCGTAACGAAGCCGACTTCCACGGCCCACCCGGTTTCAATGCTTTTGCATAAAATGGAGTTTTGCAATTTGTTTTTGTTCTGCAACTCTTTCATTGCATAAGCGAAAGAGGATTAACCCTTATTCAGACGATAGGTAGACCGACTACACACATCATGCATCCCTTTACCAGAAACACAATTTTCCGGTTGTTTAGTTAATGATTACTTGGATGGAAGCCAATGCCATATAGCGAGCGTGGGCTGCATGTTATCCCTGGCGCATCCTTTTCACATCATCATAGTCAGCAGAAAAAGTTTTTTTTTTCTTTTTTCAAATTGATGGTGTTTCGTTGATGTTCTTGTCGCTGCCAGAAATACTTGACTTAACAGCCGAACCGTCTGCCACAAGGAAGGATTAAAATTCCACTCCCATCAGGTTCATATATTTGCTTGACAGTCGGCCAAAAAACGGCTACAAATGCGATTAACTTGGTGCGACATTGGGGTTGAGGTTTTCCACAATCCCATTCATCAGGCGATTAATGTTTTATTTTCTTTCGACAGGCAAAAAGGATTGCATCCGTAGACGTCAAATGGCAAAGCATATAAACGCAACCCTCTTAGCCGTATAAAAATGGTGGGCGTTGAACTGGTTAACCCTCCATAGCTTACGGAAGCAGATCAATAAAACGTCTCCCCAGCTGGCCCCGACTATCGGTAGCGTGAAACTTTATGAGGAAATTTTCGTGTGTAAGACTTATCGCCTTTAAATGTAGACCATCCGGGTAAGTTGATAGATGGAGGACGAATAAGGAATAAACAAAAAAAACGCAAATATTATGCGCATTAATTATGGCAACCCCTATCTGTGTAGACAGAACTTATGAGCCAACAAGTGAAACGGCAAATATCCTGTTTTCATCTTCCATTTTGATGCCATTGCTCCCGATCACAACTTGATTATGAAAAAAAGATTCGATTGAGTTTGCTGCGAAAAGGGGAAAGGGCGCACTTTTTGCCACTTTTATTCATTTGGGAAAAGACTCTCTGCAAGAAGGTAGACGCTTTCCAATTCAATTAGGGATCGAGTTCGATACGAGGATTTTTTTTTTTCTTGTGCGAAGGATAAAAGAGGAAACAATTTGAGACATTCATTTGGGAATACAAATTAAGGAAATTTGTTGTCCTTTTTTTCCAAGCCATAAAAAAGGGTCAACGGGCGACGAGAAAGGAATAATTAATGCCAAGGTAGTAAGGTAATTTATTTTGCATATTTATAAAGGATGGAGGGTTATCATTTGGAAAGCGGCCCCAACAAATGGATTAGGTATAGATTTAAATTTTCGACGAACAATAATTTGATGTCACCTTAATTAAGTCGTTGCATTTAATAAGGCGATCAATCTTGAAATTAAAGCTTCATGCTCATTAATAAGACTTGAGTTTGGGTTAATTCAAGAACAGGCGTATCTTAAGTCGTCCGAATTCGAACAAGAAAGCAAAGCACTGTGCGTTGTTTAACAAAATCAAATATGACAATATTTCCAGAGGTTTTATTCTTCTAAATTTTAATATTATCTTCAGTTTGTTTGCCTTTTTATTGTCATTAATATTTCAAGAACACAATTCCTTCTGATTTATTTGTAGTAAATCGTGTTGTTGCTGGACAGTGTTACAGTATCGTGGGAAATTTACAATTTAACAGAAAAAAGGTTTATTTTTAAATGAACTTCAATGAAGTTTTCAATTATGGCTCATTCCAAACTTTACCATATACTGACCATTTCCGGTGACATAAACTCTTAATGCTCAAAAAAGTTCCACTTCGGCCCAATCAGAGTACAACTTATCTCCTTCCAATTGGTAATAAAATCTCCACAACACTCCGACTTCAAACATCAAAATTGAATACAAATCACAGTTCCTACAACTACCGCTGGATTCCTTATGCACCCTCTCTTATTCATACTCATAAAAACCGCACTTGGCATACGTTTCACTAAATTAAAGGACTCTTCACACCTGAAGACACAATACGTCACCACCTTATACCAGTGGTACATATTCACTGCCCCAGATATGGCTCCTGGAATATCAAATACACTGTATAGAACTTCACCGCCTCTTAAGGAGGAAATCATAAAAAACAAAACAATAAAACAGAAAAATGGGGTTGCATATATTAGCATTAGGAGTACGAACCCTTGCTGGCTCCTTGGGACCTGAATGCGACCCCAGCATTATTTTGCAGCGTTTTTTTTGCACACCGACTCCGGCACCGACACACGGTGCTTCCTTTCCATGGTTAATGCACTTAAATGCTTTTCTTTGATGGCAATATCCTCTCCGACCGCCAGCCAACCCCTTGGTTAAAAATAAAATATGCATTCGCATTCGCATATATCCCTATGGGAGTCGCAAAATTGGAAGCCAACTCCACGTATGGCTAGAGGGGGCAAGGTACATTATGCGCTGGCTGTGTGTGAATTTGTCTGGGTCATTTATCGATTCGATTAAGGGAACAGATTGACGGTTATTAAGGACATGCAGTCGGTAGTCGGGGTATGATTTGGATCAACGCTGAGTGAATAATGGCAAGTCTGGCATATGTCGTACATAAGTTACGAACTCGTATTGGGTGTCCTTGTGCAAAGGAATAACTCGCCCATGTCCTATTATTTGTGCTTAAGGCACTCAAACCTCGAGATTTATAGAGTGGAAAGTGTTGAGGACATTTTGGTTTTTCTCTAAATTCAAACGCGAGGATAAACATATGCATAAGAACAACATCCCTACAATGACCCAGTTCGCACTGATTATTATTATGCCCCCGACCTATACAATAAACTTTATGCTTTTGTATACAAAATCATTGTTTACGTTCATCACGGATGGCTGGCAATGCCGAGATAAAACATATGAAAGAAATTATACATTTTTGTTATCCTTTGTATAAACAAACGAGCAAGGATACAATTTGGATTCTGGTCACGGACAATCTCAGATAACAAAAAAAAACAAGATCCCAAACGATAATGTATAAGCTGCGTACTGGGGTGGAGATAAAGTTGCTCAAATTGAGACCAAGTCACATGATATCTGAATTCACTTCCGTTACAGTTTGTTGGTGGGGGCTAACAGGGCAGACGAAGGGAGAGCCGACTTGTCACAGATTATAAAATGCTAGGATTACGAATTGTGTAATTGACGGTATTTATTCCTTTTTTAGTGCCAATATGGAGGAAAAAAGCCGGAAAAAATATTTGTTCTGTCGACTCACAGATGGCGTTATTGCTTGTGTAGCAATTTTGAAACAGAAAGATATAAATGTCAAAGGGTACTTTTTCGTCACTCTGGTGATTGATCTGGAAGGGAGTAGGCGTTTAAGTCCCCGGTTTCTTTAACTTGAAATTGTTTTTTTTTTCTATTGAAGTGTTTAATAAAAAGAAGTTGTGTTTGTAGTAAAACTTTTATATATGTACATATGACTTGTATGTAGAAGCGATATGTTACGGTGATGTCTTTGTTGCTATCTATAGAAAGTTGAAAAGAAAAATGTTCAACAAAACTTGTTTCTAATCAGCCCACGAGTATGCAAGTATTTGTGTGGTAAATTAGTTCCTTTTTATTTTGCCTTTCGGAAAGTCACTTTTCTTAAGTACGAACTAGTAAAAGGTTGTGAAAAGTAAATAGCAACAGCTGTTTACTCGTGACATGAATATATTAAAGGTAGAAAGGTGCCAAATGGAATAGGTAATACATTTAAATCCTTTTTAGATCGAGTTATCGATCCATTTTTTTTAAATTTTCGATTCTTTTAATGATATGTTTTGCAATGTGATTTTTAACGCCATACCATGTTTTTGAATGTGTTTTTCGTGCAATTGTGCGCATGGTATATTGATATTTTATTTCTAATTTTCTGGCCTTTTTTGGCGCATTTTTTGATAGTTTTCTGATTTTTTACCTCATTTTGCGACGCTCTTAGTAAGCGTTTTGTGACTTCTTTTTTTCCCCTTTTATTTGCTTGTTTGATGATACATTTCTGATTTGTTTTTTGGCACGTTTTTGACTCATTTTGGGTGAGTTTTTTCTGAAATTTCTCTGATAATTTTTAAACGGAGAGTGTTTTTATAATATTAACAATTTAAACGACCCCAACTCAAGAAATTTATGTTGATCGGGATAATCTGATAATGGTACTCATAATACATATTTGAACTCGCCAGACAAAGGTCCCTAAAATTAATCTAAGATACCAAGCTTTACGGCAAGACTCCACCTCACGAAGCGAAAAGGAAACGAAATTTTATAGTTCAATCCCACAGGGGTAGTTGATTCTTTTCGATTTGAATACAAATAAGTGCCGGAATACGAATTGTATTTCAACTCTATATTCCCCCATTTGGTTCCACCCGCACCTAAGTAAAAGAATTCAACTGCACCATGTGGCACGTAGTTCGCGTTCGAGTTCGCGCCTGCATCATTCATTTTCGTTGTCAATCTCCTGTGAATAATTGAATTCTATTTTCCGCACACACTCCCATCGTGTGTATTATTTAGAGACAATCTGCAGCCATAAGTGATGCGCTCCATGCGATAACAACAGACAAGCTGAAGCTTCGACGACATCATCCAACTATTGTCCTACAAAGTAAACAGAAGAAGTGAATCCTCCGCGATGATGGCTTTGTTGTTCTGAACCTGGCACGGCACCCATTTCATCGCGTATTTATGATGGCTCGAGGCATTGCAAGTGTGATGTAGTTAAAGGATACTGTAACGCCGCGCATCGAGCGCGTATAGGGTATAGCTGTTCCACTTGACGATATGTGCAAAACGAGTGCAGAATAAATTAAAAACTTCACTCCAAAGGTTTCGCTCGGCTCACCAGGGTGTGCTTCATTAAAAGTTGTAACTCGCTGACTGGAATACAATGCAGAGGAAACTTTTTCAATTTTTGATTTTGCCTTTGCATGAAAAAGAAGATCAATCTTGACTCCTAGAGCAAGTGCAACTTTTACTTGCGAAAACTTCTCAGACTGAAGGTAAAAATGCATTCTTCTTTTTTTTCGAAAATCTTTGTTGTTGACAAATGTGGGTCAATGCACTTTAGCGGCAGGGGATGGAAGCGACGAGAGTACTTTTCAATTAAGTTTACCTCCAACTTTGTGTCCGTGGCACTATCGAACAATGAACACGAAACAATACAAAATTATTTAATTGAACGTGTAAACAAAGACGAGAGAGATGCTGGGCAAACACAACAAAATAAAAACGTTCGAGAAGAATCCAAGAAATGTGTATAATTAAACAAGATGCTGAAACTGAAAAGCGGAAAGGAGAAATTCTTGCTTTTAAGGAAGGCTTTGATAGTACAGAAGATCATTTAAGCGAAAACAACAGCGTGTCCCAGAAGTTATTGTTTTCATTGGATATAATGAGGGGATGTTATATTTTAGCGAGGAGATGAATCGGTGATAGTGGGAGCTCTTATATTTGTGGCCCATTTATCGTTTAAGGCTAAGTATGCAAAGTTCTTGGCAGGTATTTATTTATTATACTACCAAAAAAACAAAAGCCGATTTCTTACAAAAGCAAAATGGAAAATTACTAAGATTCGCTTCGAAAATTACCTGAAAGGGCTTACAAAAACACAATCGAAAGACAACAAAAAACCTTACAAAAAACATCACGAGAAATGTCCCGAGAAGTGACCCAAAATACACCATAGTAGTCACTCAAATAATCGGTCCAAATTGAAGCTCGAAAAATCCATTAATAAACGGGCAGATGACGCTAGGAAATACCCCCCGAGAAGCAATTCAAACACGATCCAAGATATTATATCAAAAGGTCAATAAAATTTTCAAAAAAGATCGCAAGAATATTCACCGTGAAACGCCTTGAAAACACTAAGAAATGCTTCAAAAACACTCGAAAAAACCTAATGCAAATCAACCCAGAAACTGTTGATAATAACGCTTGAATAGCGCGGGCGAAAAAACTCTCAAAGGAATAAAATATTTTTCAAATATGCGCTCCAAAATCTCCTTAAATAAAACTCAGAAAAAACTAATGCTTGAAAGAACGTCCTTGCGTTCAAAATAATCTAACAACAAATGTTACAAAACCAGCCAAAAAGACTCTTAAAAAAGTAGCAACAAACGGGAAAAATTTAATAAATAATAAACATTTAGAACACGTTATGAAATGCATCCATAACAAGTCCCCGAAAAAAGCTGCAAATAGTCAAAAACCTTCTTAAAATTGACTTAGGAATGCATTATAGGTATGTACACCATAAACGCCCGAGAAAAGTCCCGAAAAACTTTTCTAGATTCAATTCAATTTATCAGGCAAAGTACAAATAAGAATAATATTTGTCTTTTGTAGTACATTTTATAGTGAATGCCGCAAAAGCTTAACGTTCCTATGAACGGATGAAAAAATAAAACAAAATATAACACTGCAAAAAGAGGCATCACCACGTATTGACAAAACCTAAAACACAATCCTAAAAACGCTTGAAAAGGATTTTGAAAATATCTCAACAAACGGCCGGAAACGACAGTCACAAGAAATAGCTCAAAAGTCCTCCAAAAAGGTTTGCAAAAAAAGACAGAAAAGACACAAAAAACTACAAACAGACCCCAAAACCAGTTTAAAAAAAACCGTTCTAAAAGCGCATTAAATACTCTGGAAAATCGATACAGAAAAATACCTACGTAAAACCTTTTAAAAATGCTTTAAAGAACAACCGAAAAACACAGCCAGAAAAGATTGAAAAAATGTCCCGGTAAATGCTAAAAACTCCTTTTGAAATGCTAACTAAGCAGCACTTAAAAAAAAACCGAAAGACGCCCAACAAAACTTCGTAAGAGCCTTAAAAAAAAAACCTTCAACAAACCGAATTGAAAAATGTCTTAAAGGTCAGTTTCTCGGTATATTTATTACCACAATGGTGGCTTGATGCACCTGCTTTATTCGACTTCCTGTATAGGTCTATATACGTCCTCTATACAATACAGCTACTCAAAACTCCCCGTTTAAGAAGCTTAGTTTTTGACTAAATTTCAATTAGATCAGGTTCTGTATTGTAAGTCTGTTGCAAACCAAAATGTGTACAAATCACCTACTGTCTCTTGTCAAATTACTTATAGTTGCAAAAAGTGTTGCCAATTCAAAAATCAAACCATTAAAAACCACAATATGTTTACAGAGGTAAAAGACTAGATGTCAGCTTCTATATAATAGTTCGAAGTAGATCTGATTTTTCCTCACTATTTCTAAGCCAAGGTTATGAAACGGCGGCTTGACAAACAGCTTTCAGAGCTACTTCCTTGCAACAGTAATTCCAAGGGACCACCAAGTCGTAACATTAAACGACGGGAAAATATCTGAAGCAATAAAAAACTTCAATAAATACTCGTACCCAATCTTAGACTCTTACATATTTTAAAACTTCACAGATAGTTAAACTCCAGACGTATAAATAAAAAAGCCACTCAATTCCCTAATCCAATTTTAGGCCGCCATAAATTTATTTTTCACTAATTTTTCTCCGACTTTTACTTCCCACAACAGCCAACTTCGTCTCGAACAAAAAATGCAAAACTTTTCCCGGAATAAACGGAATTTCTCAAGTAATAAGCGTTTCTCATTATCCTTCAAATTATAAAAATTAAATCGTCTTAAGCCTTGCAAATGGTTCTCTGTCCTGGCTCCTGTTACAGTAACCGAAACGTAAGCATTCCCTGCGCATAGACTTTTCCATCAACCTCAGCATAAAACGTAAAATGAAAATCATTTTTGCATTTTATTTTTCTCTGTACCTATATCCGTCGTCTGCGTCACGGTCTATGATATGTCCTCCTTCCAAGGATAAACATTTCAATGTGAAAAAAATAGTGAAGAATTAAAAAAAAAAAAATTACACAGAATCAGCGTAAAAAATGTCCTCGACTCGAGCTAAACAATATTAAAAAAGAAACGTCGAAACCGTAACCATCATCATCCTTCTTATCAGAGGAACTTTTTTGCATGGTTCATCAAAAGGACACACACTCATATTGCTGCGGCGACAGCAACAACAAAGCGCATTTCCGTGCAAAACAAACGTTATCACTTTTTCTCGGTGCGCCACTGGCAAACAGCTACAGTTACCACGTACCACCGGTGGGTGGTGCAGTGCGCATGTCTACACCTACGAGGATAATCACCCCTCGGTAAGAATGTCAAGGGTGACAGCGACGACGGAAGGCAATATAGCAACGGTATCCACCAGCATCCAACACGCACACAAACAAGAGCCCCGCTCACAAGAAATTCCATATCTCTGCGTATGTTGATCTAAGGGATGCCATCAGTCTTAGAGCACATCGAAAGCATAACAACACGCCGTTGTTGTAGTCGTCCTGTAACGTAGTTTTTTCTCTTCATCATATTATCCTTCATTGCTTCCATTTTGATTGTAATCCGGAAAAGTGTTAAGTTTTTAATCGGGAATATCGCCCAGTTCGGAGGACATTTCTGTTTAGTTTTATTCATGCCAACATATTCACACATCCAATCGCGGATACACATCATCCTTGACATTCGTACTAGTATCCGCAACAGACAGCACCAGCCAAGGTGTGTTTGTGTGTGCGAGTTTCTCCATTTCAAAATGTCGTCGTCCTTTTAAATGTAAAAAATTCTGTTGTGTGGTCCAATTTTTCTTTTTTTTTTTAACAAATTTTAACACTTGATTTCGCTGTATGCTGTTATTTTCGTATTCAGCTTTTTTGTTTTTTGTTATTGTTACATATTCAATTCAATTATTTTATTTAAAAGGTATGTACATTAAGATATGATCTTTTATAGTACTTAGAATTCTCACTTAGGAAATTTGAATAGTCTTAAAGCTAATTTACATTAAGTAACTTAATCTAAGGGGTGAAAGAAAGGAGGAGAAAAATATCAGGTTCAGATTTAGTGGGATAAGTTGGAAAAATGAAGAAGGATTGCACTTTTAAAATTGATAGGGTTTGAAATGTTTTTGATTCTAGAGGGTAGGGAGTTCCAAAGTCTAACAGTATGAATGAAAAATAAACGTGAAGAGTGAAGGTAATTACAACGAGAGGGAATAAGGTTTATAGTTCTAGAGGAGCGAGTGAAATTAAGTCTGTTATACAAGTAAGACGGACATTGAGTACTTATAATTTTGTGTAAAAATATACAGTTCCTGGCGTTAATGTATTCCTGCACAGTACAACCAATCAAACCCCTGGCGAGCACAGAAACATGATCGTATCTACGAATGCCGTGAATATAACGCACTGCATCGTTAAAGGCAACTTGCAGTTTACGCTGGGATAAGGAGTCAAGACTGCTGTAGACTACCTCAGCATAGGTTATGAGAGGTAAGACTAAGGTCAGTACCAGCTTTCGTCTTGTTTCCTGTGGAGTGAAATAGGCACTGATCCACAATTTGCGAAGGCACCCGTACATACGACCAATGACCACGTTGGTGTGATTATAGCCCGATAAATTTCGGTTTATTATATAGCCAAGACTAGCGACTGACTCTACAGCATCAATTTTATTGTTATTTAGAAGTATGTCAGGCAGGAGACATAGATCAAAAGTATTTTTGCAAATTGGAATTACTTGCGATTTTGATGGATTTAGCAGTAACCCATTTGCTACTGACCAAGTGTGAATATTTCTTAAATCCTCGTTAAAAATAAGAACGAGGTCACTGAGGTTGCTGAAAGGCTTCGCTAAGTGCAATTGGACATCATCTGCATATAGGTGTACTGAAGCAAATTTACAAACTGATGGAAGGTCATTTATGAACATGCAGAATAGTATCGGTCCTAATATTGAGCCTTGGGGAACTCCCTGCTTAATTTCTTTTAAGATGGAAAAACGTCCACCAGAAATCACCCTTTGTGATCTGCCAGACAAAAAACAAATCATCAATTTTACTGCTCTTTCACTAAAACCGAAGTTATTCTTAAGCTTCCAACACAGGATTTTATGATTAACACTATCGAAGGCTTTTGAGAAATCCAGCAAGCAAAGCAACGAAACAAAACCCCTATCATAATCTTGCCTTAACTCTTCAAGCAAATTAACCATAGCTGTAGAACAGCTGTGATTAGCTCGAAAACCAGATTGCTGAGCATACAACAACTTATTCTGTGATAAGTGCTTCGTTATCTGCTTTGCCATAACTTTCTCAAAAACCTTAGACAGACAAGGAAGAATGCTAACCGGTCTAAAATCAGCAGGAGAAGATGGGTTCGTTTTCTTTGCTATTGGCAGAACTCTTGCAATTTTCCATAACTGAGGAAAAGTTGATGTTGTTATGCACCAGTTAATTACATGAGTAAGGTGAGAGATTATTTGAGGTAGAATCAGTTTGATGAAACGTATTGGAAGGCCATCCTCACCGATGGAATTAGACTTTATAGTTGATACGCATTGAGCGATTTCCACTTCGGTGGCTACCACAAAATCTTCGAGCATCGGGACAGAGCTTACAAAGTCTTCCGTTCGAACAACAGCAGAACAACTAGTAGTGGGATCAACACCCAGAAATAAGTTATTTAGTACATCTGGATCAAGAGCACATTTAGCGTCACTGCCGCTGGAGATACCAATTTTTCGAAGGTTACTCCAAAGTTTCTTCGCAGGCAGGGAAGTATTTAGTTTGGAGGCATAATAGTTTGTTTTTGATGTACGCAGGACCGAGGTTGAATAATTACGCGCCACTTTGTATGCAGACCAATTAACATCAGATGGTCTATGCCTCCATTTGCTGTATAATCTGTTCCTAGATTTAATAGCACTAACTACCTCCGAGGTAAACCATGGACAAGCTTTGTTTTGAATTCTGACCGCTTTGATTGGAACATATTCATCATACAACTTAACTAATATAGACTGAAGCAGCCTTACTTTTTCATTTGGATCAGCAGATAACCGGCATTGTTCCCAGGGAGCCGTGAGAGTTGCGATTTGAAGGAGATTGGCATCTATGAATCTAAAGTCTGCAGTTTGTAGTGGTGGCAGGGAAATGACAAAGCAGTATAAACAATTTTAGCAAAAACCGATTATGTGCCGGAAAATTAATTTAGTCAGAACAAAAGATGTAGAGTTTATTAAACACAAAAACCGGATAAATGATCAAATGTCTATAGGCTTTGTATAAATTTATTTATCGACTTTTCTCACTATTTAGCTCACTTTAGCTGGACAATAATAAAAAACGCGTCTATTCGTGCTTACTCATGTCTATCGCGAAAGTGTCGAATTTGTTTGTAATTACATATTTGTCCCGAAGGAGTCGCTCTGTGTTATCTCCGATTGCGTTCGCGAAATATCTCTCGACGCGAAAACAACGCACGAACGCCATTGAATTTTATTTGTTTTAACCCCCCCTCGCTTACCAACCCCCGCCGTCTTCATCGTCCTTGTGGAGGGAGAACTTTCGGCTTTTTTTTTTCGTTTTCCTGTAAAAGACTGAAGTGTGGTCCGTATTGCGGCAATTCTGGTTATAAAAACAAACGCTACACTGGTGTGGGTATACGTTTTTTGATGGATTTCAAGGATACACGTTAGGCTGGCAATGAAAACAAACAGTAGCGGCGCACAAATGCAGTAAAAGTCCTTCAGCGGTAAGTGGCTTCGAATGTGAAGGAATTCATTGTACAGACGGAATTCATTAAATTTCGTTCAGCGTTGATTTTGTTGCGTTCTTTTTTTTTTATTAAGTTGTAAATTTTTTTATTACACATCCTGGAAGCTTTTCATTGCTCCGTCTAATGCAGATGATCATTTTGCAAAATCTCATTGTATACTGCTGCGCCAGAAGCTGTTTTATGGGACTCCTGTGTCGTTGGTGGGAAATAGGGGTGCCCATTGGGGGCACGGACGCTTACCAAGTTATGTACATATATATACTGTGAGTTTAAAAATACATTTATGAAGATTATCTGGGAATTTATCTTCAAAGCTAAGCAAGCCTCACCGTAATCATGTTTCCCAATGGTAGAGGGCCTATTTGCTTGCGTATATCGTATTCACTTTATTGCCTATGTGGTTACTACGGATATTTATATAGGTTTAAGGGCAAAGGTGAATCTGTAAATTTGGTATTTCTAAGGGTAATATTCGCCCATGGGTAGTATCATTATTGGGGAAAGGTGATTCAGGTTATTGCAAAAGAGCAGATTAATGTACAAAATGTGATTTGGCCCCCGGTACCATTGGAACTTGTTTGCGGACTAAGTTGGTTGTATATAATTGGATTTGCAGTGGTGGCGACTGAGTAAGGTGGAAGTGGTGGTGCCCATTAGTCCACCACAGAGGCAAAGGGGAATGATTATTGTGTACCAGAAAGTTAGACAGTGCTTGTTGAGTTCAAGAGTTTCTGATAGAAATTTTTAAATTTTTTTACGACTCACTCTCCTTTATATTTTTCGAAACTTGATGCAGTACCTACTTATTTTAAAATAATCCACTTTTGTGGATGTATTTAACTTTTAAGAGTCATAAATAAATTTGTAAAATTTGGTACAAGAAATTTCAGGCACCCGATTTAGTTATAAATGTTCCCTAGAAATTAGTGCACCTTGTAGTCGTATAGATCTAGATTCAAGAGTTTGCTGAGCAAGAAATTTTGTCTGAAAAATAACAAAAAAGTCTTGGAATCGTACAAATAATTAAGTATGGGAAAATATCTGATAAGACTGTCGAACACCCAAGAATTTGGACACTGAAGTACAGTAATCATTCTTCAACTGAAGAACTGCGCTAAATGAACCCTTTAAAGTAAACGACCTAAGTTCAAATTTAAGTCAACAATTTTTAAGACTTCAGTGAGTTCCTATTAGGAAATATTTTCGAATTATAAATATCTACAATTTTGACAGGCCAATAAAAAATACAAAATCTTGTTTTCTAGACTCCGAAAAGAGTCCAAGAAACTTCGCAGCATTTTGACTTCATTTGATTTAATCCCGACAGATTTCTTTCCAATTTTATTAATTTTGTGTAGGTTTTTTTTAGTTTAAAACCTTTCAGAGCACTGATTAGAACTTATGAGATATCTCAAAAATTGATTTGGTTATAGTTAGCTATTCAGACAACTTGTTTGAAAGTGCACCGATCAATTTTCCACTTTCATTACCTCAGTATTTAATTTCAACTTAGTGTGTTCTCCACTGCGCCACCTCTCGCGAACGTCTGACAAACATCCGAGAGTATAACTGTTTTGAAAGAGCTTCTTAATTAACCGTTTGAACTGGGCATAAAATTGTAGATCCCTTCCATTCGTTCCAAAAATGAAAAAAAAAAAAAAAAAAAAAAACTCACACAAAACGAATGGTTCTGCGAAGCTAGGCTTAAGGTTCCAACGGACTTGTTACGCCAACTATTTGTATTTTTATTTTAATATTTCAGTTAATGTTCCGAAATAATTGTCCGGAAATAATTGTTCTTCATCCCAAGTGCTTCAATCCCCTTCAAATTTTGACGAAACTCCAATAAAAGATCAAGTTTTGTCGAACGTCGGATAAATATCCCGAATTTGTTTTAAATAAAATTGCCAACTTGTGAGAATAAATAAATTTATGTATTAGAAAAAACGAAAGGGTTCATATGTTTTAAAGCTGTAAGAAGCCTAAGAAGTCTTGCCTTCCTATCCCTCAATTCAGAACCAAACCACAATTATTGATAACTTTGTTAGGTCTTGTTTTGAAATATAAATAAGCAAGGTCGTTATTTGAAATCGTGGTTCGCGCAGAGGTTATATTGTGAAAGCTTTGGCAGTATGTTTAGAAGTTTCCGTTTTTCAAACTACCTGTTTATAGATAAGTTTGGCGAGACAAATAAATGAAGTATTCCTTTAAGTTCAATATATTCTAGTTTTAAACTTGTCTCAGACATCCATAAGCTCTTACTTGCTTATGAGAAAGCAAGTAGGCCTATTGTTTATGCTGGAAATATCGGTCTTGAGGTTTAAATCGTGTTTTACGATAAGATACGATGATACACGTCTCCGATAGTTTCTTTTAAAAATGATATTTCCAAATAAAGAACAGAACTTAAATTAAAAGAATGCAACAACGATCAGTTCTTTTTCAATGCATCATCCCTCTTTTGAAGTGATGTACTGGCAGATACATCTTGAGATTGACACCGATTGCAGAAAGATATATGCATCCGAAAAAGAACATACTTTAAGTGAATCTTATTATTTAAGGAGCTGATGTATAAATCAAAAGCAAGGCCTTCTTTCAAGGTTGTTGCACATGCTGAATAGAACATAAGGCATTCTCTAAAAAGTTATTCAATCTCAGACAAATTTCCCATAAGCCCCTGCATAAATCTGTTGCAACAAGGAGAAACCGCTAAAGTAGAATTTGATAGTTTTTCAGGAGAGCAAATTAAAGTTTTGCTAAAAAGATTAAAATTAAAAATGATGTAGCTCCAATTTTGAAGGTAAAGAGCTAGAAAAAGAGCCCATATATGAGTCCATGTTAGCAAAGACATACACCATTTGAAAGACTTATTCAACCAACGTGGGATATTTCCTGCACATTTACAGCTCTAAAGTAACTCTTTGTTAAACTATATCCTTGAAGTCTCTTCTCATTTTTAGAACTATGTAATTTGTATTTGATAGAAGTGTGTAGGGTTGTTTGAGTTAACTCTTCCATGTGACATCAGGAAGGTACTTGCTGTCTTGAGTATGATGGATTGGTCGTTTCACCGCTAATTAGCACGACACATCCATCTGTCATATGAACATCAGATTAAACCTCTTTCGTGAGGTAATTGAGTTACTCCTCGTCCGAGGGAATTTATGGTTATATCACTTTATTCAGCTTCTCCTTGCAATTGCGAAACCAAAGTAACAGGTGTGCAGCCAATGCCGTGCAAAGTTTCCCTCTCCCTCTCATACTCAGGTGTGATGCAAAGTCATATATCACCTCTCAATGTGGAGCACCACTTGCCAACGAATGCACAAGCCCCATCAACACCTCTGAAACAATTCAACACTTCATGCAACGGTGCTTCTCTAGCACAGCCGTTTACCATAGGATAACGCGACCTCGTTTGCATCCTCGAAGTCATCTAAAAATGATCCATGTTTGTCATTATGACAAGCTGCGAACGAGAGAAAGCAGCGGCGCTCCGTCATCTTGACAACCCTCATATGACATTGTGTAATTGCAGTGCTCGCTCCCTTAACTCCTTTTTAATATTTTTTGTCAATTTGTCTAGATGCTTGAGCTTCCTTCCAATGACACCACCATCCTGGAGTGTGCTTCGTACTTTGCCCCCGCCAAAGAGATAAAGCTTTTAAAATGCAAACGCATATGTGAACTCATTCTGTCAATGACTGGCAAGAATAACCATAGCACGAAGGAAGGATATAAGATAACGTCGCATTCAGTTACATGTCCATGTCCCTTTCAGGCCTAATACTAACACCGACTGTGTGTCTTTCGAAGGCGCTAACACATGGCGCTCTCTCTCTCGAGATGAATGTGCCCGAAAGAATAGAAAACCGCACACACAAATGTGAAATGTGAATCCAATTGTAAATGAGCAGGAGCGCACTCCCACCCCACTCCCGGATGATGTGACCCAGTTTTTGCCATCCATTCTGCGTTCATTAGGGGGGAAAAGTTTTACAACACTTTTCGCAAATAGAAATATCAAAACGGGCATAGAAGATGAAGGAAATGCAGACACACACGTGCGGGTAATTCCATTTGAACAAAGAGACGAGCGGTTTTGTGGGAAATGTCCCCACGACAATCCCGTCGACGACGAAACGGTGAATGGCCAATAGTGTTTTTGTTTCCTGTCGTATTAGTGCCTTTCACCACATTTCAACATTAATGAAGAATAGTTTTCTCTTTAATTAGTTAAGACAGGGACAGTTGTGTAGTCGTAGGTATGGTTTTTCTAAATTTTACGGGGCGAACAATTGTCAAGCTTCCACGAATCGAGATAAGGACTGAACAGAGCATACTTAGCGGCCTGATGAATATTTGTGACAGGGTTTGTCCCCCTATAACAATAAGTCCACTGTATGGAGTCCTCTGTCAGATGCTAAATAATTCGGCGCCCATTAGAGCTAGGAAGCTGAAATTTAAAACATAGGTCTTTCAGAGAATTGCTAAATCAGATTGTATCGGGGTCTTAATTTTTGTCTGATTTAAATGAGAGGTGGGTCTAGAAGAAAACTAAGATTTGTAAATTTGTGTGTTTTCTAAAGTCCATAGAAAATTCAATGACAGGAGATATGAAAAAGGACGTCTAAATTGTTGTGAAAAATTGTTTGTCTGCCGTAATTCGACCGCCAAAAACTTGTACAATCCGCATCCAAATAGAAGGCAACAAATATGATACTGTCATCGGGGCTTAAAAACTTCCACCAATAAATGAGCCTTATGTCAATTATCTCAGCGTCCTTGTGCCAGTTGCTCTCGTTCTCTCAATATTTCCACCAATGAAGCCACTTACTCTCAGTTTTGCGAAAACTGTCGAAGTCGAAGCGAACAAAAGGTGTACACAACTGGCTTGTGGAGGTAAGCAGCAATTTTCTCACACAAAATTCTACATACTCGTGGTGCAACAACCTATCCAAATGCACTTCAGCAGCAGCATTACTCCGCGAAATCCGCTCTTATGCATTTGTGTACCATATATATCCCCATCGCTAACCATAAAGTATCGCATCATTAGCCCCTTGGTACACATTAGCCTCGCGGTGGAATTAGTCGAGTCTTATGCTATAGAGTCGGTTATGGGAGGTTGCCAAAGTACCCGGAACAACTTTGCAATAATTCACACATTACAGCCAACCAAAACGACCACCTCCCACTGACCATTATCGCAGACGGGCGTTCCATGCCTAATACAATATTAAAACAGAGGAAACAACCGCCCGCTGAATAGATTATGAAAATGGATTGCATTAGCTTAAAAGCCTATTAATCATCTGTCCAAATCCGCACTAAAGGACAGCCAACCGACGACGAAAGGAAGCACACAACCAAATACAGAGACAAGAACGCCATGGAAAGCGAATAGTTTCTTTTTCGTCCTAAATGTAATTATACACAAATAAGGACGAAATGCAGGATGAAGCGCTTACAGTTTATATACGCAACATCATCACTAACGAGGAGGGGTAATGCTCCTTTCTGACGCACCCTTTTCACCGACGGAAAGGCGTATTATTAATGAAGAGCGGTTTCTTTAATTTTATGTATGACTACGAAATTGGCTATCAGCCGGGACCATTTGATTATTGTTCCCGGAAGGACAAAAATAATTAATGGTCTGGACAGAGCCGAGTGTTCATGTGTGATCTGGTCCGACTGGGATACTATACGATTCATTGCGTATTCATTGCAGGACGCCCAATAGAAAATTCTAATTTTGCGCATTCCACTGGTGAATACTGGGGGGTGGAAGTGATTCTACTGCTATTCCTTCGATTAGGGTAGTACGACGGTCTACATATACACTGTACTCGTATTGAGTTTCAACTGCAAATTGCCAGTAACATGAGATGTTAGATGAATGCCGATACAAAACATTTCAATGGCCAGAGGGTCATGTTACAGACCCTTCGCAGATCTGTGTGTCCTTGGAGTGCAGTTAGGAAGTGTTATTGATTAAATGGAAAGAGTGCCAAAGTAGATGTTATTGACAAAATTGTTGAAGAATAAGGAGCGAATTGATACGCATGGATGATGGTTTGGACAACTTTTTGATTGACGAGCAGATGAAGATTTATTTGTTGTCGTTGCGCAGCTTTAAGATTGTGAGCGGTTTAGAGCTGCAACAATATACATCTTTGAATTGGGAGAGGATAGCAAATCGTATGTAAATTACATGAGCACAGGAAATCAGGAGAATGAGATTTCGAATGTTTTTCCGTTTTTAAACAGCACGAACAATTTTTGGCAAAATAGTACAAAAGTATTTCCTGTCAAGGCCCTAAGCACATTTGTCCATTTGTTTTGCCGAATAATCGACTAGTTCTTGGAACCGAAACTGCAGCTGTTTCCCGTCTTTCACCAAGAGCCACCCATACAGCTATAAATTTTCGATGGAGAAGCTGAGGGCGCTAAAAGATTAAATAAATATTGCAGCAAAAGGTCCGAATAGGTACACTAGGCCTAGCTTCCCACAGCTACTCGTATTTTGTGAGTTTTTATTTTTGGGACGAATGGAAGGGACATAAGTTTGATTCCGGTTCCGAACTGCTGACTTGAGAAGCTCTTTCATGACAGTTATGAACTCGAAATTTTTGTCGGACGTTCGCGAGAAATGGCGCAGTGCATGTTTTGTTTTACTGGGGATCGAACCTGATAACCCTAGCTCAGAAGTTCAGTACACTTTCCACTAAGCTACTGCGTCCTGAGGGTAATTTGATGATGAATCAAATCAACAAGAACTCTGTCGTCGGACCTTACACGCGCGGGACTTTTTATTTTATGCTGATACCTTAAGTCAAGCTCCGAAAATTTGAGCCAAGAAAATATACCTGCCTTGAAATTACTGCTAATGAAAAAACGCTTTATTTTTGTGTGATTGACAAATTTGAGAGTCCGATTGTGCTGAGAGGAATGAAATCGTTTTCAAAACAGTATTGAACTTGAAAAGATGCCTCCGAACGTCCTTAACAATAGACCTAGGTGGTTTTGGTTTCGAATAAAATAAATTCTGCAACGCTCTTCAATAGGGGGACTAAGTGAACTGCAAAGGTAGTTCAAAAGGTGTATATATTTTAGTGCGGTTTGATCAGTACCAAGTGTCTAAATTTTATTCAGCGGTTGTTATTTCCTAGCAGTATGTAGAAAATTTGAAAAAAAATTCTCAGTCATTGAGGTAGCAAAGCAGTAGTTCAAAGCGTTCATAGCTGTAGTTCTGTTAGTTCATTAGTAAAATAGTTGGCGCAAAAGATCCGTAGGGACCCAACCATTCGTTTTGTGTGAGTTTCATTTTTGGAACAAATGAAAGGGATCTACAATTTTAGGCCGATTCCAAACGGCTAATTGAGAAGCTCTAAAGACAGTTATACTCTCGGATGTTTGTCAGACGTTCGCGACAGGTTGCGCAGTGGAAAAAACCCTAATATGGAATTTGGGTTTTTGCGGGATTCGAACCTGGGACACCTCGCTTAGCAGTCCAACACACTAAGCACTAAGCCGCAGTGGCTGTTAGTCCATTGGTAAGTTTAATTTCACAGTGGCGAATGTCTTTTACATCGTAGAGGGTGATGGAAGATCTACGGAGATCAATCCAAAGCATGGGTGAACTATACAGTAACATATAGCAACAGGGAACTAGCTTTTGAAATAAAGGTGCCGCCGGTTTTGAGGTCCATTTTTTTTTATTTTTTTTTTTTTCGATTTTCGCTCTTGGAGCTTAGTTAAGTGGCAGAATTTTTATATTACAGCAGTAATGCATTTTCAAATTTATAACTTTGTGGAATGCCAACACTCAATTGATACACATAACTAAGGCTGCTCGGTTGGGAGCTCTAGAATACGGAACCAAGATGGCATTGCTCCCGAATACCTTCCTTATTTCTGAATCTTATTTTTTTATGGGGCAAATTTATGCCATTTGGGCTACCCTTCAGCGAAAAATCCACTAAAAATCTGCATGAATTTTGAAATAATTCGCATAAAACTCAAATTTGTCCTTAACGTAGTCCATCGGTCTTAAATCTTATTGAACCTGAAGCCTAAAACTTTGTACTATGCATTATGTATCTTCTCTAAATGCAGCGGGCAGTTTACTAAATAGTTCGCATCTAGATTCACACCATGGAGTAGATACTGAAAATACATGCCAAGCGTTTTCTGATTGCTCTGTCTATTCAAAAACATTTAACGCCAAACAGTGAACAGGCGAAACCCCACTCACCCTCTATAGTCCCAACTCGGCTCATACCCTGCCACCCTTCATCCTCCATGAATAATTAAACAACATTCTGTTATGAAAAGCCGTCTTATTTGAATTTTTTTCCTTCTCCGCACATTTTGTAAAACACATCAAGGGCGAAACTTATTCAATTAAAACCGTTATCTTCCATTTATCCTCTCGAAATAAAAAGAGTATACCTCCACCAACTCATACCACATTCCTGCCAGCACAAGATAAGAGACTGCCCGACCTACTTCCATGTAAACTTGTTCCAGTTTATTTTATTAAAAAATGGAAAAGAAAAGAAACATTTTCAGCGCGCGTTAGTCCTTGTAAATGCCACCAAATTGCGCCACCATACAAAGCAGACGGATGTGCTGACACCATTTCCACTGCAAGTGCAATGTATGATTTCTGGAGCGAAATAAAATACGGGTAGGTAGTATAGCAGCGCATAAATGCAAGCTAATTACGTGGGATGCGTCGTCACCATACGGTCCCTCGAGAGTGCCTTCGCATCGCTCATCTCTCACATATATCCTTGATATAGATGGAGCTCTCAAAACTCCAACTCATAATGAGGCACTCTTCGAACTTACTTGGCGAAAACGCAGCGCGCATATCATAATTTATTAAATCTAATCATCGTTCAAGCAGCACCAACCCACATCCAATGTCCTGCAGCTGCAGCCTGCAACTGCTACATACTTTATAGAACGAGGGAAATGACTCGGGATTCATTTCCACAGCCACAGCGCACTCTGTATCTGTATCGTTGTCCTTTGTGTCGTTCGCCCTCATTATCCGCAAAGTTTTGTTTTGGTTCGTTGCGAGTAAACAAAAAAGTTCCTCACGCTCGTCCCCGCTTCCATACAACACACACTTGTAGGTTTAATGACCACACACAGCTGTACTATAGCTGATGGTGTAGGGTTCTCTGCCACACAAAGTCATTCAAGTCTTCCTTTGATGCAGCAGCAGCCAGACCAGCGCCACCACCATTATCATCCATGGGCCAAGTCTTATTTTTTTTCGGTTTGTGTGTGCATTTTAGAGGGTTGCTTGACTTGGCTACGTACGCTCTGCCTTAACCGAGAGATAGGTATTTTGTCCTTAATTATATCCACCAGTCAAACTGGGGATTTATTCGAACGGAAGGCCAAGAGTTAAATGTCTTCATCTGAAATATTTTGGTTTGCTTTGCGAAGATGAAAATCCCTGTCGGGATTCGCATCCCTTTCAGGATTCGCATCCCTTTAGTGGCGGCTGCCCTCTTTAAGAGAAAACCTTCAACGATGGGGTAGCTGAATGTGATAAAATCGATTTTGCCAAAGGGCCATTTGCCACGTCGTTCCGTCGTGTTTTTGTTTATATCGGTTCGATTCGGCTGTGGCTTGCCTACCTACACAGTAAACACATCCTGGCCGAGAGTAGATAACCGTCACCTTCCAAAGTTTGTGCCGTAAAATTGTGTGTCTCTCTTTTTTTAGTTTTCGATATCGCATCCTTTTTTTCAAAAACACAGGGTTGGTTACAGTCAGGTGGGGTGGTCGTGTTGTTCTTTCGTCTGGTTCGATATCCTGTGCGGCATAAATTACCGAAAGTGATTTCCATAAACAACAGCAACATTGTAGTGAATTTCCTTATCCTTAAAAATATATTTCGCACCAAGTGCATTTGGGGTTAGAGACAGACAAACCAATCTGAAGCGCAGAGTCCTTCGAGTATACGGTTGTACGGGGAGGCTAGCATTGATTATACATGATGTTCGCAATCTGTTCAGTGAAAATGATTTTTTACAGAATTTTTCCCCACCCCGCCAGGTGGCTCTGACTGATAAATTGTCTCCGAACAAAAACGAGTTCCCTCATTCAACGTGGAGTCGATTATTATTGAAAATTGAAAATTTCAATCTACGGCGCAGGTGGTAGTGGTGCACAGAGCCACGGCGAGGCACCTGGACGGGAAGATAAGAAATGCATTTTGCATATTGGGACTGTAAATAAAAAAGAAAGCGGATGTGAGTGAGTCGTGTTCTTTTTAAGTGAAACCAGTGGACGAACAAGACCTGCGACTGGGGCTTGGAAATTGTATTGGCTAACGAAAAGGCCGTGCAAATAAGAGATAAGGGCAAAATATGGTGACAGGCAGAGTGCATCGAATGGAGTCATATCTGTAGGTACATACGATTGGCTGCATAAATATCGAAGTTTATTTGTTAAATCCGTGAATGGAAGTAATTAAATTATTAAGCGGAATCCACAACCGGAATGAAAGTTAATTTCATCTGGTGTGAAGCAGAATTTAATGGAATCAGTTATGGAAATGTGGGAGTGTGTTTTGGGGATACCTAATCTGTAAAACTTGACTGGGAATTTTTGAGGGACTTGTATGTTGGGCCATAAATCCTGACGTTCGCTACAATCATGAGCGAAGTTTAGTGATGTCCAAAACTGATTTACTCAATAACTTAGGTTGAAGCCCGTGCCGCCAACGTATCGAGCCGACAGGTCCTAAAAAGTTATCATGGCCCAGATTTAATGTTTTTAATGTTGATCTCTGTGGATATGGATCTGGTTTTGTTTATGTAGTACTTCAACTTATTTATTTTTTTGGAGGGAATATTGAAAATTCGATGAATTTCAATATACCAAGCGGACCCATTAAACTCATATTTCAAAGACTTCATCAACACCCTGCGGGGTCTACAACCTCTTTAAACAAAAGTATATAAACTTGGACATTGTTAAGCATTACTATTTCTTAAAGTTTAAGTTTCCAAGTAAATAAATAAATCCAAACCTTAATCTAAGTGCTACTGGCTCAAAGGATGACACTGTCATAGCTGAGTTGATGTTTTGTAGTAGAACTGGAGTTTCTCTGTGGACTAGTTGCGACAGCCCCAATGTCCCCAATGTGTAAGGCAAATCATTAATTTCTATATCGAGTTTGACTCTATCAGGGACGGCTAAAGGCCCGTTTTATTCACCCGAAGTTGAAAACAACTTGACGATTATTATTTTCAACTGGAGAATTTACTTTTATTCATTCAAAGTTTACTCGCTCAACTTTGGATATACCGAAGTTGAGAAAACCGAAAGTTAATCAACTTTGGGTTCTCTCAACTCCCCGAAATAGTAGAAGTTGTAGAGTAAACTTGGGATTTTTGCGTCAAATGTCATTTTTCATTTCTGATTTTGACTGTGCGAACTTCAAATCAAGTGCCGAAAATAATCAAATATTAATTTTTAAAACTTAAACGATGTATCGTTCAAATTATTTCTGTGAAGATTGGCAATCGTCTGATTCGGGCAGCGAAGAAGACGAGCGCAATTTGGTCTGTGAAAGACGGCCATACAAGATGCTACCACGTGTTGGACTCGAAAATTGGAACGACCGCGACTTCATTTCACATTTTCGTCTTTCAAAAGCTGATGGTGCTTCATCTTACAATGAATTCGTTGCCATGCGTGTGGAAAAGATATTGTGTACCGTGAAAGAGTTGGAATCAATTGCACATATTTTTAGAGTTTCGTTGTTTTCTTCTTCATAAGATCGCGTGAATTGCGACCCATATCAAAGATCAAGTGAATTCCGACCAAGCACAGTTATTAATCGTTGCTACGCTGCTATGGACTTGGATCAATTCATTTGTAGTAAATTGTTTGTTGAAACGAGCGAAATTCCCTCCAATAAATTTAAATTTTATATAAATATCTGCTCCCTAAAACGAAAATCATAAAGCTTTGCCTATGGCGAAAGTGACCGCCGAAATTCAAATCCAAAGTTGAACTGACGTATTTGGTGTCATCTGTCACAAATATCCCCCAGGGATATTTCTGAAACAGCAAGTACTCCAACTTCTGAATTTCAACTGATGAGTTGAGAATTAAAGTACCTAGTGAATAAAAGCAATTTTCAACTTGCCGCTCAACTCTTTCTTTCGAATCAACCCCGAAGTTGGCTCACCTCTGAGTTATCGGCAAGTTGAACGATAGTGAAAAAAATGGCCCTTACTGTACTCCAAAACTCAAATTTAAAGCTGCCTAGTTCCTAGCACATCAAAAAGAATATAAACTCATTTTATGGTCTTCTACTGTCAGCCGTCAAATACATGCCAGAAAAGTCCATTCCTTCCTTAATCTACCTATACCTATCTACTGATCAAACAATTCCCTTGTCCCTGTGTCAGCAGTCATTTCCATTCAGTTGCACTCAATACAATAGAGCATGCCGCTTCTTTGCGTGCAATGTCAACGTAAACACAAAACGCTACGCATTACATGCCAAATGGAAGTCCTCTCCCCAGCTGTCAACTCGGGCTAGCTTGCCACCGCAAGCAAAGCAGCACCCGCACCTTTAAAAGCAATTACGACGCTAAACGCACAAACAATCGCACCCACCCTTTAAACAAATTACATTGACCCGCTGTTCGGTCACCTGATGTCTTCTGTTCAACAACAGAACAGGCCAAGGCGTCTGCCTGCATCTGAATCACTGTTACCGATGGAAAGCTTTTCACCACCATGCTCCACGCTAAAGCTCGTCTCTTATCAGCAGCGCTTCTGCGCAATATTTTCTGCAACAATTCCCCACTTCTGTGCCACTACAGTAGCGGCATGAAACAAATTTGGTGGCAGCCAGCGTCAAGCTCCATCGAAATATCGTGGGGAAGTCAGTCTGAATTGGACGGTCGACTGGGTTTTTCACAGTACGCTCGAGGCTTTGGTGGAAAATCTTTGAAAAAATTCAACTGATTCCGTGAGACTCCTTTGCGGATTTCCTTCACCAACACTACTACGACTGAGCTGCCAATCCAATTTGCGGGAAATGGTAATTTCCCACCGGGGTTTTGGCCACCAGCAGCAGCATCAGTAGACGTCGAGTAGAAGTGCAGCCACCGCGTCGCGCTTTG
Organism: Cheilosia grossa; assembly: GCA_963082955.1. Taxonomy (NCBI): domain Eukaryota; kingdom Metazoa; phylum Arthropoda; class Insecta; order Diptera; family Syrphidae; genus Cheilosia; species Cheilosia grossa. Next base: position 53,754,537 of record OY720148.1, read on the forward strand.
AGTAATCAATCAACTGTCGGTTCCGCATGTTCTTCGTCAGTTCGCTCGCGTTTTATACAAGATGCCGTCGCCGTTTGTGTTGTGCTTGTGCATCTGAATGTGAATCTCAATCCGAAGTGCGATTGTGAAGAGGATATCTATATAATAGAGTGCAGTAACTCACAAGGGAGTGCATGGAGGAAAAGTAATTTCGTGCAAAAGTATCTTAGTGTCTTCGATTTAAATGCAATCGAACGCGATCGGTTAGACGAGTCGGAGCTCGGGGGTGTCTTTTGCTACCCTTTTTGTGTTTGGGGTGTGCGGGGGCATTAAAAATGGAATGTCACGAAAAAGTGCTCACGCTGCATGATGGCCCATCGCTTGCGGGGTAGTCGCCGGCATCGATTTTATTCGCACTAGCTGCCCACGCTGCACCAGCAGGACATGGATACGAAAATGGATTCCAACGCCGCGGGAGAGGAAAGGTGAATTGCATTATACGCTTGGTGTTTTATTGTGCGTGCTATTTTTAGAATGGCTATTTATTTAAATGCGAGTAATTCGCCATCGCACCGAGGTGTGAACTTTCCGGCCCTGACATTTATCGACTGCATATTTGGCGGTGTGCTAGAATGGATGCGATTGTGGTGTGGGCTAGAACGCTCCTTATATAGGGACGAGTTAACTAAATAACTAAGTGAATGAGATGAAATTCGACTATAAACTAGCAATTAGGTGGCGGTTTGAGTCCGCTGTGACTTTTGAAATCATTTACAGTGGGCCAATCTACTTTTGTCGATTATATAGCAGTAATGTATTAGTGTGATCAATTTGCAATAGAAATTAGTCGATGCCAAGGGGGGTGGGCATTAATCTAGACTAGTTTCGCTAGTTACGCACGATTATTAATTAAATACTTTACTATCAAAATTTAGAGCAAACAATTTATGTCGGAAAGTGTTCGCTTCCATAGTAACTTCATTGAAACCAACCGTCGTCTCGCCAACACCTCACAGATATAATTTCACTGAATTAAAATTAGGTACACAATTATTGCTTATAATTTAAGATGATATATTTGAATACGTTACTATGGCAAAAATTCTCCGAAATTCAATAATCTACTCATTGGATGTACCTACTCAATTCTTCAATAAAAAAAAAACGATTTTGAATTAGAACTAGGTACATACTGCACTTGGTTTGAGACTGTGAAGTCTTTTTCAGGGAATCGTTAGTTCTCTATCATATCTACGGAAACAAAAAATCAGTCGAAACTAGAAACACCATATTCTGTCAATTGATATGAGAAGTTATATGGAATGCTTCTTGAAATAGAAGTCTTAAATAAAAACCTACCCTCGAGCTCAACTGATGTTGCGGCTTATGCCAGTGATACCAAATTCAATATATATAAGTACATGTAACCATGTTTTAAGATACTTCTTTGCCTTATTTTACAGTGTACAAGTCCTAAATCCACTTAATAGATCACTGAAGTGTGAATATTACTTATTGTAAAGATCATTATTTGCAGATATTGTGCTTCTAAAAGCGGCAAAGCCATGGAAATGCACTTTCTTACAGTTATTCTTAACTGCAACTTATCTTACCAAAGAGAACCTATATACCGCTTTCGCTTTTCATGAGAACTTTTGACCACCAGTATCGTCATTATACATATCAAATGTCAAACAGTTTCTACATTTCCATATTCCATTCCACTGTAATTTCATAAGTAAATTAAATCAACACATTAACACTCATCGAAATGATTATATTCGTATTTTTTACTACGATCGAAAACGAAACTTATATTATACTTTAGTTTTTAAAGCGCAATGGAAAATCTGGCAACTTTAAAAACAATTTACTAAAATCGATGTACATTCCGAGAAAAAAAGTGGCCGTGGCAATATCGATGACAACTACTGTATCTGCATTAAAATGTTACCGGTCTTTCTGTATCGATTCACTGCTTTGTTTCTACATTGGATATAAATGATGTTTTGCTTCAGTTGAATGACTTCTTCATAATAGAAATATATGAACACCCTAAATCGTTCGTAAACATTCACACACTTACTTAGAGGGAGATTTATGCATCTACGTAGTGTTATTGGGTTTATTTCAAATTTAAGTGATGGACAGCATTTATATAGCTATCATGCGGGTAGAACAAAAAAATGCAATTGCAATCAAGCAGCAGCCCAGTTTCTTTAGTTTCTTTAAAAAAAATCAGTCAACCAGACCAGTCGAATGATACTGAATCTGTCAAACGTACATTTTCAGCAATCGAATATATCGTGTATTAAATACTAACCAAAGCAGTTGCTGTCTCTACTATCCTTAGGAAAGGTGTTAATTGCTTGCTTCTATCATATGTCTCACTAATTCAATTTCAAATTTGGTTTAGGATCGGTATTGTTTTAACTTGGTTCAACCAACTACATATGAACAGAATCTTTTAAATTTGCAACCCAATCCGGCTTTTAAGAGGCTTGTGGAAGAATATCATATTCAAGTCTTTCTTCATAAGTTAGTATGCCAAATTTGAATGTTTTTTAAAACTAACTTCGTTCATTACCCGTACAAATAAATCACTCGATGCAGCAAATAAGCAAACATGTTTATTCAGGCTCTTATTGGGTGAACACTTTACTAATAGCGTTATATGAAGTTATTTCCCACTAAATGTGAGCAAAAACTTCGCTTTTTTGTGGGAAATATTTTCTGCGAGGACATATTACATATTATGTAAGCCAACATTAACAGTGGGAAATGTATGACAACCCCCCTGCTTGGGATTACTGTTTAGGGGTGGGACCTAGGAGTACGTGCGAGGTTGGCTGTATGTATAGTTGCTGTTCACAATGTTAATTAAATTATACTAAAAAAAAAAATATTAATAATTCGATTTTGTTATCGTTTTCCAGTTTGAATCACAAACTTCTCAAATTGTAGGTGAGAAATTGAATGAAATTGCCTACTTGAAGTGGGAAATAACTTCACATAAAAAAGTGCAATTATTTTCCACTCAAGGCGAAGTTATTTCCCACGTGAAGTTATTGCCCGTGAAGTTATTTCCCTGCACCTAGATGCTTCAATATCAATTTTCAATCCAAGAAATTACAGGAAATTTTAACTCAATGTCAATGCAGCTAAAATAATCGATAACGCTGTATACCTTAGATATGCAAAGTCTTCTTTTTGGACTGATAGGCTTGACAGCTAAACCGCATTAAAATCGCACACTAATAAAAAGAGCTATCCCAATTTGTCCTCTTTTCTGCACTTGATGTACCAGATCAGTCGATGAATTATTTTCTCACATCTCCAATTCATTCCACTTCTAATAATCAGTTCTATTCTCTTGAGTCTATAGTTTGATTAAAAATTATCTACGACCTGTACCTGAAATGTAGAGCATATAAATAGATCCAAACAATATATTTTGACCAATAAATGGGGAGTAAAATAATAAACCCAAGACCATTTTGACAGTTTTAAAGTAAACAAGGCATCCTTAATATCTACTGAAAAAACGACTCATTTCCAGTAGTCACCCCAAGCTTTGCTCACAAAGTTAAAGCCTTGTAAAAATGTAGTGAAATGGACACCATTGCTAGCTCTTCAACAAATATTACAATTAGTTTTTTTGTTATGTCAACTAATATACCCGTCATCGAGTAGTCCGTGAGTTTGGCATCACGACACGACACCTTTTCACATAAGCTGCGAGCAATAATTAGCAGATCATCATCAATGGCAATGCACATTCCATGTAAATTATTGTACTCATGGTTGTCAGAAGTTTGCAAAAGGTGTTACAGTTGAACAAAATATATCGAAAGGTGTTAATTTTACATACTCTAGAGTTGACCTTTCATATTCCAACGCATTTAATGCAACTCCCCAAAACTATATACAGTACGCCCTCGGTAAAAGCAACCCTCGATAAACGCAATACCTCGGTTAAAGCAACACCTAAAATTTTACCATTAGTGACTCAGTAATTGCAACTTTTCAAAAAACTGTGACTCGATAAACGCAACTTTCCATCCATGCTCTTATTTCATTTAATTTTTGTTTCGTTTTTTTTTGTGATTGGTTTTACTGTAACTGGGCAGTTATTTTACAGCTACTTGTCGCAGAATTTTAAACACAGATCGTAGGTGCATTTTTTTTTTTTGCATCATACAAGAATAAGAAAAGGAGGGGAAAATGTTTCGTATTTCTTATTATAGTTCATGTGATTTTCTCGCGGTCGGTAATTGTTTTGTTTCATGTAATAAAGAAATCATGGCTATGGTTTTCACCTTAAATTCTAATTCAAGGCACATTTTTTTGTGACTCGGTTAAAGCAACACCCTCAATTAACGCAACTGCTCGAATTTCCATCGGTTGCTTTTACCGAGGGCGTACTGTACTACAATTTGTCAGAGGTGTGTCACATTAGTAGGCATCTCATCTCCCAGTCCGCTTGCGTCAACAGAATCAACGCGAATCACCATAAAAATGAGTAACTCAACGCCAAGCCATATATGCGTCCACTTCCTCTTCCACTAACGACCACGAGCCCCTGATTTATCTCGCCCATTAAATCTCACCCACAAAACCAATGTACCTACTTCAGTTCCATAAACAATCGTTTGCCGAAAAAAAAATATAATCGGTCAAACTACGTCACAGAAATATACATTGAATTTTTTATAATTTCCTGCCATACATCTTAATGCGTCTTAAACCATTAAAAATAAATCCATCTAGCAGGGGAAATTGTCTCTCCCCCCACATCGCTTCCGTACCAGGTCCGTGTTCTCTGTAAATAATTGACTACTATCAATCGACTGGAGAACATCCATCTTCGACTTGAAGGCGAATAAAGATCTTGCAAAAGTAAAAAAGTTTACAATCTCAGCAGATACATTTTCCACTCGTGTAGCCGAAAATAAAACAGAAGCGCCTAGGTGCGTCATCGATGAGGAGCTGGCAGTAGTTTATACATCTGAAAATCCAGAATTGTGGGCCAATTTCTCCCTTTCCCCAGAGGCGAATACGAATTTTCTTCAAATATCGATCTACACAGAGAGATTCATTATAAGCACAGACTTGTGCTTGTGCGTTGCCAGCGAAATAAACAAACTCATAAAGTTAATTGTTTGCGTTTGCGTTGACGGAGATTAATTTATTTGCCAAACGCCTTTCAGTGTCTGTTCATCCGTTTATCCGAACTCGCTGGCTACCGTTCCGTTTCCCTTCAAGGTGAAGTTCAATTATTATGTTGTCGCGGTCGCGTTTGTGCATAGTACAAGAGATTTTCCCGATCCGCGATGAGAGGAGGTCTTTTTAATTATCCCGAATTAAAATTCCGCAAAATCGCTGTGAAACTATTTGCACAACAAAAGTCGTTAAGTTGCACTGCGACTGCAATGCATCAAAAATGCACCACGCGCTCCGGCTGCCAGCTCCCACTATAATAAACAATTTATATCGTACGCCTTAATTAAAATTCAATTGAAGGCGATTATAAATGTTATTCTCTGTGTGTGTGTTATTTTTGCGGTTCACTTTAGTTCGTTCGCGCGAGGCAGGTGGCCTGGAGCTGGAGTATGTTGTAGGGTAGAGTACGAGTACCGCAAAAGCAAGTGGTGAAGTTTATATTTGGATGTAGTGGATAATTAAGATGCCTTCGCTTTTATTTACTTTCGATTTTTGTTGTTCGCTTTTGAGTTTGAAAATTCGTTCACGGGGTATTGCTTAATTGCACAACCGGCGGAGTAGTGCAATCTGAATGAACTTGAAGACTGCATATGGTATAGGTATTTGGAATTGGAATGCACGGCGTGGCATATAAATTGCACAAAATCACACCCTAATTAGATACACAAATATTCGTACTTATATGGGAAAGTTGCATCATGGCGAGATTGTATCCGATTGTTATGGGGATAGTGCGGCGAGACGGAACTTGAATGCATTACATACTTTTGGAGAAAGGGTATTTTCGCACGGACAAGTAATTTCCTTGAGGGAAATAATCGCATTTCCTTCTGCATGTATATGGAGGATGGGAATCTGCAAATGAGGTTTCAAGTATCTGGTTGCGGTTTGTTGGGACTACTCACTGCGATTGTGTTCAAATTGGAAAGTAAATATATATCGGTTCAGAGAAATTGTAAACGTAGCCAAGAAGGAAGTGGGTGTGTAAACTGTTTTCTGTTATAAGAAGCACAAAATATTTAAGACCACTTTGTGCACAAGGCTTAAATAAGCTCTTAAGGTTTTAGTTTTCAGACAGCCCCTTACATTTGGGAAAGAGAGCAGAGTCGGTAGTTTGATTTGTTCAATATTTAGAGACGATCATTCGATTTGTTCACTGGTTAGGTTCTAATTTGGACTGACAGGGTGAATCTATATTTTCCTTTTGAAAATCCACAAATATTGTCCAGCTTTTCATCTCTTTTGGTGTAATGGCAAAGAAATGCTGTAATAAATCAATCCGCCGGGGATCGAACCGGCGCTACTCAGGTCACAGGCAATGACCGATAAACTTTGAGTCTTTCTAGACATTTTGCCGTAGGGAACCCACGAACTCAAACAGAGTGTAAATTTAAAATTTCTTCATCAAATTTTGTTCCTTAGCCGTTGTGCCTTATGTAGCTTTTAGAATAACTAAAACCAATATTTTCATTTTCCGCAACTATCTGTTACCTTAAAGAATATCCTCCTGTTTTATGCTGAACTGTTTCGTCAAAGCACAGTCGGCACTCTTGGCAGACTGCAGTAGAATCTCGAAGGCATGAACGGTTCAATAACATAAACAGTTCGGAAACATAAACGGGATCTATTTTATGTTTGTTCATCTTTCGGAGATTCTACAGAACTAATATATGTTTTAGGGATATGGGAATACCATCATATTTGGAGTCATAAATATCAAAAATCTAGTACATTTGCTTCATTATCCACAAAAGATGACAACAGATAAGCGATTTTGTAAAATCTCTCCACAAAGTGTGGAAACAGTTGAGGAGAATTGAGAATTGTTTCAATATTAACTAAATTGAAAATAATAGAATCGATTAGTTACAACAGATCATTATTATTTTCCTTGGTGTATACATCAACCAGAGGTAGGAATTAACTTAGAAAAAATGCTTTGTTCGAATTTTGATTTAAAAATGTAAAGCGTTATGTACAAAATTTCAAGTTCTGTGGTCCAAAGTCAAGCCAAAAATACGGCCTCGCTCTCATTCCTAGTAAAACCATCACTTATTTCAAACGCGTGGTGAAAGACACCACAAAATCTTAATATTCAGAAAGTCATAAAGAGGATTGAAAATAGATCATACTCGTCAAGAAGTTTTTTTATGTTTATAACTTGACATCCTTCGTCATCAAACACTCTATTTTTGTGTTCATGTTTAGTAGGTGATTAAGACATAGATATACCGGAAAGTTGACTTCAAAGAAGTAGAAAGTTAAACTGCTTATATTTAGGGTAAAGGTTATTAAAATTTAATACCGACTCGTCTTCTTTCTTATTTATGATGGCTAAATGCCAAAAGATTAAAAAGATGCGGTGTCATAGTCATGGCCTTGATAAATCTTTCATCTTTTTACTAATCCACTGGCCTTAAAAAAATTGAATTTACAAGTTCATAGAATAATTCATTTAACCTACTTTATTACATTTGCGGGGGAGTTATGGCCATTTTGTTTTTTATTTCACTTATTCTAAAATCCAATAAAACAAGAAGACTGCTTCTCGTGTATTCGTGAATTTTTTAAAGTAAACCAATGACTGCTGATAGTTGACTTGCAGAACATTCATAAATGAGTGTTTCTTGAGTGGATTCAGACCTGCAAACTATAAGCGAAGTCCTCTACTCCTGAATTGTATATTTGGATCGATGAAGCGGTTTTTGTGATTCCGGGTGCTTCTAGATGCTGATTTTCTTCCATGACAGTTGCAGTACCTTTCGTTGCAAAAAAACAGGATGACCGAACGGGAGAGGGCTTTCAGTTTAAATGAGTCCTAAGCCTTGGACTGTCCAAGGGGATACCTAAACAGTTGCTGTAGAGCTGTCCGGATTTTTTTTGTCAAACAGGATGTTTGCTTTGGAAGACTTAGTTGTCAGAAACTTGTTATAACTAAATTTGAAAAACATCCTATAATTTTTGGAAAGACTTTGATGGTCGTATAATTTAGCGAAAAACTCGCTTACCACTCTCTATTTCAACACTTTGCACTAAAAAGAAAGCCTCCGCATTATTTAGACTTCGGTCTTATTTTTCAGTGAAAAATCGTGTTTATTAGAGAGGTTTTGGGCACCACAGACAAAATTAAATATTTAAATGTGCAAGTAGCTCATGAGACTAGTCCACTGTTGGTAAAAATCTTTTAAACAAGTTTAAACAAATGTATCAACTATTTCTTTCGGGTGGATCTAGCTAAAGTCAGTATAGTTAGGTACATATAAAAAAATTGCATCACAACATACCGGTCTTACTATTCCGAGAATGTAATTAATTCAATGCAGTCCATGTGCACAAAGCAAATACCCATGCTCATAGGTTTCCCAGTGGAGTACCAGTCCAGTTCACAAATTGAGACCTCCGAGAATTGAAATGGAAGCTCAATTACGTAGATGAATGTTCATTGAAACATGTTATTACAGTCATATTTTCAAAATTGCAGATTACATTTCCAACCCACCAGCTTATCCCCAAATTACACTGACTCCAAGGACTTTAAATAAATTGAACAGACAACCCCGTCCATTTATTACCTTCATTACAAACTACCTCATTAATTCGAAATTCATCTTCTTAATGATGCCATTCATAAGGCGCGCACTCAACTCCCACACCAGCCCCAGCAAATGAATGAAATCAATAGAAATAAGGAAATAAAAATGAAAGCATAGCTTAATCCTTTATTTTCATCGAATTACAACCATAATCCTTTCACAAGGAGGAAAATAACAATCTTCCCGGACCAAGCACTTAATCTCGATGTTAAAACAAATTGAAACCCACACCGCACAGCCAAGCAGCCTGAGGACCTTTTCGCACACACACTATCCCCCAGAAAAACATCAAGAGGAAGACACACCAATTCACAAGGACAGCTCACACGCAACTCAGACAAGAATACCTTCGGCAAGAGTAGACACAACATCAACTACCTACACAAGAAAAAAAAAATTCACAGAATATCCTGAAAAGCTTTTAACAATATTGCTCAAGAAAATCAACTTTTCCATTATCTGTCTCCGTTCACCCCACCCAAAACTGTAATACAAGTTTCACGTCAGTTTCCACGGAACATCCTTCGGTTTAGTTCCTCGTCCCCCCGTACACATCTTCGGCAGCGTTCTGATAGAGGTGCATGTCTATAGTTTAAGTTTTTCATTTCTTTGCCTTGCGCATGAAATTTGATATTTCCTGAATGTCCTGAGATGATGGGTGCCCCATCTGTTTATCGTCTGATATCCTTCTGGAAATTCCCATCCTGCATGCCATATAATTGTGTGATTTCTCTTCTGGAAAATACTTACCATGTCAGTGTCAGACTATCTGTCAATGTGTAAGTTATACATAGATAAATCGCTGTGCCACCAGAAGTGAAACTATTTCCCTACACGAAGGAGTGGAAATGTAATTATCCTCCGCGGGCATACCCCGAGAGGTTGACAAACAGTTTTAAGGTACCTCTGTAACAGTGCATAAAGGACTCTTTGTTCATCATATCGTCGTTAGGCTTTCTGAATAAATTAACATGGCTCAGACAAAATGTTTCGTATATGACCTGTCGCCCGTGCGAATGTTATAACGTGAAAATCCTTTCGGATTCAACGTGCACGCAATTCAATTAGGCAAAAAGCTTAAATTAAATTAACCCCACACGCAACAGTTCTGGCGGAGAGTGAGTGGGGAAAATTACATTTTTGAGAATATTAAAAACTTCTCCAATGGGTTTTCCTCTTTTCTAATTAAAGTGTCACTCAAAGTCTTTTGACAGTTTTTTTTTCTTCTTTCTCCTGCCACTGTCAAACCTAAAGCTCACTGTCAATTCAGGTGGAGATCATCTGAGATGACATGTGCATTTCAAATGCAAAGTAGATAAATATGTACGGGTGACATTATTTTTCGAAGTGTAATCCATCCGAGCTGACAATTTGTTGTAATGCAGATGAAAAATAAACAAAATAGCTCCTAAGTCATTCGGTGTGGTAATTTAGGTTCGATATATTTATATGTGCGATATACCCTATAATCCGCCACAACTTTACACCAATAAATTTGACATAAGTTATGGTTATTGCTCCCGAACCAGCAATAAAACCCGATACACATTGGCCTGCTTCTTTTTGCAAAATATTTAAATTTCCTATAAGAACTGTTAAAATATTTTGGGCTTGAAAAGCGTACCACTTTGATTGATTGTCCTATTAGGAGTATTAAATGGAATGGAATGACCATCAGGTGGTGGGAAAATTGAACATACGTCAAGCTGTCGAATGGAATTTGGTCTCTGAAATGTAGCTACCCTTTTACAGCGAGAAGTTGTTAAAGTGTCAATAATTGACGATATAAAAGTCACTTTGACTGGGTAAAAGCTTTCCATCAATCCATTAGGTTGAGTAACTGTTAATTGCTTTTCAAAAATTGTTCTATATTTACATATTCGAATAGCTTTTAATATTTTTTTTGGAAACGGGGTTTCCTTTGCGATGAGATGATTTTTTCTCTTAGTTGTTTCTGTATTTCAAACATTTTTAAGTCAAATTTAATGAACTCCCTGATATTGGAGTAACGATTTCAACATGTTTTTTATACCAAATTACAATAATGCAAAACGGTCATTCGAATGTACTTTTTCGGGTGCACGGTATAGGTTGGAAGACCAAGAGCAACGTGGAGATTAATAGCCTAAGCAGCGATTTTTCTCTAGAGACCATTGATCTTCCAGTTTCTTCTATAGTATGTATGTTCCGTGCTTTTTCACACCCCATAGGGCAGTTAAGAATGTTCCGCACCTTTAATTGTTTCTGTAGAGGCTTTGTTTTTATAAGCGTTATTGGAGCCCTAAAACCTGTGAAAGTTTAGAGAGTCATGATTTGTAATGCATTAAGTCCAGATGTAAAACTCTTCATTCCTCGATGTCGGATATAATTTTTTGTATCAATCTTTCTTTGTCAGACCAATCTTCTGTCATTTTTGTTCTTGGTGAAACTGGTTGTCAATTACAGCTGAGTTGGTGTTTCTTTCGTTCTTTTGGGGGAACAGTTCTCTTAAGCTTCCTTTGCAAAAAGGTCAATTGGCGTACAAGTTACGCAGCTGCTGCTTTGAAGGCCCTTCCTTTTCTTATAGCACTGATTCGTCGTTATTTTACTTATCCGCATACGTTCCACAAGTTCTCTTGGATCTAAAGCCTATCAGTTAAGGCGTGCAGTATTGCAAACTTTAATCGGTCTTCTCTTGAATTTTCTATCACCGATAATTGCCATCATTCTTGCAAGGGTGTAGTGGTTCATAAACAGTCTTTATCGATTGATATTTTTGAAGGTTATATTGAAACTAGTGAGCCTCCAAATCATTAGTGTGTTTGACATAGTCTCTTACGTTATTGTTATGTATTGACCTTTCTACAAGTTCACCGAGCACGAATTTTTGCCTTGACCTAAAAGAGCAGAGCAGACCTCAGCCGCCAGCAGTGTCCTACTTCAATGGTCCATTCAACTATCGCTCCTCGCAACCAACATTTGCATACCCTTATTCAGCTTCCCCTTTGCAACCAAAATATAGTCCAACGCAGAGGTTCGCCTTAAACGCGAAATGTATGAAGACTTCAAAAACGGAAAAAGTAAACAATTTATCAACCTACATGTTCCTTGTTTTGGATGCGAACGGAAGTCAGTCATAAAAAGGATACCTACTCGTTCTCCTTTGATCCCAATAAACTACATTTTCGTTTGCACGTATAATATTCATCGTGCTCCACAAAATGGCAGAGTGGAGCGCAGTGCACCTCTCCACGCAGCTTCAGCACTCCACCCACACACAGCAGGTGGAAAATAAATCGACTTTTCACACAGAAATGAGGTTGTTTATTATTTTGCCACACGTCCCAAGAGGATAAGTATTTTTTTTTTCGATATGGAAAGCCGCTGGTTCTAGGAGAAAATCCAACAGGATAACACCGATGATCCATTTGTTGTGTTCCCAAGCGTGTACACCTCACAGAGAGACCATAAGCGCGATAAACACACAAAAGTCTTAAGGATCTTTAATTCAGGAGCATTGCCTAGTTCATGCACAATCCTTTTGGCAAACTTGCGTTTTTTCTACTTTAAGTGCTGAGGCGGCTTTCTATTTGCCAACTCCTTGAGGGTCCCGCATACGCAAAGTACTTTCGAGAGGAATGAACGGATTGAACCGAAGCGACGCAGGCCCACAACCACCAGTACACCACAGCCATATACTGTATGTAGTTTGTGTTGGTTCTCTATAAATCCTTGGAGGCTTCAAAGGCTACGAGTGGTGTTCTGTGCACTGCGCGCTACGCCTATTAGGAATGCAAATTAGGCATTGTCTTGTGACTGTTTTGCATTTTAAATTAGACACCACAGACGACGACGAGGACGACGAGGATGGCGACGAGGAAGACGACGACAGCCATCAGGGCGGGCATGAAGTTTTATTCCTTTAAATTTAACTTTTCCCTTTGCGCTATGGTTGTTGGTATACCCAACCCACATGGCGGATACGAAATACGACCAGAAGATTGCTTGAGAATTAACAGAGGCATTTTCTATGGGCGCCCTCTTAAGTAAAAAGTTTCCTTGGCATTTCTTTCTTTCAATCTTGTATTGCGGAGGATGTGTTCTTTTGTTTGGCACCACAAAACAATTGAAAAATGGAAAACGGATTGCAGATGAAGGATTCATCTTCCTAAAAAAAAGAATGGAAGGAATTTGTTTTGTGTTTTGAGTGGCAGTTGCTTTTGAGGGGGAGAGATAAGTCCTGGAAATGAAATACAGAAGCATTAAGTTGATAAATGGTGGTAGGTTTTCTGTCTGAAAATATGATGGAGGCAATGACAATGTCAAGATGCTGGTCAACAGCTGCCAAGTTACAACATCGATCAAGGCAGTAGGAATGCCATTAATATTTTGATACCAGCCTTTGAAGTATTGTTCGCAGTGCCATTGAAATGGAAGTGTTCTGCCAGACTGTTCTGCTTTGAATGGAGAATTAAAAGTGACATAACATTTGCAAAGTGAATGTGTCACCAGTGTTGTTCGGGAAATCAATTTTAATTCTGTCAAGTGGCAATTGCCGCGGATATGGATAAGTGCGCTAAAAGAACATTATGCGAAGACATCTGGCAAAGGACTGCGGGTATGTCCTGATTGGTAAGCGATATGATATATTCCTATGGATCCTTTGATGCAACTTAACCATAGGACTACTCTTCCGTGGAATTTCATCCAAATTTAACAGCTGAAAAGGGTTCCTCAGGCAAAAATTCCCATATTAAGTATCATAGTTTGTTCAACGAAGATCTTGATTATTCGCAGGGTCAAAAAAGCAAGGCAAACGCGTCAGAAAAGTTGTTGAAACTCGTATCTTTACAATTTTTGCACAATTAAGTACCGAAGTATGCACCAAAAAGCGAGTTGAAAATCTGTAAAATAAAACGTCAAAAATTGTGAGACGTTGGTCCAAAAAGTTCATGTTATAAATCAATTTGAAAAGCGTTCTGAAATTCTGTCGAAAATTCGTCAGAAAAGACATCTAACAACTAAAAAGGTTCAAAATAAAACTAACTAAGTGGTAAAAGTGACAGCTAGTCAAAAACCATGTTTTAAGCGTGTCCTAAATCGAAGTCTGAAAAGACAAATTTTTTTTCGAAATATAGGAAATTCAGCCTGGCTTTGTTTTGTGCTCGAAAAACTCCAAAAATGTATCCAATAACTAGACATTTTGACACAGCATTCCATTCGAATGTTTTATAATAAAATAAATTTTAGGGGCGTGGCACCTCCCATAAAACAATTTTATTTAAATCACTACATTACAACATTTTTGACAACTTTAATATTGAAATTGAAATGTTTATTAAATATACCTAATGAAGGTGGTATTAGACAAAGAGGCGTGGCACCTCTCATACGAAAAAAAAAATTCAAACCCCATTCAGTGCTATCACGATAACCTAACTATTTTTGGTGAGATACACCGTTCAATTGTTGCTATCCTAGTGAGCCAGACTAAGAGGCCATACCTATTTTTGTTTCCACCGATCTACCTCTAGGCAACGTCAAACCAAATTTCTCACTATCAGTTGGAAATCCAATACCGACTTATCTCAGTCCCAAAAACATCCCCCCAATAATTTGAGACACGAAATCCAAGACACAAGGATTAATTTAGCTCGTTAAACTCCCGTCCCGGCCAAAGCTGTGTTAATTCAGAAAAATTCGGCATTTTCGAAAATTAGCACTCCGCTCAGGTTGTATACATCCACCCGACAATAAATCGTCATCAAGTGAGCCAAACAATATTTTTTTCTCTCTCACCAACATTGGATTGGGGACAAGGCTGGCCGGGAGAGAAACCCAACTCACAACTCACGTACGAGCAATTTTGCCTATTTCGTTCGTGTAATTCCAGGCCCATTACTAAGGCAGTAAATAAAACGTTTAAGCAGTCGTACATAAAGGATCACGGTGCCGGAGTGTTTGCAACGCACTCTCGGCACTCATTTAGTTCTGTTTTCTATATTCTATATAGTTACAAGAGGAAAAGAATATGTACTCGTAGGTATGCGTCTTCCGATGAACGAAGAAGAACATTCATCTTAGCGAGCTGCGGTAGCAATGGGCGTATTTACGCCGAAGAACGGGATCCTTCGGCCTCATTTGCACAAATCTTTACTTGGGTCGGGCGGGTAATTACTATCATTAAGAGGGTAATTCCTCATGATTGTATTTCATATTTGCGGAATATTTCTCTACCGTATGCGCTGGCATGGTTGAGGGGGTGGAATGGAATTATTGCCAAGTCTACTGTAAGTTGCTTACATTTCACTGTGTAGACGATATAAGATGTCTCGCTTCCTATTGAGAGGTACTGCCGTATTGGTAATGCCATTGAAAGGTGTTACTGGAATGCTAAGCCCATTCACGGTACATATATCTGCGAAGCATTCAGTCCGACAGGGGCTGTGAAAATATTGATTACTTAAGAAACTTCAAGCTTTTTGTGTAGCAATATGTGCGACTGTTTTTTTGTTTTTTTTTTACATTTTGGCATTTAAAAATAAATATGGAAACTAAAACTTAATGTCGCGTATGTTAAGATAAGTCTGACATATTTTTATAAGTTTTGTTAGGTTTATTGGAATAAGTAGGTATAGGAATTTAAAAGCTGGTTGTCGAGAGTCAAGAGGGCAAAACATCGGAGGAAAACTTTTTAAACTTTTGTAAATTGTTGAACATCTTGAACTAAGTCGATGATGCTCAACCTAGCATTTGTTTTTTTTTTTTTTTGAAGTGTCAATAATCAAAGCAGCCGAAACCTTTTGCATAAAAGGAATATGTTACATTCACTACTCCCCAGTATTAAGGAGAAAAAAAATATATCAAGTTGACAGGTTTTCAATAAATAAAGTTTCAAAATTCTACCAGCCAGCTTGTGATACTCTCGAAAATAACCACTCGATATAAAATACTACCGACAGTATTCTGAAATGGACGGTCACCTTGACAGCTGATCGTTCAGAGAATGTTTTGTAGTCAATGGTGCCTAAAAGCAGACAAAAAAAAAATAGTTCGGTTCACACGGATGAGACAGGCATAAAATGTAAAAATACAAAGAGTTCTGGATCAAGGGATGAAAATGTAAAGCTTTTTGTGAATAGTCCGTACGAATTTCTAAGAAATTTAAATCGGCTTTATCTAAATCGCAATTGTAATGAATAACGAAGGACGCTGATATTTATTTCGGTCGAAACCATTGTACCCGTTTTCATGTCATCTGGAGAAACCCAAACTTTTCAAAAATCTGTTTAACCAAATTAGAAACTCAGCTAAGGTCCATTTTCAAAAAAAAAAACATTTTTTTTTTAAATTAACTGAGTTCGGAGTATGCAATCATATTGACCATGTCTATGTAATGTTTAGAGCCCGTTTTTGAAAAAGTAGCTTACTAAAAGATGTAATATAAAAATGGTGCAATAGGTCCCTATAGGTACTCGAAACTGTGACCCCATAAGCCGCCAACCAGCAGTCTAGGCTGTAGGCCTCAGGTGACTAGATGTTGTTGCATGACTGAGTATTTACTTTTCGTGGTTGCAATTGAGTCTTAAAAAGGGAACTCATGTGTAACAGTGAATGTTTAACAAAAATCTGACATTGGTCGTTAGTTCTGCCATTCAAAATGCGCTGTAAGTTTTTAGCCATCTCATCTCTTGAATGGAGTGGTTTGAGCCAACTTTCGCGAACGTCTTAAAAACATCCGAGAGTATGAGTGCCATGAAAGAGCTTCTCTAATTAGCCGTTTGGACTCGGCATGAAATTGTAGATCCCTTACATTTGTCCCAAATATGAAAAACGCACACAAGACAAAACGAATTATTGTGAGAAGCTACGGACTTGTGTTTATTTTTTTTTATTTTTTTTTTTTTTTTAAACTTGCTCGACAAAAATGAATGCGATATTTTTACATTTAATATTATATTTCACTACTTAAAAACGTATTTTCCAATTAAAATGTTTAGTAAATTTGTTAAAAAGAAATTTTCCACTAAAGTAAAATGTATGCTTCTTTTATTTTCAGAAAGATTACAACATAATCAACAATCCGTCCCAGTACGTTAATCAACTACAGGAATATTATACAAAAAATTAAGAAACAATAACAATAAAATCCTTAAATTGCAAATAAACATTTATAGACAAATTGTGTGCAATATTTTATTAAATACAAAAAAAAAATATATATAGTGCTTGAAACAAGAGACATTTAAACAAAACTAAAGGACAACCTACATCCTGCACTTCAACTAATAATGTTCGGTTCCAAAATTCGATCATGGATGGAAAATCATATTGTTCGTCCTCGAAAGAAGGGAAACAAAAATAAAAATTCCAATTGGTGAGTTTTTCGTTCCGTTATCTATCTTATTGTCACATGGTCATAATGTTCCACCAGAGCTCGAATAATCTATTGGGTGAAAAACTTACACACAAAGGTCCTTGCATGAACGAAATGAAAAATATTGATGGATTCACCATTGTGAGTGGGGTGGGTTTTTTCTCACATCTTCGATTAATGGTCGAAACGTCAAATCGATGTCAAATATCCTACACATCAGGAGAGTTATTATTCCGCACATCAAGGCAAGGGACACTGATAACAACACAATCGAATAATTGATTGAGTTTATGAAGTTTTCCTTTTTGCCATTTTGTTTCCTCCATCATCCGACATGATTTGGGGTCGGAAAAGCATGATGGGGAGCTGCGAACAAATTTGCAGATTCACTTGAACGCAACCCTTCGCACTGTAATCGAAAGTAATTGGTGAACTTTCATATAGGCATTTTTTTTTTCCTGCCAAAAGAAAGATAAATGTTAGAGAAAAACAATAATGCTATACTATGGGATAGTATACTATCGACCCGAAAGTCGTTGTCGAGTCGTTTGGCCAAAATGAAAATTCAAGAGTGCCTTGCCACTTTGCAATGCGTTGGTATTCTATTGTGCGACTGTTTGCAAAGGACCTCATGAAAGATTAAATGATGGGATTTGTACAATTGAATTTATTCAGAGTATCGTCGAGAAATTCGGTCGGCTTGAATCATCCTTTGGGTCAATTTGGGTCCGATTGTCATTTGAAATTCATGAATCTATCAGGCGAGGCATTTCCCTTTTTCTACCCTTTTGCCCTATCTAGTTGCCATAGTATTCCCGTAATAATGCTTAAACATGATTTCGTATAGTGTCGGCAGCCTTTAGGAGGAATGAAACATTTAAGGAATTTGTGAATCCAGCTTGAACTGCTTAATCCTTAAGATTAAGGTGGATTCTTTTTTTTTTTTGTGGTGCAGATTACATTGAGGCCAAACCCAAGAGAAGACCTTTTTAACATTGGCGGGAGTTATGAAATATATTTTTCCCCTCACATCAACATTTTTCACCTCACTCGGGAGGGAATATGAAATATGTGTGCATGAGTTTCGGGCACGCAATTCTCAAACTACGTGCAGGCATAGACAACCCTTAAACCCACTGTGTTTCTGCGTGGACGAGGGCATCTGATGGTATCCTTAAAGAGCATTATTTTATGCATAAATTGCTTACGTGCGATCTTCAGAATGGGATAGAAAAGTGGAGGTGGGGCGAGTTTTTCCATGGACTCAGTAATACTCTTAACCACACCTGCCGTAAATTACCAAAAGATTTTGCCAGTGAATTCCTCTTTACCTAACGAAGTCTTTTTGTTGTACTTAGTACGTATTTGGGATGCGGTATTAAATGCCAATAAGTCGGAGGTTTATTCGATTTGCGGCAAAGCACGGCGGGATTTAGTCCTTTTGCTGTGCGAATGTTTATAGAGCGTTTTATTGTATATTGTTTACAGAGTTTTTGTAAGATTAATGCAGCATAAAACTGAGCTCTTTTCAATGACAGAGATCTGGAAAATTGTGGATTTTACTTAATCGGTTGAAGTATGATAGAAGTAGGCCTTTTAAAGCGTACTCCTTTTTTCTTACTTTATATATAAATATATATATTTCATCTCCTCTGATAGTTCTATCGGTTTTTCAATTGCCTCAATGTCCGTTTGGTTAATGAGTTGCGTGTTCTGCCATACTATCATACCTTGGGTCTAAACGGGTAGTTTACTTCATTGCACGATTGAGCCATTTTTACCCGACTGGACACAGAAGGAGGGTAATGTGTTTCGCGCGTGTATATGTCTGTTGACGTGACCTCCTAGCCTAAACGGCTTGACCGAATGAAGTGTCATTACATTCCTCGGAGTGCTTAAGGCTAAAAAGTTATTTAAAAAAAATAATAAAAAATCCGACTGACTAAAAAAGAACTAAATAGATGTGAACAAGACACATTCAGGTATAACTAAATATTTGACATTCGGAGGCTACGCATATTTTTGTTAGGCTGGTGTAGGTGACTGCCAATTAGTTATACTTGAATGTGTCTTGTTTACATCTTTTTAGTTTTTTTTAATTTACTTTTTCTAACATCGTCTTCCAATTGATCCGCAAAACGAATTGACCGGAATGAACGCAGAAAACCCTTTCGGAAATTTAGCCATTTTTGGAAATGTCAGCGTTTAGCACGCAGCCTTTCAAGGACCGCTCTTCGGCGTATTTAGTTTAGCAGTTCAGGTGAGGTGGTCGCAATATGGCATAAGTTCTCCGCAACGTTTCAGCCCAAACTTTTTTTTGTGCTTTGTTGTGAAAACTAACTTGAGGGAAAAATACCCGACTTAATTGACTTAAAGAGCAGCGTAACTTAACCATTTCAAAACTGGTGTATAAGCTTTGAAAGTCCCTTAATTTTGTAGGAAGATTTAATATTTTGAATGCTGGCAGCATATTCATTTGGGATATTAATTGACGAGTGGATTTCTCGCGACGGTCAAACTTTCCCAGGAGCAGACAAACAATTAATTCCCGAGAATGAAGCCACGTTACAGCACTCTGCTATTTTCCAGACTTTCAAACAAACGAGCAAACAAACTGGAGTAGTAGTAGTCGTATAGTGACTTTATTAATATTTAATATAATTTTATAATATTTTTGTTCGTATTTACAAACGATGCTAACTAAGTCTTTCATGGTTTGTCTTGTGGCCGTCTACCAGATTGACAGTTAAGCTATCAAAAACTATACAATAAACTAGTGACTAAGGACTTTAAATATGTATTACAATATATTTGGGTTCAAAAATCCCTTTCCAAGATATGAGTTCTGTAGCGACTTGCAGTTGTGGCATAATTGACTGTCGTTCAATTCGTTAATAACCTCATCCAAGTCCAGTAAAGTTCATCCGAAGTAGAACGGAAATCTCTTATAATGGGGCATCTTAAGATGAAATGGTATACATCCTCCCTCTCATTAAGGTTGCAAAAGTTACATAAAATGTTAAGTTCAGGTCGATGCGGGATAAAAAATAGGTTTACTTATTCTCCTCTAAGCTTGAATATTGTGCTTATCATTTGCAGAGGATAGCGGTTAAGGAAGTAAGTAGAAGCGTTTTCAATGAGATTATAGTTCAACCTACTATACACCAGCCTTATTGCTTTGAATGTAATAATAATAGTTGGCGCAACAGGTCCGTAGGGACCCAAGGCCTAGCTTCTTACAACCATTCCTTCTGTGCGAGTTTCATTTTTGAAACAAATGGAAGGGATCAACAATTTTATGCCGATTCCAAGCGACTAATTGAGAAGCTCTATAGACAGTTATACTCTCGGATGTTTGTCAGACGTTCGCGAGAGGTGGCACAGTGGAAAATACCCTAAGTTGGAATTTGGGTTTTTTGCGGGATTCGAACCTGGGACCCCTCTGTTTAAAAGTCTCAGCAATGTTTGTAAGAGTGAAAATGTGATCCAGTGTTGAATAATTCTTCCTGAACCCTGCCTGGTATTGATTTAAAATCTTGTTTGTTGTTATCCATTGCGTAAGCCTATTAAAGATCGGAGCATTAAATAGTTTCGCCGAAGTATTCAAAACGGAAATGCCTCTGTAGTTAGCTGGATTATCAAGCTCACCTTTTTTATGCAGTGGGAAGATAATCGCTCTTTTAAAGCTTTCTGGAACACTGGCTGTTTCGAAGATTCTGTTTAATTCCTTAGGAAGTGCAATGAGAATTTCTGTGGAACTGTCCTTGTAGAACTCGAAAGGATTCCGATCGTCTTCTGGTCCTTTTCTCGGTCTAGATGAATCAACTGCACTTTTCACCTGAGATAGGATAAATGGCGTGTCTAAAAACTAGGGTATAAGTGTATAAGTGTTGGTGCCCTTCTGGTTGTACAATGGACCATAAGTTGAACATGAGTACCTACCCCAGTGGGATAACAAAATCCTATGAAAAAGCACGTCAAGACAACAATTAGCTTCGTCTGTGAACACGACTGATTTTCAAGGTAAAGTGCAATATAAGCCTGAGTCTGTTCTTGACTACATTTGCTGTCAATCTTTTCAGATGAAGAAAACCTTTGTAAGGGCTTGTAAGGTTCAGTCTCTTCATTCGGGAGATACCTCTAGCTAGATTTGAAAGTCTCCGCGTTTAACTCTGCATATAGGAAATAATAAAATCATATCTCCCACCATCAGAATTGTATACTCACAAATTTGAGAACATTAAGGTAGATACTTACACCCCCAACGAAAAACTATTTTCATCTTCAGAGTACGTTTTGTTACAAAGCCATTTTATCCCCAAGACACACATGCCCAACATCTATTTAATATAAATAATAAACCAAACAAAAATTGGCTTCCAATTCCATAAACAAATTGTCCTACCTCTCAGCAGCTTGTTCCCGAGTGATAGTTTGCATGCTCTAAAGCAATGCAAGCATAGCTACAATTTATACAATATTGCTGGATTTTCCGACCTCCACAAAACCACACACCGTACCTAATGTCCTTCCGTTGGACGGTTATACTCGATAATTTCTCCCCAGCGTTGCTCCTTCTGACGGCCATAAGGAAGTCAAGTTAATTGTATCCCTCCCTAAGACAACCTACTTGCCAAACATCTGTTTGAGCTCATCGCCCATTCCCATCATAGAACTAGGAAAACAACCTACCGTACAGCATTCACTTGAAAAGCATGTCTCCGCGGCATATGCACTGAAAGCTTCTATTATACGACTCGTCCTCGTCGTTCGTATCTAGGCCAACGGTTTAGTAATAGTATTTGATATTCACCCCTGGGGCACTAGCGACTTCCAGCTACCACCTTCTCCACAATTTATTAACTGCGATTGCCGGCAGTCTATACCTTGCTAGCGAAAAAAAAAAAAAAAGCCAATTGCCTCGAACGAAGACGGTTTTCCGTTTAATTTTCACTGGAAACTACCAAAAGTCACGCTAAAAGTGCTGAGCCAAAGAGTCCATATCCCGGTCTGCAGCCACAAGTCCTGCTTGTGCGGTATTCTGAAAGCTATGCCGGCGGCAAGTGGCACGATAACTTATACTCGTTGGCGAAACGGCAATTGCCACTGAAAGAGGTGCTACATTTAATTTATTTATTCGATATTTATCTACAGCCAGGCAACATTTGTGTCTGTGTGTATACAGCATAAGTATAGCTCTAACATTCTCGTAATCCCTAATTCCATGCTCACTAAAATCCTCGATGTCAATCACTAACAGCACAACGACTGCAGCGAGTAATCTAACACAGAATGGACACAAAGGAGCTACCGGATTTACGATATATCATGGAGATGGTACAACCACAACAGCGTCAATCACAGCCACCGCACCGAATGGCAGTATATCAAGTCCGGCCCGGCGCAGAGAAGTCTCACCGATACAGAATCACGTAAGTACACACATATAGGGTTATAAATAGAACTTGTTCGAATATACCTTTGGGATTCATTCGCTTTTATCGTTATCCCTTTGCATTCCTTCGGTTTGTTATCAATGAAAGAGATTGTGGAAGGGAGTCTTATTTTATTTTTACATGGCGGTCATATGTGGCAGACTTATCTAATATTTCATAGGATATCCTGCTGAAAGGGGTTGCATTTGCCAGTGAGAAAGTGAGTTTTGTACATTGGCAGCAAAGAAGTTCAACGAGCAGTCCTTTGGACATTTCTTGTGCGCCTTCAATCATTTGCAACTTTCAGTGGGATGTGTAACTTTTTGTGCAGCCATAACCACTGCCGGGGAAATTATTCTTTGAAAGTTTTTTCCTTCCACAAAAGAACGCGTTAAGAAAATAAGAAAAATGTTTCCCTTCCGTTGAAGGGAATTTATATTAGAAAAGTTTTCAGTGGTGGGTGTTCTTTGGCCGTGTCGTTTACAATCTTTTATGCGTCCGAGACGGAGAAAAATTGTCGGTCCGATTTAATTGCATGCCTTTGAAGGGACTTTGATGTATTTCGGTGGATGTTCGTGAAAGTCGTAACCGTTTGAAGCGAATGAGGTGTTGTAATGGTTTATAGTTTTGGAAGATCCTTTTTACTTTTAACTCATTTGAGTTGCACTAAGTTCAGGCTGGTTGTCATCATTGCGATCTCTCTCCAGCCATAATTCAGGAGCTAAGCTATCAAATGTAAGTACAGCATTTTTTTACGACACTCACGCCATCATTTGTGCGTCGTAGGAGGGCAGTGCTTTCTCAATAATCCCCGAACTCTAGACGCATTAAAACCCAACATTACTCAAGTTATTGCCAAGATATCGCCAAAAAATGTGCGAAAAAGTGGTTAAGAATTACCTCAAAAGAATCGCATGCTGAGAAACTTTCCCAGGAGGCGATTTGAATGATATTGCTTTTCACACTTGATGGTAAGGTCCAAACTTTATAATGAAATAAAATGTTCATCAAAAATGTATCGCTGTGTGTGTTGTATTAAGCTTTACTTTCGAAATCACAAAATGAATGACCCTTTACAAGCCGAGTACCCGGGTTAATATTACAGAACATGGTTTGGTTAACGTCCTGAAAAAAGTACAGACAATTTTAAATATTTCCTTGTGTAACCGAAAGTGCTATTCTTCCAATAAAATGTTTGAATGATTTTGTAGCACTGCTGATCAGTTTTAGTGTAGAGAATTTCAAGCTCTCCTACCTCTAATCTGCGATTCAAAAGACTGACACTCGAATTTGAGTCTTTCGAACTACCAAACAGGTAGCTGTTTTGTAGAAAAGGGTGAAACTTTTCACTTCTCTCTAAGGTCGTTGGCAGACTATTTATTGTATCAAAGACTCGAACCTATGCTACAATGAGTACAGGCAAGAACTCTTACCGCTAACCAAGGCTAAAACCTGATCTGCAAGCTTGATGCCATACGTATTTAAATAATTTCTGACCAGTGATCTAGTGGTTGAGGAGAAAGGAATTTCTAAAACATTCAAATAACTAATAATATGATGCATAAACATTTTTACTTGCTCCTAAAAATTTAAAATAAATTATTTAAATGGTCGGCCTAAACACACAATCCTCTCCAGTTGGTCCGGTCCTTAGTTAACTACGTTCTGTTGCAACTTTCTGTCGTCTTCTTTTATTGAAGGTCCGATTTTGCATTGCGAAGCTCTCCCGGACTAGTCTCAAAAACAGTAGGGGCGCCGAAGCGTCTGATGTGTCTCTACGCTTTAAATGTCTGAGCCAAGCCCCGGACGACTGTTAAACCAACATTGCTGAGGCTATATGAAGCTTCAAAAGTTGGAATGAATCTTTACTTCATGTCTTTGCCTTTGATGTTGTTTTCCTTTGGCAGTAAAATTAACCTTCAGTTTGATGAGAAATATTCAGAATCGTTCTTGGGGCAGCTGTACTCTTCGGATGTTTGTCAGATGCTTGCGAGTTTTATAAAGTGAAGCCTATTCGAGTCTTGGACGGATCACCCGGCAAAACTATCAAAAATTGAGACGATGCTGACCACTTACGATCCGAAAACAACAGCTTTTCGAATATAAACGTATTTAACAAAAATATGAAAGTATACTCAGATTCTGCATGAAATTACTTAATATTTGCTGACTACGCTAAATGTGAAGCTCACCCACTCAAGTTTATAACTAGTTCCTTTCAACAAAATTTCTATCCACTTTGTTGGACACACTGTAATTGGGTGCAACAATCTCGACCAGACCGTCCTCAAGTCGCATTTTTCAGATACAACTTACTCGTACATCTGGGTCTCAGCAGACTTTCGCCGACAATTATTGTTTTGTTTTTTTTCATCAAAAAATGCTTTAATACTTGTACTCATTTTAATTCCTCCATTTTGCAACAACTCCTACGCTCATCCTTTTCCACCAAAACGAACCCAACGTCCCAACTGTGTATGTAGGTAGGTATATCAAAAAGTTCATGTTGAGGGAATCCTCTTCCAAATTGCAATTGAAAAGGTTGTCGAGCGGCGGTGAACCATTCCACTTCTACGACCAACAAAAAACGAAAACAGTTTCCGTTTCCGTCCAACCAAAATAAAACTAAAGAAACACATGCAGCAAAACCCAGTAATCCTCACTAATCCCGGGATTTAAATAAATAAAAAAATAAAATACACACAACAAAGACGCTACAAGCTCTCGCATTCGTGCCCTGAATAAGGACAGGCAAATAACCAAACACACAACAGCAACAAACGTACAAATAATGAAACGAAAAGAATTCCGGAAACGAGAACGACAATCCTAGTGAATTTATTTGTGTCTACGTTTGCACGTTTGTTGTGCCGTTTCTTGTTATTTTTATTTTCTTTTTTTTTTGTGTTGTTGTTTCGCCCTTTTGTTAGTGTGTCTGTGCACCTACGTAGGCTTTGGTGGAGAATGGGAATCCCTAACCAGTAATGAAAGTAGACACTAGAAAACGGGTTGCCATGCGGAAGAGATGTCAACAACAAAGTAATCTCATTGAAATCATTGGGCGGCCTTTCCACCGCCACCCCATGTCGTCGTCGGGTTAGCCCGGCTTGATATCTTTATTTAATCCAACTGCGAAGTGTGCGGTGGTTTGCATGCAGACATCACTGAGGCGAATGCACTCTGACCGATTTCCTCATTAAAAATCTCATTTGATGTGTTTTTCTCTCTCTCTCTCTCTCTCTGTTTTAGACCACAAGTCGCTTTGGATGGCAGTCGCCCAGTGAAGAATCAGCAATGTCACCGAAATCTGATAATTTTCTGCACGTCCAGCACTCGAGTGTGAAGGCACAAACGCTTTCGTCGACAACCACCAAAGGACCCCAGCAAAGGAACAGCCTCAAGGAAGTACAGAATCAAGGCAAGCGAACAAAAACCCTCTCACCCAGCAGCATGTTTCGGCGCAAATCCGCTGGGAATGCGGCCGCCACAAACGCCAAGAATCCCTCGTCACAAATTCACCCAGCCGCTGTGGCGGACCAGTCGAAGCAGAAGTATTCCCCAAACTACCAGGGAGGGTGTTCCAATGGACACTACGAGGAAATCATCCACAATACACAGAACAACAATAACCAACAGCAGCAGCAACAGCCGCAGCTGCATCAGCACCACAGGCAGGAGTACATTTTGGAGCAAAAGGACACAGCGCGGTACCACAATGGCGCAAAGAATGAGACGACGACGGCACGATATGGCAAGCTGTTGCCATCAAAAATGATTGGAGGCGACGGTTACAGCTCATCGCAGCAGCAGTTCGGTTCGTATGACAGTTTGAATGCGAACGTGGCGTACGCAGTCAGTGGCGACCTGGACGAAAGGGTGCCCAGCAACAATAACAATGGCGGATGCTACCATCAAACGGTGTCGGCAGCGGCGGCGGGAGTTTGTGGCAACTCGAATGTCGTGCTACGCAATGGATACGAACCAAATCGCCAGATGTTAAGGTCAAGTCGGTACAATGCAGGAGGGGGGCCACCACCCAGTGGAAACGGAATGATGGCCAATGGACCGGCCAACCATCCAATGGGTAATGTCATGAATAGTCTGTCGTCGCCAGAGAGTGCCTATTCCACCGGCTACTCCACAGATGGGACATCCCCAGGTGAGTTGCAAATAAATTTTTATTGACTTCTACTTATGGGTTCGTCTTCAAATATTTACCGTGGGCGGTAGATTTTGGGTTCAAAGTGATCTTGGGGAGCAGCGTGTGGTCATTGCCTGTGACCTCTTGCCTGTCAGCCACATTCAGATTGAAAATTAGGCAAGTTGCTGTGGACTTTTTGACAGGGGTTTGGCCGGAGGGGTATAGAGATGTTCGTTTCTTAATTGCGGTGTGGGTGGGTCAGCTAAAAGGAAATGGTCACCTTCTTGTGGTCTTGGCCCATCCTTTGGTAGATGACATTTCAAAGCGATTAAGAGTGGATGTTGGAATTTTCGAATTAACGTCGCCTGTGGAGTGGGGCATTAACATCTGATTTGGTCACGCAGTTCATTTATTGAATTGGATAGAGGGGCCGACCGACTTCTGTAAAATGCTGTAGATATGATCTATGGTTGTGGTATACCCAACTTACTGCTAATTCGTGAATGTCCAAATGCTGGGGAAAATTAAATATTCCTTTCGGCATCACTGGAAACATCTCTACAAAGTTCCAAGGAGCAGGGCTTGCTTTCTTGTCCTGTTGTTCACTTCCAAACGAGGTGAACTTTCCTCTGCCGACCCTTAGTGTGTCCTCACACTGAACTTCCCCCATTTCAAGAATCTGCTTGCAAATAACTCCACAAAGAGGCTCCTTGCATTTTGTATCTCAAGACCTTTCACTCACTTGACAGCACAATTATTCGTATAGTGCACATCTCTGTTGCATACATTTTTGAAAATCTCCACTGTGCGATGTGCCACATCCTGATTACGCATAATGCCAGTCAACAAGGATTTATACACTTTATGCAAGTCAATGATCTGGCACGACAGGCGCTCGACTTCAATCCACATCATCCCGCAAAGGCAATTAATTACATGTCGCCAGCCATTAGCATTTTTATGCCAAGAATAATGCGATTCATAGGGGTGCACACACCCGCGTATATAGGAATGTCCTTTTTCTTACCACCATACGCTGTGAGCATTTGCAATTTTAATTTCGACGCTCTCGTCCTCGAGATGGTGCTGGTGGTCGCATTGTATGACGCCTTGAAGTGGGAAACTCTCTGACTTGGAAAGTGCAATTACATTTTTTTTTTCTTCTTCTTTTTTATTTCAAGTCACAAGTGTTTCAAAAGTTGCAAATTTTCAACGGAAAATAAATAAGAAGAATAAAAATGCATCCGAAACTATACAAGTTAGAGAGTTTTGCGCCTCTGGACCTGGACTTGAGCGAGATTTTCTTCGCCCAAGGGTTAATGTCTTTTGACTCTCAAGGGTTTATAGTATATCTAGAGAGAGCAGCAAAATGAAGTGTATTGTAGCCCATGGTGCGCTTGGGTCTTTAATTATTTTGCAGTCGCCAGCAGGCACGTTCCGGCAGTTTTCAAGTGCACTCTGTGCAAATCCGTAAAAGTTTAATGAGTCTCCGGCTCATAATGGGTGCTTAGTGTGGAAAATCTGTATACATTGTTGCAAAGAGATAATTTTTTTTTTTTGTATTTCTGCACCTGTTGGGGTAGTTTTTTTTTCCTTACACGCTCGTATGCGGTTTAAGGTCTTAAAGAGCTGCACACTCGAATAAGTCAATTTAATGTGGTATTCGATTGGGCGCTCTCAGAGCACTTTTTTTTGCCCTCAAAGCAATCTTTTTCAGATTTCAGAGCACTTTTGCGAATCTAGATATTTTCTCAGATTTGCTTCAGATTTACCAATACAAGTGCATTTGAGTTTGACAACTGGTGAGGTTTGTTTACATTTTGGTGAATTTTTTCTACAGCAAAGAAAGGAATTTCATCGGGTGAATCTATTTTTGTAAATTATTTATGTACAAATGTTTAGAAATCAATCGGGACGGAAATTTCGAATGTTTTAATATAAAATTTAACCAGTGAATGGAAAGTGCTTCGAAAAGTGTCGAGGACTACACATATTCAAGTCGCACGAATATCAACACAAAAAAGAGAAAGAGCGTTTTTATGTTCGATTAGGCACACGAAATCTGAAATCTGAGGGCAAATCTGAAGAAGACCAAACGAATACCACATAAGTTACTGCTGGCCAGTTGTGACTTGCTTGCAGATAGTTGATC
Source organism: Cheilosia grossa (assembly GCA_963082955.1). Lineage (NCBI taxonomy): Eukaryota > Metazoa > Arthropoda > Insecta > Diptera > Syrphidae > Cheilosia > Cheilosia grossa. The sequence goes on from OY720148.1 coordinate 53,783,416, forward strand.
CGTCAGTATCAACAGGTATCTGAGCAGTGACATTCGGTTCGACATTTTGTTTGAGTACTAGTAATTATCTTTGACAGGTTGTATTGACTGTAATGGATGACGGTGTTGCGGCTTAAACGGGTGCAGTTCCGTTCGTGGGTGTCTGCACAATCAGAGTTAGAAAACTCAGAAGCGATTCTAGAGCCTAGATAAACAAACAGATACGAATAAACTTGAATAAAGTGCACTTTTGGCTTAAACCTATATTCATTTCAGACGGCAGCGCGTCAAATAATAATGTGAGGCAAAAGTGGACGATCGTGTGAACGATAGTTGCTAAAGTTGAATTTTCCATAGTTTTTATTGTATTTTTATTAAAAGTGTGGCATTGAAATAAACAATAACATAATAGGGCTATTAAACATCCGATGCAACTGGTTTTGTAATATTGCGAAAGTGGAAAGTGGAACCAAAAAATACAACAGAGCAAAGTGTAGCCTTGTCAAGTTGACAGTTCGCTAAACTGTTAAATCCTATGTCTAGCTATCAGAAAAAATAAAGAGAATGGAAAACAGAAGCTATAGCGACGCCCAAGAGAAAATCCTGTCAAAAAATAGTCAGAAAAAAAGGTTTTCATGGTATTAGACTACATTCGAAGCAGAAAAATTCGAGGTTAGCATAAGATATAAAATTAATGAATTATCTATCAATTGAAATCATTTATAAATTACAAAAGTTTCAGAAAAGTTTTGAAGTTTTTTTCAGAACAAATGTCAATTGTCAGACTGGATCTGTCATTTGTTTCAGTTTTGCTAGAGATGGGAAAAAGTGTGTTCACGATACGATACAAAAAAAAAAAATGGCTGTGTCTGTGACACCGAATCGTGAGTATCTCTAATATAATTTCAAAAAAAGGACCCTTTTTGGTTATTCGAATACCAATTTCACTCCAAGTTTGCATTTTGATGTGCATTTTCAAGTAAACAATTAAAATGCAGCAATTTAAACCCCACCTTCTTAAGCTCAAAGATCACTTTTAGTTGAAATCCGCCGTTTTCATCAAACTCTAACTTGTCTTAAACCGTTATATGGCATAACGTGCAAACAAAACCGCCCCGAAGCCCACAAACTCCATATACGAAGTTTGAAACAAATCCGTCCAGGCTGTAGACCTCAGGAGCCGACGGACAGACTGACGGACATAAACAATTGCGAGACCCACTTCTTTGAGTTTCCCTATCATCGTAATGTCAGTATTGATTAAAATCTCGAGTTCGAAATTTTAGTACGAATACAATATTTCTCTTACTACGTATTCGAGAAAGATAAAAATAAAATCAATGTTTCTCTTCATGAATGTCCTGAATTCGGGCATGGATTTTGGTTTAAAATTTACTTTTTTTTATGAAATTAATATTTTTCATATTAAAATAGAGAAACCAACTGAAATATTGAAATTTGTTGCAATTGTGAACATACGAAAAATTTTGAAAAATGACGAAATAATTTTCAAGAATGTTCGAAATTTTGTGATTTGGTATCCTGCTCGCGCTAAATTTCAGCGTCCAGTTCGTTCCTCCACATACCAAAGATAAATGGTCGCTAAATTATTAAACATGATGTTGGTGCCATAAGAACCATAAATGTTCATGGCAGACGTCATTAGGTTTGTTTGACATGGGGCCTAGTTAGCCCCTTAATTTGTTCTATATAGCCCTGAACTCGCCCTGGTACTGAAAACCTGTGTTTGAAATGCTTTCTAGGGCCCCTAGTTGTGCCCTGTCCTGACCCCAGTTGATTTGTCAGGGCAAGAATTCAGTGCTGAGTTTTGCTGTCATTTCATTGTTGATATATCTGAATGAGAGTCTTCAGGGCAATATATCTTGATATAGTAGCCGAACTTTCAATTTTGTGCAGGGTTTTTAACAGCCGTGAAAATTGGCTGACACATCTCTTCGGCTTAATAAATGGGACATTTATTTCGAGAACTAAATGAGTGGAGACTTGTCATCCACCCATCTATATGAAGTTAAGAATTTAGCACCCGAACAGGATACTGCTTTGCTAAGCTGCCTCGCTAAATTTTATCTTTGAAGACATTTTTTTATGGGAGATCAAATTTCGCTCGAGCAGGATACCAAGCCTTAGTGGGGCGGAGCATCATCACCCATTCATTCATTTAAAAATAATTGAGAAATATATTTTACACAGAGCGAAAACCACCACATAAAAAAGAAGAAAGTTATAAGATTTCTCTATGGTTTTCATCCAAGAAGAAAGTCGTATTACAACAATAGAGAAAATCTTATTAAAATGTTGGTGAATTTTCTATATGAAAGCCACGCATTTCATAAGATGTATCATATCTCAAAATTGATATGACGGCATCTTGAAAAAATACGAAAACTAATTGAAAAGCATGTGAAAACCTTTTAGCAGCAATAGGGAAAACTTATCGAAAGTATATGAAAAGCTCTTGAAAAATATGTGGAAAACTTATTAAACATTTATTTGGTAAACTTATACATATTAAAATAATCTTAAAAAAAGATCTTATAAAAATGCTGTATTTAGAATTCCTTCACATTATTTGCTCATTGTAATCAGATTTCATAGTAAAGCAGTCCGAAAAGACAATCTTATTGATTTTATGTGGTAATTTGTCGCACGTTTTTATAGCACGTCTTTATCTCAGATGCCAGCTCGGGGACGAGTGCCAGCTCGGGGACGAGTGCCGAAATGACCAAACATTCAAAGCATAGAACACTCAGACTTAGAGAGGTTGCAGCTCGACATTGATTACCTCTCGCTGTCCCGTATTGCCAAAATATGAAACATAGGATTTTATTGTACGAAAGAATATTTTGCGACTTTTGCTTTCAAGCTTTGGCGGATATTCTGCTATTTGCTGACAATAAACTAACTAACTTTCGTGGACCACTCAAGCTTGGACAAATTTCAACCATAACATCACTTAGTCACGTCTTTTATTGCGAAAGAACGACAGACAACTCTTTGCAATCGTTATTACCTAGTTCACATTGGACAATAGTCATGCGCCAAAAGCACAAAAGTTATTCTGCTTGACAACTTAACCTCTTTGGTCAATTTATAGTTCACCGATTTTTTTTGTACGGAACTTTATGACACTTTCTGACTTTCTGTTTACCATTGGGGAAAACTTCTCTTCACGTTTTCCTAGAGCAGAATCTTTCTTCTCTCCCATATATTTGTGTTTTTCTTCATTCAATCTTTTTATAGATCACACTCATGTAGTAGGATGAAACGCTAATCTAGTCCCGTGTTTTTTCATAAGACTGTGCTTACCAGCTGTCGTACGAAACATGCCTGCCAACACTTGTATAACCAGGTGTTGGAAAATGAAAGTTTTGGGAGTTGGGACTGCGACTGGGGAATACTAATGAGATGACGATTTCAATGTCCATTTTTAATGGATCGTATAGGCAGAAAGGACATAAACAATCCTTTTATTTCTTTCCGAACTAAATTATTCCAGCCGCGGTAAGCAAGTTGGCTCGAAATATTTTGTGAAGGCCTGGATCCTGTGTAAACATTAAGAGACCCAAAATTTTAAGAAAATTGTCTGAAATTCGACCTCAATCTAAGTTTTCCTTACTTTCTTTGTTCAATTTACAAGATGACGTTCTTTCAATATAAAGCGGCTTGATCCATCGAATTTCCATTCAAATAGCGGCAACTGCTCGTCAAAGTCGACCACCTATAGCCGACTTCCTTCGCTCGCATATTCGACATGAAAGCTCACGCTCTGTTACCACTTCGACTGATGCGACACACGACCTTCGGTTTACATTTGCACAATGTCTGCGTCAGCTACCGCAAAACATTAACTCATCCGCAACACTTGACAGCGTCACTATACCTGTCCAACTGTCTCTCAGAATCCATTCATTCATAGAAAACGATTGGCATATCAATTTCAAAAGCAACAACCTGCCAGAGAGATAGAGAGAGAGTGCACCACGATGCTTGTGGCTACACCTCATTTTAGGGATGTGAAATCATAGACACCTCACATATCTCGGATGTTCAGGCCGATTGGCTTACACTCACCTGCACCTCACCTGCTGCCAGTCGTTGAATATTGAGTTCATCTCACTGCTATTGATGGTAATCGATATGCCGTCAATGGTATTTCGTTTTTGCATACCCCAACCCGCACCCAACCTCCGGCAGACTGTAGGGCACATTTTTCGGTTAGTAGGTTCTTGGAATTTGGGTCATTTGCCGTGCGGTTTGCCGTGATGACAGACGATTTTAGTAATCCCCTATATCACACACGCAGGTGCCACCTATACACCGCCAGAGTACTACATCAACATGCGTACCGGAACTCACTACTTCCCGAAGAGCGTCAATACACTGGCCATCGAGGCGCAACGCTACAAGTTCGGTCTCAACAAAATCGAGGAAATGTCACCACAGGATCCCCTGGTAAGTACACAAGCATTCGCATTTGAACACCCAGACGGGCGCCTCTTAATTTATTCGAATTGTCGTGTTCCCTCAGCCGAACAACAATAATCACCGCCGAACCGAGTCCTTCGACTCCGGACAGAGCAAAATTCCTGGCTTCGGTATACCAGACCCGGAATTCTTCCAGAACCAGGCGAAACACTACGAACAGCAACAGCAGCAGAGTCAACAGATCCAACAGAGCAAAGTTAATGTCGGAAGTCACAGTCCAGTGCCGTTGCGTAACACCATAGTCATCCCGACGCTGAAGGGTTTCGAATGTAATAATTGCCTTCTCTTGTGTCCATTTTCCCCATCCGCCCACAGAAATTTCCATTAAACATTAATTCACTCGCAACACACACCCACTATCTGTGTGAGTTCAAAATTTTAATTGTCCTTTCTATGGCTCTTCACACTTTTAGCACCGTCGCCTCGCCAGCGTTGCCGTATACGAACAAATCCCTGGTACTCGACAACAGATACCTCGTCGTCTGGCACCACCATCGCCACCACACAGGCCTTTCTGGTGGCGAAGAAAATGGAGCTGGATGCCAGCTCCTCGTCCTCGGGCATCAAGTCGAGTAGTGAGGCAGGCGCAAGTGATAAAAATGAGTAAGGATAATGAAAATATGGCGATAATTATCCCTATCGAAGGATATCAAGAGTATTTTGTGTTGTCCTTTGCAGGAAGAACGAGAAAACCTCTGACGAGTCGACGTCGGAGACGTCTAGTTCCTCGACCGAAGTGGAGAACCTCCAAAGGACCTATTCGCCGAACACAATCCGCAGGAAGAAACAGTTTGGCGAGCTGTTGACGTCGTCGTGCCGCTCCGAGATGCACTCGCTGCAGCAGGGCTCACATCACCATCCGGGTGACAGTGACGAGGACGCTACACTGAACGAAATGATGGGCAAGTTCGACGAAAGCTATGTGTATGAGAAAGAGACTGATATTTTAAGGTTGGTTGCGCTGTCCGCTGTTATCCTTAACCACCCTACAGGTTATCTTCCCAAATCTATCCCTTTCAGTAGTGACTCGGATCCGACGGATTGTGCCTCTGATCTGGACACTGGACAGGATGCTGGCGATGAGTGTGATACGGACGACATGCTGGACATTGACTTTATTGACACCACTGAGGTGGCTGTGGCGGCTGTGGCCTCTTACCAATTGCCGAGGCGGGCTTCGCGACAGCGCCATATGAAGACCTACCCCAGTGAGGATGTGTCGCGGCGAAAGAAGCGTCTGATGAAAACCCGGAAGAAGAGCACCGAGAGCAAGGGCCGCGGGTCGCCACTGAGAAACTCTAGGGAATCTCGCAGCTTGGGCGGAACTCCTGTCTGTCTGCGAAGGAACCAGTCCGCTGACAATAAGAGGTAGGAAATACTTCACCTTAGAACCTAACTTTACCAATTCCATTCCACTGTCCACAGAACATCCCAGATGGCAACTTTGACAACTCGTTGTAGTTCGCTGACCTTCACCGAGGTGCATGCGATTCGAAGCAAGTTCATCGCCATTGCCGAGAGTGAGAAGGCATTGCTGCGAGCCGACCTAGAAGCCGACGTCAAATACCGTCAATTGATCCATGAGGCCGAGACCATTCTCGTCTCGATGAAGACCAGCGCACTTAGGTAAGTTTAGACATTTCTTTGCAAGCAAATTTTCAACCATTTTTTGTTGTAGCATTCCTCGAGAAACGCCCGTTGCGAGTCCACGCAGGGTCTGCAATCCGCTGACCAACAAACGCGTCGAAATGCTCAAGCACTGCGAAGCGGACATCAAGCGTGAGCTTCTCAAACAGCAGCAAAAACTGGACTCGGAGAACAGCGCCAACGATGGAGCCCTCAACAAACGCCTTGAATCGCTGAAGTGCGAAAAATACGACTCCAGCTCAGCACCGAACAGCCCAAAGTCAAGTCGCTTCAGTCCACGCAAGACTCACATAACAAACTTCATCAACCAGAATGCACCACCAGAGGTGCCTCCCCGGAGGAGCAGTATCCCAGAGCCAGCGCCTAGGTCTCCGCAACTGCAGGTGAACGGACGCGCGATAAAGAGCCGTTCCACCTCGCCATCGAGCAATAGGAGGCGCTTCCGCAGTCAATCGCCAAAGAAGCAGCAGCAAATCTGTTCGGACTCTGATTCCGATGATATTTCCAACGCATCTATGAAGCAAAACCTGAGCAGGAGGTCGCGGAGCCTAAGAAGTTCACAGGCGGACGATGATGTCAGTAACAGGAACTGTTTGCCGGAAATTCAGAAGATCACTATCTACAATGAGTCGGACTACACGAATCGGAATGTGAAGCCTTCGCTGATGTCGTTCAAGTCGTTTGGCGGAGCTCCGATTAGTATGAGCAGTTACTGTCCGCAGAGCGAGCCGTTGAAGAGGAAGGTGTACCGCGGCAGCTCCTCCTTTGAGCGGATCAAGAAGAGTCTCGACCTGGATTCGGGTGAGTTTGGTTTATACGGTTGTGCTGCAAAGTATAGATATTCCAATTCATGGTTGAAAAGCTCTTGCCGAGTGCGATTTTAAAAATTTGTTAAGCCCTGCAACAGCTTTTTAGTTTCAAGTTTCAATCGCTTCAGTCTTGAGAGAAATAATGGCTACCTCTGTTCGATGCTTGCTTGTCTTATACCTCACATATATTTGCTGCTTGAATACTTGTTTCCAGTGAAAATTTTACAACGAATTGGTCGGATCTTGGTAAAAGTCTGGGCGTTTTTGATTCGAGCTTTGCCCATGAGGATTGTAAGGTTAGACGTCCAAGGTTATCGTCTGATGTGGACCTAACAAACCCTTTTGAATCTGAAAATGAATCATTAAGTCTGATAGTGGAATCTTTGGCAGATATTCCAAGCTGGCTAAGCTATCACAGGTTAGAATTGTGACATGACAAAAGACAATAAAGCTCCTTACTGTGGTGAAAACTGTTGGTCAGATAAAAGCAAGTCCAATTCAAATCTGCAAGCGTGACAAATCCGCTGCAAAACTTTTTTCACCCTCCTAGTTGAACGTTAATATTACTTCGAAAATTTCTACAAAAGTAATTTGAAGATAACTTCAGCATTCAGATGGATATGCTATAGGTACTCCTCTCGCAGTCATTTCCATCTACTCATCTAATTTTTCGTTTCTATACGTCATATCCATATCTATCGATTCAATCGCATCTATCTGTAATATACCCGTTTTTTAATAATCCTGAAATATTTTGTAGATCGTAGTTCATCAACTTTTTGTAACCTAGTTAAGGATTTATTCACCTGTAATATTTGACCCAGAACTGGGCCCTAAGGACACGATTCACGAGATATCTCCTCAAATTGCGATAAAAAAAAGCAAAACAGAGTTATCTAACTAGCACTTAATCAAACGCTTGCATAATGTCAGACTGACTCGGAGAAGGTGACATTAGTTGTTTAACTTCTCTTTCGCTGAGATAGGATGTTCGTTATAAGTCCTACAACAAAAACAAACAAAAATAGACCAATCTTTGGAATTCGATATTTCTGTCGGTTTAGCGGTAGGAATTTTTATTTTTGCATGGATCGAAGTGGAAAAAACCGAGGCGTCAAACAAAATAAAAACACTGGATTAATGTAAGTTTTAAGAAATTCACCAGGAAAATGGTGAATCGGGCCATATTCATTGATATTTTACCTACTTAGCAAATTAGCTAGGAAAACACCCAGAAAATATTTGTCTGACAAAGAAAGCCGCGTTAAAAAGTTTTAAATATAATTATGTACCCACCGCAACACCCCACAAAAGCTTTATCTTTCAATACTTTGTTTAAAAGTTTCCCACTAACCCGAGTATTCAACCTCTTCCGCAGAGATTCCGAAACAAGCTATTCTGGACAAAATCAACAACATGCGCCGCGAACGCCAAAGCTCCGCCTCGATGAAAAGCTCCAGCCAGGACATCAACCACTCAATCAGCGATGAACCACCAACCATCGATGACGACGAACCTACAAGCGTTTCGTCTAATCTCAGCACGAAGCAGCAGCTGATACTGAACACCATAGAAGACCTCAAACGTAGTCTCGAGTACCAAAGCGTCGAATTGAATGGCCTCAACGAGGATGATTAATTAGAAGAGCACCTCCACCCAAAGATTATTCAGATACACTGTGCAATATTAAGTGAAACTACTCGTATATAATGTTAAGAAAAAATAAAAACAAAAACTATCTCCCCCCAAAAGAAAACAAAATACTAAACGAAATTCTAACTGCCCCCAGAAAACAAAACATTTAGCATTAACATTTAACACTAACACTAAATCTTTCATCATTCCATGGAGTCACTGACTAATTTTAAATTTCCAATACATACAACTAATGATTTTCTACAAAACTAACCAACACAAACCGAATACCATATACTCAGTACTCAGATACAATACAAAGCAAAATGCGTATTAAAACTTAAATTTAGTATCCAAAATGTAGTCATGGAAATATGTAGACATAGCAAAACACCTTGTATTTTTTAGCTCATCAGTTGTTGTTTATCATATCTCCATCCTAAATTAATTTAGAAAAAAAAAAAAATAAAACTCTATATCACTTTGTTTTAAACAAAAAGAAAAAAAAAATTATAAACAATACCATTCGTATACATGTTTGTTTAGATTTTTGTTCTCGTTTATATAAAACATATTTATATAGATCCATCCACTAGTCGTGTAGTAATTATTGTTAACTCAGTTGTGTTTTTTATTTATTAAGAAAAAATTAAATAAATTTTAAATCAAAGGAATAATCATTAATTAAATTATACCACACACATACACAAACATATACATTTATATATATATAGAAACAAAAAACATTATTTATAAATTAATGCCAAATTTTGTAACCAAGAAACAATTTTTGTAAAACTTAGTTTTTTTCATTGTTGAATTACGTTATACACTTATTGTCCGATTATTGGTTCTCCTTTCATTTTCTGTTGTAGTTTAGCGAAATAATTTCCTCTCCTACTTTAGTTAAATATATTTATACTATTATTATTACTACTACTATAAAACGTAATGGAAGATGTAATTTTCATTTGTAGTAATTAAGTGCGATTTACTTAAAAGAAATTATCCAAAGTAACTACTACTACTAACTACTCGTATTATTCTCGAATCTACAACACACCACATTGTGACGTGATAATAAAATTTAAATGCGCAGACATAAATCTCAAGACAGACACAAGAAGAACAGAAATTATGAAATAAACATTTGATTAGACGATATAATGAATATTGTTGTTTGCTTTTTTGTTTTTTTTTTTTTCTTTGTAGCGGTTTTTGTTTCTTTGGAATTAGTTTAATAGATTTCTTCCTATAGTTTCGAAGGTAGTCGACGACAAAATTTTTTTTGTAGAATAGTATTTCCATACCTCGCCACATACATACTCTAAGCGAATTTAAATGAAACCTTGACCCACCAAAGACCTCCTTTAGAAATACGGACATACAAAATGAAATAAGTTAGCCTTGTGCTAGGTTAGAGACGAAGATTCTTTTAGCTTCGCACAGGAAACGGAAATACACATACGGAAGTCCGCCTAAGTCAATGTGTATGCAATAGCGGCTATGTAGTTCACGATCATGTCATAGTTGATCGCGTGACAATCGAATGAGCTTTCAAATCACCTACGCAAATTACACTAAGTGTTGCATTATTGACGCAATTTGTATGCGTTCTAAGGGGTATTATTTAAGATGAATTAAAGTATTTTAAGAAATTAAGGAAATAAATTGAAATTTTATATAAAACACGGATGAGCATGTAGATTATCTTTATTACGGAGGTACGACGAACGAGCACCTAATTGGTATTTTTGTTGATGTTGGGAAGTGGCAGGCATCACGACCAAATTAGATGAATTAGGGTAAAGATGGGAATCTACTGAAGGGATGTGGTTGAATTATAGGTATGGCTATAAGTGGGATCTATCGGATCTATTACAGCTAATTCGGTACAATTTTTCTAAGATGTTGCATGGAATACAAGGAAGTGGCGGATTGGTCAGTAAAATAATGAGCTGCATTCCTTTTCAAAAATATGAGCGACTGCCTAATTAAATTCGACCTCCATTACGACATGCAACTAGTAATAGCAGTCATCCCTCTACCTTCATACGAAATCAAGTGTTTACATGCCGATCAGTAGGGCCTATCATTCCTTCATTGAATTACTTATTCTTTTTGAAATGCGCCTCCTATTCATTACCACGGTTGCGATTGAAGAAGGCTCAAGCATTCAAGAATTAAATGATCTATATAGATTATTGATTTGCCGGTTGTTGTTGTAAATTGGTATTTTACACACATGATCTAAATTATGTAGATACATGATTTTCATTTTGTTGTATAGTATGGAAATCAATAATCTATAAATCATTTGGATAGAATAAAAAGCCCCTATTATATAAATAGGGTACACATGTTTTTGTCGCACCAAATAAAGCTTTATTTAAACAGCGAATTTTATGAAATAGTTACCAAACGAAAGGTGAATTTCCTTAGTTGAATTGTCGAGTGTATTGTTCTGTCACAAACGACTCGCATTCAAAAAGACGCAATGCTCACAATAAAATAAAGAACAAGAATAAATCCATTGCATATTAGTAGGCTGCACTAATGTCGTTTTCGATTTGGCTTTTCAGAATTTGATCTGAGATTTCAGATTTCTGCTGCCAAATCAAACATGAATGTTATCGGTTCTAGTGTCTATTACACTAGAAATCCATTGCCCTGGAAATCCATTTCAATTGATTTTCACACATTTATAATAGCGCATTTCGAAATAATTTAACATAAAAACTCGATCTCATACGAGTAAAATGGATAATTCAGCTAAAAAAGCAATCCTTCCAACGACAAACAACTCGTAACCGCCAGTTGTGTGTCATAAGCATTGGTATTAGTGCAAGTAAATATGTGTTAATCTGAGACTTCTCAAAAGTTATCTGAGATCAAAAAAAAAAGATTGATCTTTTCGAAAAGCAATCTCGATCGAAACCAAAAATTGATTTTTTCTCAAAAAGACGACATAAGTCTACTTTACATTTCTTTTGAATGCGATTAAATTTTGGACAGTTTTCCTAGCTAGCTATATTTATTTATTGGTTTTAACCGCGTTATACAAATTGCGCAATATTTCGATCGCTATCAAGCTCATATTTTGAACCGTCTTTTATGGAGTAATCTTGCTCCTAGTATTTTCATGCATTTTATGTTGAAATAACAAAAGTCATTACAACCATACGGCATACGGAATACCCTTAGTGACAACTGACGACATCACACTTGGCGTTGCTGTCAAATTACAAACGTCAAAACACTATAGGTCTGTTCATCTACTTACTGGTTCAGTTTTGGCAATGTGTCACTGCTTCATTGCGAGAGAATTCGCCTACCGAAGTAAAATGTAACCAAAAAGAAAAGGAATGCGTTGAACCATAAATTTGAAAAATTTGAATTTTCATTAAACGGGAATATTCAAATAACAGCAGAAAAAACACACAGATTTATAATATTTATGACCAATATTTGAATTGTTTTTGTTGCAGGAAATAAAAAGCTCAATTCTTTTGCTTCGTACATCTATTTCAATGCTATCTATATCTACAAGCACAAAATATAAATGAAATCAAATAAAAAGTCAGATACAAACAAACATTTGAACGATTTGACAACCATCTGTCAGCAATAACCATAACTAGCACAAAGAATTTTCTTGGGCTTATATTTTTGGAGGGGAAATGTTTTGTTCTCTCTTTTTGGATCTCTTCTGCGCAACTTTTGCGTAAGGGAACGAAGTTTGACTAAATTTGGCTAATGTGTTCGAATGCGTTATCATTAGGGAACAAACCTTCTGTCTCTGTCTCTTTTGTAGTCTCGCTCGGAGGCCGCAGGAAGTCTAAATAAATCAAACCGGAAATAATATATAAATCCATAATTTTTCTTAGCATTTTTTATTTATTTTATTTCTGGCAAACAATATTCCCTTTCATTCTAAAACTTCACTCTACAATTTTTATATTACTGCTTGGAAGCGGATGTCTTCTCTTACTCTCAAGTTGATGTCTATTCTTATTTGGTCTGGTAGTTTCAGGATTTATTAAAAAGAGACCCAAAATATCGGATGAGTTATGGACTGTCAACTCTTTCAGAATGAGGACTAATTTCAATTATAAGTCTATTGAGGACTGAAAAAATTAATCTCTTTAAATCCATGGGAAGTTCTAATTATTGTAAGCTATAAGTTGACGGAGTTTATTTCATTTTTAATCATTAAACGAAGAAGTTACATAAAACAATTTTGAGCTTTCGACTATAATGGGCGATACGAAAGTTGTTTCCGTGTCGTAAAACCTTTACTCAACAATTGCTCATCGGCAATAAAAACTCAATAAGCGTTCTTAGCTAGTTTTTTCCTGATCCATTGAAGGTAATAAAAACCAATTTTGCTACATCCAGGAGCTTAGTGACAATAAATCCAAAACAGACCTTATTTGATTAAATTTCGAACATATTGTTTCGACAGTTGATAACTTTGGAAGCTATCTTCTCAGAAGATGTTGAGCTGGGCCAGAGAGCTGAACTGTATTACATGCGTCGCGCTTCGCGCAACAGTTTTTCGATGTCGTCAGCAAATCTACCGATTTAGTATCAAAAGTGAACTTAAGACTATCAAGAAAACTTAAATTGTTGGTTGGTAGCTTGTCACATGTCTCCAATCTTCGTCTCAATGTTATTTCGTACATTTTTTGTTCCTTACCTGAAATGTAAAAGAAAGAGAGTGAGTATGTCTCCAACTTTCAAAAAGCGCATAGGGCGTCTTAAAAAGTACACATCATTTCATAAGCAAACCCTCGCTAAACGGGTACAACGACCAGATAATAATAATAAAAAAATAAAGAAGAATTCCTGCAACCTTTTATAATACATAATACAAGTTAAAAGTTACTTAGAAAGCTTACACAACAAGCAGTCAAAGTATTACCAACTTTTGTACTAGATCTGACCGCACCTTTTGTGCGGATGAACTCGTGCCGACTGGTTTTCAAGCACTCCACAAAGGTCTGTATTTCTATCACGTGCACTGATAACCGTCTCCGACTATTAACGCATAGTGAGTGTAAAACAGGTAAAACTGGAGAAAAAAAAAATCACAAACCACATTCTTGGTTCTTAGTGCCGAACAGGAACTCTAATAGTGTTCATCAAATACTCATCCACCCAGTCCTATCTCATGGAATAGTGCTAAAGTGACAAAGTCCGATTTCCGTCAACCCCCAACGGATTGCACAATCTGACAATTAAATGCAGACTTCCGTGTTACATATTTGTCTATATAACCACTTTGCCTTGTAACATCCTCAAATTAGCCGCACCTCCCAGTTAGTAGGTATTACTCAAATAACCGTGAGAAACACTTTACTTTATGTCAATTGACGAAATACTCGTACGCACATATGTCATCATGCTGTCAACAGTTATGTTGTTAATTCTGACTCTACTCATCTGACCGTCAGAGTTCATCTGCACTGAACCAAATCGCGTATTCATATTGACGGAAATATTTTGTTAAACATTGAAGAAATAATTATTCGGATCGACAATTTTTCATAAATTTTTTCGTATTATTGAAGATTTAATATTCAAAACAAATAAAATTTCTTTAACTGCTGTCCGATTTCATATTTTATTCAAACCAATGAAATTTTGTCATATTGACAAACTGAAGTCGTTAGCAAAATGGTGCCCTGTATGTGATATTGACAAAAATATGTTGATAATTTTTAGAAGAATCAGTTATTCAAATTAACAATTTTTCATTAAATGTATCTTCATATTGAAGATTTAATATTCAAAATCAGTAAAGTTTCATCAAATGCTGTACTATTTATTATATTCTTCAAGCGAATGAATTTATTTTCATATTGACAAAACCACCGACTACTTAAATTGACAATTTTTCATCAAATATTTCGTCTTATTGAAGATATTTTTTCCCCCGGCGGAATTTATTTTATTTAAACTAAACACAATATATTTTTTTGACATAAAAAAGGGGAGAGTGGGGAACTTTTTTTTTTCAAAATTAGAGCTTGAAACGCAAGTTATTTTTTCTTTGTATTAATAATTCGTTTTCAGTTTTTTACAGTTGTAGAAGTGTACAATTGATGAAAATGTATGTATCGAATCCAAACGATGAACTCAATAATATAAGACACCGTTTTCTTTTAGTTGTACAGTTTGAAAATTTAAGAAAAATATAACGCAATGTAGGCATATTAAATTTTACACACAAACGGCTTATACGATATTCTATCTGTTATATAGACTATACATGTTTTAATTTGATATCCGTGTACAAAGATTAACACAGGAACGATCGATGGCATATTAACATACATATGTTTGTAATACATAAACTATACAACATATAGAATTTTTTACTTATCATACTCTTTTTATAATTGCTCAAACAAAAATCTTGCCTGAGGTCAGAATCAGGCATGGTATTTATTACTTTATTTTATTAGCTCTTGAATTTTTTCAAGAAGTAGGTAAGACTACACAAAGCTTAAGAGAAATCAATCAAAAAAATTTAAAAGAAATAGTTTAAAACAGTTCAGCCGTTTTGATAAAGTCGAGATTTAAAAAACAAAATCATTATAAGACACTTCCTGAAGAATATATATTCCCTCTATAAGAAAGAACAATATATCACTTATTCTAATATCAGTGAAATCATTGAAGCCATTTAAAAAAAAAGGAATCTGAAGAAGGCAGACACCTAACATAGATATTAAATCGGTCGAGCTGGACCCACTTTGTCCTGTTCTTGAAATTTTGTGATAAATAGTTTCAATTCTAATTACATAAAATATATATTTTTAGTTTAAAGTTTATTATTTAGAGCGAAGAGCTATTTCAGCTCGAAGCGACTACTCAATTCTATAATGTAAAGATCATATCAGGACTCAAACATTACATTTATATATGAAGCTTGGCCCAAAAACATTGACTTTATCGAATCAACAGCAAACTGTTCGACTAACAGAGGGTTTTGCACTAAATGTAAAACTGTTCGCCCAAAGAAGACTAACCGCTAACTTTTATCTATTCCATAGTATAGGTATCTACTTAAGAACCGCAAAGACATCACCATTCCAAAACTTCTGGGTATTCATAGGATTTAAGTTTTACAACATTCTCGTAATTATGTTGAATCTAGCACCACATTCCCCTAAATTGTCTACAAATTTGTATTATTCCCACATCTTAAATTTTTTCAAATTGAATAAATTTGTTCAAATTGACGAAATTCGTCAACTTAAACAAGTTTCTTCAATATGTTATTATCAACTTTTGTCCTCACGTTGAGAAATACCCATTAAACCATTGCAGTCTTATCAATTTTTCTACGTAATATCTTTAAATTGAAGAAATTTCATTGTAGGATGGAAAGTTTTTCTTCAACTTGACGAAATTTTCCTCATACCGAATTTTTTTTTATAATTATGAAAACTGTTCAATATATTTTCTTCAATTTGAATAAATTTCTTTAAATGGAGGAAAACGTTTTCTTCAAATTGAAAAAAAAAATAACCAATTTGAAGAACTTTCATTAAAATGTAAATGTTGATTGTTGTCCTAGAAGTGATAACTTTTATTCTTGTAAGTGAAGTGATGCAGTGCGGATTGTTACTATCTTGTTAGTGTGATGAAAATGTAAGTATTATATATTAAATTTGTATTGAAAACATTTTGGTGACACAGAATTTGCCGCCGTTATATTATCATTGTAGGTAAATATTAATCATTATCATCACTTAAAAGTATAGGAATAAATGTTATACCCATATATATATGCAATACATAATGATTTTCTTTTATTTCAGTTAGTCGCTGCTGTGGAATATTTTTCTTGATGCACAGGCTCTTTGTGTCAACGGTTTATTTAGAAACATTAATTCTGAATTATTTAATCACTTAATTATATTATTAATTATTATTATTATTATCTCATATTTCATAATTATTAATTATTATTCCAATTAAATTAGGTACTTTTATTATAAATTTATTAAATATAAATAATATAAATAAAAAAAAGTATTTTTAACTTAAAATTATCTTTTTGCGTTTTATTTGTTCTAATGGGGATTGAATGCTTTATTTGAAGAAAATAAGACATGAAATTTAATAATATTTCTTCAATTTAAAAAAATATTTGTCAGATTGACAAAAAAATTAAGCGTGAAACGGAAGAAAAATCATCAATTTAAAGAAAAATATTCATCATATTGAAGAAAATGATGCGTAGATTTGGTGAAAAATTATTCAACTGGAATAAAGGAAGGAGTTAATTTAAAGACTTTTTCTTCAATTTGAAAAAGCGTTCATTAAACTAAAGAGTACTATGCGTCGAATTGAAGATTTTTTCCTTTAGTTTGAAGAAATGTTATGTAAAAATGAAAATTTCTTTCTTCAATTTGAAAAATATTTTTTCAAAATGAGGAAAGTTTTAAGTTAAATTGAAGAATGAGTATTCATTGAATTTTACGAAATAATAACTAGTTTTATTCAATGTGACAATTTTTTGTGAATTTAACACCACAATGAAAAATATTATGCATTTCATCAAAATGACAATATTTCTTATATTGTACAAAATTTTCATGAAAACAACAGACAGGAGTTGTTGACCTTATATTGATCACCGTTTCTTCAAATCTACATGCTTTTTTATCAATATGACTACCAAATTTGGTTCAGTGTGGCCATTTCCGGCAGAGTAGTTCTTTGTAGGTCTCCCGCCAGTAGCAACTGGTATAGGGCTGCGAATCGCACGAGCTTTCGATTATGAATACTTCACCATAAATCGGAAGCAAATCAGAAATCCGGTGATCGCCATAAAGCATCAAATCCATCCATTCAATGAGGAAGCAAAATTAATTCTAAAATTAGGTGCTAGTCTATTCATGAATGAATGCTACTTGGTGTTGGTACGTCGACTTTTGCCCGAAAAACCGTTGAACTTTTTAAGCGAGTGCCTGAGCCTGATCACCTTGACGGAAACTACCATCGAAAGCTTGAAACCCAGAATGAAATGGCGATTTGCTCGATGTGAACTTTGATCTGTCAAAATCGGGTCTCCGCCGATTCTAAAGTGATGCCAGTGCTAACTGGGAGATCAAAGATCACTAATCGACGCAGCGAACAATTTATTTCGCAATCGTCTGGAGTAGTTCCGGTTAGAGTATGCCCAAGTAAATGCTGTTCTCGAATAGTTTGACGTACAAGATGCTAATTGTACATCAAACAAAGTGAGTGCGCGAACAGTATGTTTTTGTGAGCACTCTGGCTGCGTATCATACAAATTTGAGTATCAGTAGCTGATCAGACATGGCAACATAGGCACACTTGTGGTTCGTTAAACGATTGTGCGCATAGTGAAAAGTATGCGTGACTCATGGGGGAAATATCACGTGATAGGTATCGCTCTTTGTGCAAAATAAACTTTCCAACAGCTCTATCGCAATTAATTCGAATGAGCGCCGGTAAGATAATGGCACACGATAATATCTATAAATTGAGTTGTGGTTCTAAAGAATTATTCATTTTTGTTTGACTGCATTCTTTTTAACTTGGATTTTAACTCCTCAATCGGAGATAGTTCTATCTAATACAGGCAATTCTTACAATTCCGTTCAATTATGTTTGGTGCAGAATTAGCACTGCGGTGCTTGAAATAGTTATTCAGCAAAGACTCATAGCTGTCAGTGACGGACATCATAGAGCCTCGCTGCGAACCACCCAAGCCAAAATTTGGAAACCCACCAATTGAACAAAATTCATGCAATCTATGTATATCTAATTTTGGGTTCCTTTCGCTCACTGGACGAGAATGGCACTGAAAGCAATATATCGGGCCCGAATTGCCTCGTTCGTTCACTGTTTGTGGTTATGACTTTATGTCAGAATTAACTATGAAACCTACAGCAGACTAAAGCCCATTTTACAAGAAAGTTTTGACCCGTGGTAATCTGCTTTTAGCGCCATTTTCCTTCGAGTGGAGACCAGGAGAACTCTCAATTAGTAATTAAGAACTCATATTCCTTCGGCGTATACCTTCTTGTATAATCTGTCAAAATGAGTTCGCAAATAAAAAAACTCTTGTGACAGTTGAAGTTTCAACTGCTTCTATTCAATTTGTATATAATCATTGGGTACATTTAGCCAATCAGAACTGAGACATATCAAGTCTCAGAGCCCTCAAACTAACTTAACTAGCAACTTGAATATCCCCACTCCACATTTGTAGCTTCTGTATCTCTCTTTGTCGCTCTGACGGAAATAGGGTTCTCTTTCAAATACTCTCGAAATAGTGTCATAACAGTTAAATCTGTGAACAGTTAAAGCAGTGATTTGTGGGTTTAAAGAGGCCTTTAGTACTAATACTTAATTAGCCACCGATAAGTAAGCTTCTACAGTGCAGGTTCGGCTCTCCTTACAACTGCCGAAAAAAATAGAGAAAGCACAATATTTTT
Organism: Cheilosia grossa; assembly: GCA_963082955.1. Taxonomy (NCBI): domain Eukaryota; kingdom Metazoa; phylum Arthropoda; class Insecta; order Diptera; family Syrphidae; genus Cheilosia; species Cheilosia grossa. The sequence continues at coordinate 53,802,476 of OY720148.1, forward strand.
GATTGTTTTTGTTGTTGGGGATGCAACAGATTTTAGTTTCCATTCCGTTTTTCAACTCAAATTCAGAACATTCTTTGATTATTAACTATAGGTGTATCCAGCATTTTTTGTCCACGTGAACAATTCTGAGCCATTTTCGACACTTTGCCTCGATATTTAACAGCAGCTGTCATACGTTTGTGTCAAGTATAGATTTTGAAATGCTACCACCGGAGCATAGTTGAACATGGATTAGTTCCATTCAGAGATGATGGAGAAACCACGACCTTGACAGATAAGAAGTAAATAGTTGGCGAGACAAAAAACTGACAGTTGTACCCATTATAGCTGGTGTCACTCCCAAACCTGTCTTATTCGATGAAGTCCCAGGTGCTGCCACTTAGAGATTCGCATATGACTAACCCCCAAGTTGTCAACTTCGGTAAGCGTGGTCTTATTTTATCTCGGTTCCGTATAATTTCTTCTTTAATTTGTAGTATATATCAGTCATTAGCCTGTCAGTTGGTTATGCTCGTAAATGCTTGCAAGTATTATTCCGGGTGCTGTAACACGATTCAAACACGCTTTTTGTATCTAGGCGCTTGCGAACAAAGCGAGATGTTTTTATTTGTAAAAACAAAAACACCGAAAGAAAGACCGACTAGCGATTGTGGAAGGTTTCTGATCGTACGGTGGACATGGAAGCAATTTCACAGTGATGCCATTTCATAATTTCGTTGGGGAGTACCGGGGAGTACAGAGCGGAAATTTAGTTATTAATTTGTAGCTAATTGTTTTTCAAATGGAACGGGTTCCATGTTGGAAGCCTGCGGCGGCCATGTAGCTTTGGTAGTCTCTCTAATCTGCTGTTAATTATTCAGTCACTGGCTTTATCCAAATAAGTGTTTGTCAGTGAAAACGAAAATGTAACAAAATCGAACACGAAAACAATTTTAATGAAGCATCCAGAAAGTAAATTTTTTTTTTGCAATTTACTAAGTAGGGAAATGTCAAGACAAAGTAAAAAAAATCAATTCGAAATATTTAAAAATTGTCGATGGAGAGTACCGGAGTACAATACTCCTATTGTAGTACTTTCGGCAGCGCTTCATAAGCCAAGAAAAAATAAACTAGCAAGAGGGAAACTCCCTTTCTGAGGACAGATAAAAGTGCTGCCAAATTTGCATTTAAATTGACGTGAATTAAATTTATAAGGGTTGAAATTACACCTTTCTGCAAGTGTGAGATATTTCAGGTCTTTAAAAAAAATAGGAGTACGAATGTGAAAAGAGGAGTATGGAAGTGCGGACGTGTTGAAAGTAGTATAATACACCTATGGGAGTACTTTCGGCAACACTGCAATTTCACTTTATGGCTTGTCAAATAAAGAGAAGAAGCACGTTTAGATAGTAAATGGAATAATCTGCTAAATAAAAATAGCTGATCCTAATTAATAGCAATTAAAATAATCTCAAGTTGGTAATTACAATGAGCGAGACTAGAAAAGATTTCGCTTCTCGCTGTACTCTAATTATAATCTGTTTACTCACAAAATACAGATAGCCGGTTGTAACATTATTTTTAATTTGAAAAATTGATAAATAATCGATACTTTGGACGGCGGTATGATAAATCTATTGACGTACGAGGATGTACGTTTAATAAAGAAAGCGCGTGCAAAATATTTTATATGTATATGCGACGGTCTATTTTCGATATAATAAAAGCTTTTTGATGTTAGCTACTGTTATTAATAAACTTATCAATGAATTATGATAATAAAGCCTGAAATGTTGCTTTGAATGGTTTTACCGTACCCCAAGTGCGGCGTACTTTGACCAGGGTTAGGAAACGCAGAGGATAAGGCTTCTAAGGCTGTTGATGTATCTTAAGTTTTTTTACACAGCGCAACCTCACGCGAACGTTTAGCAATCATCTGAGAGTATAACTCTCGGCATTAAAAATAATAACCTCCTAGAAGTGAAAGGTAGGCCTATTGTATCTTAGGCGCCATCTATTTATTATTCGACCACAACACTTAAGTGTCTTGGTTTACATTGCGATATGCTTTTAGTCAAAAAGTTTTCAACAAACTGGCTATAAGCTTAATCATAAGTCATAACTATAGATTTAATTTATTCGGCTTGATACAAGCCTCAACTGACAAATCTTTAAGCCTAAGCCTATAATCTTATAGCTGAGCCCTAAATAGTAGGGGAGATTGATTTTAATTGGTGGAGTGCTGCGGTTTAAATCGAAAATGAAGAGGTTTGAGTAAGCCCTTGACACGGGATACAAGAGGTGAGGATCATGTGAGTTTTGGAGGCAAGTGGGTTAAAGAGACGTGCAGTCGACGAGTCTCAAGAGAAGTTGGTGGATGAAAAAAATGCCTGCAATGTCCCCGAGTTCTCAAAAACACTTCGCGGAGGTCTAGACAGGGAGGTATAATAAGTATTGTCGAAGGGTAGACCACGAAGAGAAAATCAAAGAAAACGATGTTGGAGTCCTTAATTCTGGAACCATAAACTCACTAAGGAGAGAGCACACTTGGTGTGCCTTTTCAAGAACTGCCCCCTTCCAATGTAGAGAAACTTAGCTAAGTTGGGCTCTGAGAATTCGTGGCACCATATTTTAACGAAGCAATGCTATGAGTTGACTCTAAGAGTTATGTCACCTTCGTTGCGATCAGAAATTAGGCTCCCTGTTGCACAATACGCCAAGGCCAATAAGTGATCAAACATAATGAGGATATATTAAGGTTTACCATTTTGAAGGTTATTCCGGGGGAGGGAATTTTAAAGACTTAATGGGCTATGGTAGAATTTTGGAGGCACCAAGTGCAATAACTAGCTGGGTCTTGTTGAAGCTAGCAAAAGTCACGTTCTGCAGGAATGGCCTTGAAAAGGGGACACGGCCAGAGTGCTTAATTTCTCTTTTAAAATCGATTTTACTTAAAATGAAGAGAAGGAGATCTAAACGACTGCCCTTTGGAGCACTACAACTGGTTGACAGTGCAGACTTAAACCAAAGACGGTCTTACAAAAAACCGAAGGCAGACAATTTGAATAGGATTGACTGCTGTGACATCTTGTGCAAACCATAAAATCTATTTCAATAACGTCGCCTTCATTTCCACTAGGTATATAAGGCTGACCTTGCCAACTACAAACTCAACGATATCTTCTTAGAAAACCACATTAGCTAGGGGAAAAATGATAACTTACACTAAAAGCTTAAGATATAAACTGGACAAAACTTAACAACGAAGCATGCCACTTCGCTCTTTAACATTTTTTTTATTAACTTGTTAAACCACACAAGTAAATTATCATGCAAAAAACACCAATAGCAAATGATATATTGGCTCTTGGTTTTGGCTAATCATAAATTACCCACCTGCATGAGTGGCTCTATAAAAATGAAACTTTCTTATTCTGCAATCGAATACCTAAGGAAGATTAGATAAGCCCACGTCAACTGTTCAACTTTCATCGGACAACTCTAACCCGAACCGGTTATCAAAGGGATAAGTAAATAACCGACTGTCATTATTTCGACCAATCCCATTTAATCGAAAGACCATCAGAAGAATATCTCACCTTGGAATTTTATTTAATCATCAATTTTGCGGCTTTACGAATTTGCATACTCAGGAGTCAGAACCAGTTTCAAATTCTTATTTTAGAATATCTCTCTATAAAATATGAAATGGAAAAAGCAACTGGTCGGGCACAAAATGCATATATGCAAATCCTATAGACTTTTGGATTGTTTTTTTGCATTTTTTGTGAGGCCACACACAATATATAGGAAACGTAGCTAGCGACCCTCGCGCTTCTTACGTATACAAGAGCGCCTCAAGTGCGAATGGATATTTAATTCCCAATTAGGTAGAACTAACGACCAACTGCACTGTCAGCAATTAGCAAACACATTAAGATCCGCGCAGTTGTGGGTAAATATTTGGGGTTACACGCGTGAATGCATAGTCTTGCATCAGCTATTTGCGCCGTAGATACCTTTGGAAAAGATGTGCATGTGATCACGCCTAATTAATACGTTACACCACATCCGCTAATGCATTCTTAATGAAAGGCGTATCCGTTTTCCACCAGCAGCTCAAAAATCACATGGACAGTGCGTGTAGTTCCATATTTGTAGCTTTTTTTCGAAAATTTTCCTATCACTGATTAGAGCAGTATACGAGTGTGTAGCAGGGGCAACCCAAATGCAACGTCCAAGTGATATCACCAGAACGACAGAGTGAGGTTTTATCAGGGCACACTGACACGTGATCCATGAGTGGCTGTTCCAACTCGAGGGTCCGAAATGAAAGTTACAATTCAAACTCTATGGAATGTCGGCAGGGTCCCATGATGGACTCCATAAAATCAATTAGAACACTTGTAACGCGGGTAGACCGCGTCTGCGTATACCAAAGGCCATGTGATATGATAAGAGCGTCTGGCGGTTGCCTGGAAAAAATTGCGTGCTCGCATATAATCATATAAATCTGGTTCAAGCTGGATTTTTGAAGTCCAACCGTCTAGGGGCTGTCTGTAAAATAGATTGCTCTTCGTGGACTTTACTCTTGAGATAGTGAGACACTTTGAAACGGAGTTTGGCTTCCAATTTGTTCGCGCGGTCAAATAAAGTGAGTCTGTTAACGGAGAGTAAGAAAATATTTAGCGGTTTTTAGTCTCGACTTTAAATTTACGGATGCTCACAATTGCGAAACTCGTATGGAAAATAAAGCCACTGTGAACGACTTAAGTTTAAAGTTGAAACTAAAAATGTTTACTGGCAAGACCCATTAAATTCCAAGGATGTCTGAAATAGAGGTATTCATCACTTTATGCGTTTACTACCAGCTCTTCAATTGGGTTCCTTAATACGTAACTATAACTGGTTTACAAGTAGCCAAACTTAGGTTATGCATCCTGTATCAATTATCTGCTAAAAGGCTTTATAAACACCGAAGGGTTTCGGAAGTTGCACGGTTGCAGAACATAAAGCAAAAAATTTATTTTACATCATCGCATTAGAGAACAACTCGGATATAAGAAATAACTTTTTTTTTGGAATTTAAGAGGTTTCTTATAACCGTGGCCAAATTGTCAGTTTTTTAAATTCTACTGGGAGACACCAAAAATGCCGCTGATTTCTTGCAGACGTTTCTTACCGAATATATCATTTCCCGGAATGCTAATGTGACCTGCTGGGACCAAGCATACGCTCAAACGGCCTGACTAATAATCAAGCACGAGTGTCGACAGTTAGTGGGCTGCCAGCTTAAGTCAAAATGTACAGCATTTGTAAAACGGTTGGTACCACAAAATATTTAGACCTCCACACACTCCGATGCCAGATGTGGGGATGTGCTCTTGAAATGGGGAAAAAACGAAATGCAAGCATGTTTATCGATTTTGCATATTTTAAAAATAAAGCTCGTGTAGTTAACTTTCAACGAACATAAGAACATCACCGAAAATGTAAACAAACTCCTCCAGTGTTGTCAAACTCAAATGCACTTGTATTGGTAAATCTGAAGCAAATCTGAGAAAAAGTGCTCTGAAATCAGAAAAAGATAGCTTTTTTTGTACCAAACGAACATCTGAGAGCAAAAAAAATTGATCTGAGTGCGCCCAATCGAATACCACTATCTGCAACCTTTTTTCAAATTCAATATCAGCTGTGAAGTTCAGCCATATATGACGCTGTGTTTTATGGATTAACTTTATTGTTTTTCTAATATATATTTTGAACAAATGTGCCAGTAATATTAGATTTTAATAACTAAGTCTGTATTTCTTAATTCATTTATTATTATTAATGCTTTTTATTAAAGAGTACAGACTTGTTTTTGTTTGACTTGCTAATCCAAAATGAGTAAATACTTTAAAGCCAACGTCAATGATTACCTTCGTAAAAAAAAGATGTCTCCTAATAAAAGAAAACAAAATTTTACTATATTAAAAATGCATCTTAAGGTACCTTTTCTCAATGAATCGAAATGGGGAAAAAGCGGATACGGAATGGGGAAAATTTACAAAAAATTTCCCCAAAATGGGGAATTTTGGCAAAAAAAATCTGGGATCACTGCCTCCACATTTCCTGCGACCACTTTCTTAGAATCTATTACATTAGTTGCCATCGTATAACACGCTTGCCAACACGGTACATTTGGGACAAAGTCTTTGCCTTTCCCAATGTTTTGCCCTTTTTCCTTCCCGACTATTTCTAATTCCCAAATTTAATTTATAAATAATTTATAAAAAAAAATGCTCTACAAAAACTAAAAAATAGAGTAACGTACGAGTAGTTTGCGAACATACATTTATCCATGGTTATGCGTGAAAATATTTTTTAGCTAATTTTGAGGAAGTACTTTCTGAGTTGTACTAAAAAACGAATTGGGTTTGCAAATTATAAATTAGTTTCGTTGTTCATAAAAAAATAGTTTTCAAACTGAATAATGTCTGCCAAATTTCAATTGGATAATTAAATCTTTGTCCCAGTGCTGATTTCTCCGTTCCAGTCTTTCGGTATATTTGTCCGAAGTCATGTTTAAGGTTGGTAACCCTGTCGCATAATTCAAATTGCATAGGTAATTTGTTTAAGTGAAAAACAACGACAATGGTTTCTTTCACAAATTCTTTCTGAGGCTTATAATGAGCAAAAAACAAAACACAAAATAGAAAATGCACAAAATATCTGCTGATCTGTCAAAAAATATAATATGCAAATAAAATCAGTAATGCCCTATCGTTCGACCGGACACAATGTTCCGTACTTTTTATAGTACGCTTTCCATTGTTTTCTAATTCTACGTCACGATTGACTTATGAGTGCATTTGTGTCGTAAAAAGATCCCTTTCAAATTAGTAAATAAACGGAACACAGTTTATTTGAATGCTTTGATTTATTCGTAGGCTGATGATGCAAATCAAAACTTATTGGTGGTCCAAACATCACAAATGAGTGGTTAGCAAGTGAATATTTTTGAAAATAGCAATAATAGCCTCTTAGTTCATTTCAGAATAAAATAAAATTCTCACGTAGGAAGTTATAAGCGTTTTAAGAACCTATCGCTCACATTTTTTTGAAAACACATACAATTTGATCTCTTAAAAATTATATAGTTTACATATTACTTATTTCGGTAGACTTAGAAATCGACAAAGGGTAAATACATTTTACATTTTTATCCACGAAAGCTGTCACATTTCCTCCTCTATGAATTCACACATACTACCTGCTTTTCCTCCAGAAGTTCCAAAGTTTTTTATTTTGCTCGTATTTTCTATTTTTATATTGATATTTTCCGTGAAGTACCTTTTTACACCAGCCATTGTTTCACTAGAGATCCTCATTCTCGGCTAACAAACTCCTTTTTCAAAGAGTTTGAGAGGGGTATGGTTGCAGCCAAATCTACCTGAACCGCCTAAGGTACTGAGAATTGTGGAAAAATTGGGTATTCAGGTATAAGCCGTTGAAGCTTTAGTGAACATAATATGTTATATATTATATTTTATTCTTTTTGTGACGACTTGCCTTTCAAATTATTGCAAAGACGACCAATTAAAAAGCAAGCTAAATCAAAATTGCGCTATGTATATGTTTTCTATGTATTCAGACAGTACAAAAATGGAATATTTTTTAATTTCTTGCATATTTTTGTACAGATATGTGTTTGGCTAACATGCATTGTTTCATTCCAACGAATTTAGTTTATAATTATGAACGCTCAGGCGGAACAACAGCGTATTTACATTCGCTCCCCTTACGAAATTCAATACATTCATTTTGGATGGTGGGGCAAAACTCATCCTCAAAATGACATTAAGGCATTATTTATTTAGCTAATTCCCGAGACAAAAATATGGCTCAACATGAACATTTGACCCTACAGTTAGCGACATACTGGCAACTTTATTTGTTTATTGGTCTTTACCAAATTTCGGAAAGTGTGCAGTCTTTGCGTTAGCTGCCAGACTAAAGATGATTATTGGTAAAGCCGAAAGAGTTCAGCCACCGAAGTTAAAGAGTTATTTCAATCCTGAGCTCGAATGGGATACCAGCTGAGGACGGAATTAAGCGCAGCGATTAAAAAGCATAGATCTGCGATTGAGAAGTCTTCATCGGAGGGATACCTGTATAGGGACACCTTTTAGCTGAGTCAGAACAGTCACATATCTGCGTCTAGTCAAGTCTGCAAAGGATTGCCTGTTTGTCGATTAAGTCCAAGACCATCTGGGTGAAAGCACATTTTTTGAGCAACTGCTGAGCACGCGAAAAAGCATTACAAAGCATCTATTAATTTCACATTCACCATGAAGGAAGGTTTAAGTCCCATATCCCTTTTATCTAAAACGACCAAAACCAAAAATAAGCAAGTCATCTCAGCATAGCCGGTGTAGGTATACAGGCGGAAATATTCACAATTTAATATTAGTTCTTTGGTTTAACACAAACACATCCAATCATCGGCAAAAAGCCACAGACAGATAGCTTCGTTGGAACTGGCTTTCGTACTCAAATCATCGGTATAGGTATAAACTATAAACAAATAAATCGAACTCACCATGACCGTTTCAAAGTCCAATCTGAAAACGCTATAAAGTTGCATAAGTTTACACAGTCGCGGACATTATACTTTATACTTATTTCGCTTCATTCGTTTCTATTGTGGTTTTGTTAATTTCTTTTGTTTAACCAAAATTATGCAGAAGGTTAATTATTTTATTTTATATCTTTTTCTTTGCTAATTTTCCATTTAAGAACCAAATCGAAATACATATAAGCTGGAGACAGTCCGTAATGAGGCTTCTGCCGTGTTGTTTGCACTAACGTCATACGAGCGTTCGAGTACGCATATATATGTCTCCTAAGGAGGGCGATCAATTTTCTGTCCGTCTACATTTTTGGGGCGCAACCGTTCTCATCAATATTCAGCGGTGGTTACGAAAGAGCTCTAAGGCAGTGCCCGGTATTATGCGCATAGGTGTGGGGATCAATTGAGGCATTTACGTCAATGCAACAGGACGAAGAGTTTTGCCAGAGAAAAAAGATCAAATTCTATGAATATTGCGCGTGACTTTATTAGGTTCAATAGAGGACAAAGGACCGCACCGTCAGAAATGGGGCGAATCGTCAACACTTGGCAGTCACCTCACGGAAACCCTAGTTATGCACATGCACTCAATTGCGGGCATTGATTCATATACGCCAGCCCAAAAGCTGAAGCCGGTCTATTCTAATCACGTGCGAGAATTCCTTTTAGGTTTATTACTTGGACCGCAATACTTTTCATCCGCAATCGATGCTGTACGAGGAAGTTCCTTTGTATGACGAGTGTGTACATCCCAAGCTTTTAGAAGTTGCATAAAACAGCCCTGTCAGTCTCAAGCTCATCGGCGTATTATGACGTCGCCTGACGTCGTATCGCGTCTAACAAGCAATCATAGCGCACTTCCTCATTGCCAAAGCGGGAAAAAAAATGTTTAATTTTCCTGCCTCCGCTTTTAGCAGTTTGAGGTCTGTCTCGCGCATTATTTAGATAGGTCCAAATTGGAACTGCGTAGATAAACGCTTGCTTAAAGTTTCACTAATTAATTCGCAATACCTCAACCGAGATAGTCGCTCATTGTGAGATTCATCAGTGCGTTGGTTTGACAAAGCATTTCCTCTTCGCTTAATGTTGTGTTTGTTTGTCGGTTCATGGCTACGGACTACCTGACGTAATGTCTGTCACACGACCGTTGGTCAAAATGCATACCGCACGCAGGGAAATATAAATCTGCGATTGAAAGACAGTTTGACTGTCGTACGATCGTGTTACCTTAGAGGCAAAGCCGGTCTTGTTTGAGGCAAAAGACGAACAATCACAACGGCTTGATGAAAACAGACGATCAATACATTAGTGTAATTGTTGCGTATTTCGGGTTTTTACATGAGATGAATGACCTACACCAGCGATTGCGGATCCATGACTGGAGACGATGGAACTTCGAATTCACCTGTCTATCGGGGGGAAACTTCTTAGATACAAACTGAGTGATTTCGAAATTGAACTGTGCCTGAGGTGGGCTCTTTTTCAAGTGGAAATGAGGAAACAGTGACAGGAAGTATGAAAATTATCTTCATTCAAGAATGAACTGCTTTTTAGTGATGCAGTTAATTGGTTGATTAAAAGTTGATACCTTGGGTGTTTTGCATTTAATCGTCTTAATTGCATCATCATTATGCACTCATAATGGATGACAGTGTTGTAACTAATTTGCCTGGTTTCCATGGTCTGATCTTTGAAATACGAGCTAAGTCGTTTCGTCAGGGCCATTTATATATAATCTGGGATTTAACGTCTCTAGGCTTAACTGTCGCAAAGTATGTAACGTGGTGCTTAGAGTACTTGCTGCTGTTTAGAAGTAGCTTTCCTTTCGACTGCATACTTACATACTTCAAAAGATTCGTAGCACAGATCGAAACAGAATGTAATTTCTTAAAGAAAGTCTTTACGAACTTAAAGCGCAGCCGGAAAAACAATTCTTTCGCTTTTTTGATCCACTTAAACTTCACAAACTTAACGCCATCTTGGTGATAACATGTAGCTGCAAAATTGCAAAACTAATTGTTCTTTTTGTAACAATAATTATTTGAATTTAAAATATTTATGAAAAATACGAATTATGCTTGTTAACAACCACTTTTTTTTTATCTTATCAGCCAAGTCGCAGAAAAAAAATAGATTTTACTGTTTAAAAATTGTAAAAAACAAAGTATTCAGCAACTACCTGATAAAAAGATGACATGCTGAGTACGGTTGGTCTCTAGTGAAACACTAGTGATCGGTGCATTGTGAATATCTCTTGAACTGAGGGCCAATGAATCCAGCTCATCTTTCAATTCCCATTTATCAGAGGTCACTTGAACTTCCACTTCCTTTTCAAATTTGAGCCGTTGTTGGCCAAAGCCATCGCTATCTGCCTTAAATTTACTGTCCAGTTATGCCTATCGACCTCGGTGATGTTGGGTCTTTCAAGACCAATAAATCAAGGATATACGAATTTAAGACACTTTCATGAATCTTTGAATTTGTCGTAAAATTTGACAGCTTTTCGACACCGCGGGATTTTATGTTTCGACACGCAGAGATATCACTTATTGAAAATAAACCAACTGTCGGTTAAAAACTACCAAGTAACACTGTTAATATAGCATCTGCAGAGTTACTGGATTAAAAATAAAGGAGTTTGGGGAAACTCGGTTCAAAATACCCAATTTATCAAATTCCTCCAAATTCGCTCGGTCGTAAATAACAAACTAACTCTGCAGAATTCACAAAACTGGTTGATATTAATCTAGAAACTTGGTTGATAACAACTGATAAAGTGTTTTTTAACATTTTACTCTTTTAAATCTGTTGTTTTAACAAAGAATACTCGTATTTTTTTGTCAACAGCCCCCATTTTAATTTAAACCCTTTTTTTATTTAAAATTAAAATTTTCGTTTGGGATTTATCGCAATTTAGGCTGTTCACTTTAAAGTTTTGACAATTATTTGTAGGTTCCTTAGAAATTTATAAAAAAAAATGCATAATTCTATTGCAAATATGTCCATTTCATATAACTAAAACTTTCTCAACAGTTTTGAATGAACCAACTCATACAGTTTTTGAACAGACTTTCACATTTCAGCAGGAAAATCATCTCACATGTTGTGCATGAATATGAAAACACACTGTCCAAGTTCCCCCCTTTCGGCAAGATGTTTTATTTTTAACTTTCTCCATTACGTATCTAGTAAGAGAAAGATATTGTTTTCGAACTCGAAATTTGAATCAATTCTGACATTACGATGGTATAGAGAAACTCAAAAGTGGGTCTCAAAATTCTGTCCATCTGTCTGTCTGTCCGTCCTTCCACAGGCCTACAGCCTAAACGGCTGCCCGGATTTCGTTCAAACTTAGAATTTGGAGTTTGTGGGCTTAAAGTTCGTGACTGTTTTTTTTTTATTTGCATTATTAATGGTACCTACTTCCCACATAAAATTTTCGTAACAGTTTGATTTGATCGAAAACGGCTCTTACGAATTCAACCCATACCCCTTTTTTGGCTAAAAATTCGAATAAAGGTACTTTTGAAATTTCAACATGTCTCCAAAACGGTCCCTACGATTGCACCAAAAATTCATTGTGAAGGTAATGTAGTCATTTACAACATAATAGCAAAATCAGTTTTTTTTTTTCATATTATCGTACAATGGATTTTTGGAAAAAGTAATTTTTAAAAATTTTGTTTTCTTTAGTTTACCGGAAAACGATTTTGACCAAAGTGCATACTTAGAGTAAAATTTAAGTTCTCTGAATTATTGTGTCCCTAATTTTCAATTCGAATCCCGGAAAACGCCGACTTTAAAAACTTCTAATAAAAAGGCAATAAAAGCTACGCAAAACTACTTTTCAGCAAATACAACCCACTTCTTGTTTTCTTCAACAATATTGAATATATGCACCTTAAAATAATGCCAACCGAAGGCTTACACAATCAGAAAATCCAACTGCATTTGCACCCCACACACGAATATCGGGATATTCAGTTTATAACTACTGATGCAAATTCAAAAACGAATGCCTGAAATCTTACATCTATTTCTATGTTAAGTTATCGGTCTATCACGAGCAATACTTTCAATCATTGACAAATTTAAATCAGTCAAAAATAAAAACATATCCTAGTAGGTCAAAAACAGAAACTCTTACTACGCTTGTCCTGTACTCAAAAATCTTGTAAAGTGTGAGAGCTTATAAAATAGTATAGTAGGCGCTTAAAACTCTCTAAACGGAACTTGCGACAATTGCCTTTTACTGAGAGCTTCAACTGTTAAAAACTCATATTATTGTTATTTAATAAACTAGCATTTGAGATAAATATCCAAAAGTGGATTTTATTTTCTTTTTAACTACCTTCCTAACAACATAAGAAAACAAACCAAGAAAACTTTTGGCGAACGACAAAGTTTCGTTCGATCCAGTCGTGCACTTTATTTTATTAGCATTGGAAAAAGGAACCTAGTCTCGCAATTACGAGTTTGTGTTGTGTTTTCTATTTATTTTTTTAATTAAACATTGTCGCCTTTAAAACAGTTTAATTAAATAATTACAAAAAACTAGAGTTCGCATTATGGTAGAAATTCTACCATCTTAGTAACTTGGCTTATACGTAAAATATTGGAAAACAAATTACATCCAACACAAGAAAATCAAGCAAATATGTTGCGCTTAAGGGAGTCAATAATGGTTCTTAACTATTTGCCTTCGTCTGTTTATTTAGAAGATGTGCAGTTTTGTCCTTCATAATTGACTGGCTATTTTTGGTTAAAAGATTTTTAAAATTTGGCACATCTCGTATCAAAGCTGGCAACACTTTGTGTAGCTAGAATAAATCATGAAGCACTTATGACGGAAATCTGAACAGAAAATACAGTCATGTATAAATTTTTTCCTATTACATATAGAAGCAAATAAAACTTGAACATCTTGAAACCAACTATTCTAGTTTTATATTTCCTTCATGAAGTGTATAAGTGGATTATCAACCGATAGTCCTTCAAAATCATCCAACAAAAGGTGCGTAACTGGTAACGTTTTCGATTTGAGATTTTCCAAAGATCCATCGGTGACGGGGTTTCCATTAATAAAATCGATGACAGAAGAATCTGAAACCTGATCTAAAGCTCGGTTTTCCCTTCCCGTTCATAAACAATTACCACAGTTGTATGTCATCATTCTAGACCCTAAAGGGCGTCACTGTAAGTCGTTAACAATAACTCCGCCTGTTAAAACCAAAAGTGTTCCGGTTGTAAACGCAAACTTTATGCTCACACAAGTTCAGTGCGTCAATATAAAAAACAAACATAATTTACATACGCACCTGACCTCTGACAGTCATAGTAATCCAGCCCTAGACTAATTAAAAATCAAGGCATTCTTTATAGGCAGTCGCATACAGAAAATTCCTCCAGATAAAAAACCTCTATTAAATGGGTATATTCGTCAGTCGTCACTCTAATTACACACTTGTTAGTGGGTCTGGGTATATGTACCTTCAAACTGTTTGATTCATCCGAAGCAGTACAAAAATAAATGACAAGTTTGCCTGCTGATCATTTACATGAAACCTGCAGCCAAGAAAGCAAACAAAATAAAAATGTTGAAGAAAACATTAAAAATACTTATTAACTGCATTCAACGTGCCGTGGAATTTTAATTCAAAAGCTTTGAAAAAAAAAAATGCCACCGTCTGCAACAAACCGAAAGATAATCAGTACCCGTACCAAGTTTATTTTTTTTTTTGTATCTTCGTTCCCCCTATGCGTTGTACTTTTCACGCATTGATGTTATTTTTCGTGGCAAAGACAAGAAATTCCGTCAATGTCACCAGACTGTCACCACACGGCACCGCACCGCGCCGCGCCACACAGCCACACAGCCACACAGCCACACAGCCACACAGCCACACAGCCACACAGCCGCACAGCCGCACAATCGAAACCGAATTGAGGTGAACTCTATTTGAATGTTTTGCTCATTTCGACACACAAATAAGTCCAACGTTGCCCCATATCGTTGGTAAATACGTAATACCTCATGGGAGCGCGTGACTCAGCAGTTCACTTTGGCATGATCTTGGGTCAAGTCGAGCATCAGCGTATACAACAGGAAGACGACTGCAAGAAAGTGAAAAGCCTTGCCAGACGACAACGGAATATCAATAAATCTCTCACAAGTCCATCCACCTTTGTGCAGCAATCTTTACCGCCGCCGAAACCGCAGTCAAGGTATACGCTTAAAGATGCAAGCAAGTGTTAAAACTTCAAATTGACTATGTTGCTTTCGACGTCGAGGGACTTCCTTATGCGATTTGCATGCCAATCGAACTGTGGGTATATACGAAAACCGTTGGATGGCGGTCTCTTGCAAAATCACCCATATTGGGCAGAAGGCCAATGGCCAAACGCCGACCAGTTGAAGGGAACACCGCGCGCTGGTGTTGGCCAACTTCTTATAAGTCACCATTGAAGCCGTCCTTTGGTTGTGCCTTTGAGCTAGATACGCGCGTGGGCCATCGGCGGTGTATTTATCTCTTGGTCACAATAGTGATGGTGGTTCGCTAATTGGAAGCTTAAACATCTTGGACACACCCACCAAAGGTAAGTTGCAGACAGGTATAGTTGCCGATACAAAATGTTACAAGCGACCTTCGACTAAATCGATAGTCGAGCTCTCTGATCTTGAGGCGGCAGGGAATACCCAGGCGGCAGGTGTGACGTGGAGATGTGGGCGCCTATGACTGTGCGCTCAATAATTTCCGCTAAATATTTTAGGGGAAAGTTTTATGCCGAATTTTGGATTTTTTTTTTGCCCTGTCTATTGGCAATGTGTCAATTTAAGCAGAATGATGAAATCACATTGCACTGTTACGAAGTAGAGTGAGATACTGTGAGGAGATACATCTGGTGCTCGTTTGTGTACACGATATTGTAGCAATCGGCAAGTTGATTGTGCAAATTTGTGTTTGGAAGTTTGTTTTGGTCAGTACACTTTGCAGTTCAATAAACCACCTTTCAACAACCGAATTTGAAATGAAGAGAAATGTGTGGAGGTCATCAAAGTCCTCCACGGTATGGTCTTTGAGACTCTGCGGTGCAAGCAGGTGCAAATTATATGCAAATGAGTGGTATGGGGAGGAGAACCACTTTCAAAAATCGCATGTAACTTGTGTGTGTGAACCAACAAGTGGCTTCCGCCAGTTCCGTGTCTAGGTCACTCTTCATATGCATTTTGCAACGTAAGGCACCTACTCGGCGTCTGTGATTCTCAGGAATGTACTTAACACGCATCGAGCAGACTCATATCGCTGGTGTGTTGTTGCAAATACCCTCTAAGTGCCGCAAAACCATTGTAACAGCATTTATCTCCTGTAAGGTTCATATAGATGAATATTGGCCTCCACCGCGTCGACACAAACTTTTTGATTCATTCCATAAAATATTTAATCGCATATTAAATCGAAAGGCGTTCCAAGATGATCATCAGCTTGCGGCCAAGTTTCTGCTACAACGCTTTACAGTCTTGCACGCAGAACATTCACTTATTTAAAATCAATCAACTTTCGGTTAAAAACTACCAAGTAATTATGTTAATATGGCTCCTACAGAGTTAGTGAATTAGAAATAACTGCGTCATCTTAATGCGTCAGTTAAAAATAACCGATTTATCAATTTCCCCTCCAAATTTTCTCGGTCGTAAACAACAAACTAACTTTGTAGAATTTAACCGCGTTGCTCTGTTGTTATTAGCCAACCCACTTCGTAGAATTTAACCACGTTGCTCATGTTGTTATTGGATGTTTTTAACAAAGAGGTTGTTAGATTTTAACAAACATTGAATGGGTTAAAAATTGATAAGAAGAACGGTGATTTATAACCAATCGTTGTGTTAAAACTTCAAATTGACTATGTTGCTTTCAGCTTGGTTCATATTAAGCTATTAACGTGGTTGATAACAACTGATAGTGTGTTATTATTGACAGTATGCATTTAATCTTTTTAACTTTCTAGTTCTTTATAACAAATACTCGTTTATTTTAACCCATTTTTTTTCAACCGAGCAAAAATCGGACTCCCTTAGGGTTAAAAATTCTGCGTGTGAGCTTTTTTCTTTGAAAGATGAAATTATATCTCCTTGATGTCTTCTTAGCCCGACGAAACAGTTATTGGAAAGTGTAATTCTGTACTTAATTTTAGGGAAAGTCTTCCTCTAAGGTTATTGTAGAAGCCAAGGTTGACAAAGCCTTAGACTACATCGTCAATATTGTAAGTCCTCTTTCGATGACAGCATACACTTCGCTTTGTCTTCAATAACAGACTGACTAATCTTCGTCGCCTCTATTTCAATACCTGAAAACACAACGCAGACACCTTCAGACACAACGCAGATGCCTTCTTCCTACGAAAAGCAAGGGAAACCGCATTTTGGTGGTACAAATACTCACGACTCTTCCGCCACTTGAAACTTTATTGCTGGTCAAACTGTACCCAAAATGTAGGTATGATAAAATATAGGATAAGCTCGCCGGTGGTCTAGGTCCCATGTTTCATAAACTCATTACGTATCTACTGGCGAACTTATAAGACTCAAGAAGAACATCGATCAAGTATGCCGCAGAGTTGTATAGGGCTCGTAACAAAAGAGGTTGATCTTGATGGGAACAGTGAAAGCTCAAAGTTGCTGTGCTACTGACAAATATCCCAGACTTAAGGCACCCACTCAAAATCATTGCGTGACAGGCTGTGTTCATTTTGGACGACTGGCCAAGGTCATATTTGTCAAGCTTGTGATAGAAATTCAAGTAAGAAAGAGAGCGTTCTAACTTTCCGTATTGATTTGAAAGCCCTCTTCCGAAAAATTAAGCAGTTTCGGTATAGGGCTGTTTTCATTTTAGTCCTCAGTAGGTAGTCAGTCTTTTTGGGAGAAATATTCTTTGTTTTGAAAAATGTTCCATAACATTTGATTTGTAGAACTTTGAATGAGGAGATCGATCAACAAACCCATTGAGCTGTATACAGCGAGAGCAACATTGACCTATTCAAAAAGTTCAGCATCAGTCTTCGAAGATGGCTAGCACTTCCAAGTCCATGGAGTTTTTGGCTTCAACCCAGAGGAACAACGCAGCAAAGAAAGACCCCACTCTAAGTGGCGTGCATATAAGTAGAAAAGTTAACCTCACTTAACTTGAAATGCGAAATTAAAGGAGGTAACTGAAGGAGCGTAGTGGCTGAGACCACCCCGGACTGTAGCCCAAAGTAAGTGAGCAAGGTAAGCTAAGCCAACGTGGAAGGGCTTGAAAAAAGTTCTATTTGATCATGTTGAAACTGTTTAATGGGCGCGCAGTATTTGAAAAGCGCCTTAGCCAGTATGGGTAGCATGCTCTGATAAGACTGGTTTCTATTACATTAAGCGAAAGCTTAAATGGGGTGATGGGTGAAATCGCAGGACTGTAGAGCAGGCGACCTTCCAAACATGCAGAACGTGGCAGATAAGCGGTCTTTCATGTCCTCTTCATGATGAGTAGTAGCAACGAGATGTCAGCAATGCGTACAGTAAATGCGTTCTACATCCGTCGCCGCATAAGCTGATATGCTTGGTTAAATAAGGATTAATGGGTACATCACACAACAAATAAGCCAAAGACCTCATTTGCTATCGGCACGGACCGAAGGTAAATGGTATGCCTTCCGGGTAGGAAGCAAATACCTCGCGTTCCGGTTGCCATAATTGGCAGCCGCACGAGAATCAAGTAAGCTCTTCGAAGGGGGGATACCCAACCCAGGTGAATGCAGATGAGATGGGCGCAATGCTTGCACGTTTGATCCTATCCCCTGTTACAGCGATCAGGTAAGTAACAGGGGATAAGATCGTTTGCAGTTTCAAATCTCAACAGTAGTTGTAGAAAATCTCTCATCAATCACACTAAAACCATTTGAGCGACTTAAAGCTCGTTGGCTAACTTCCTATTTTTAGCATTTCCACCAATCGACTGAAGTACTACGCCCCCCGCAAGCATTCCACTCAACACGTGACTTTCTATAGATACAATTCGAATACAGAAATTCAAACGATTCTCGGACCACATGCCGTCGCCACTGTCACTTAAACCATAAACCAAGTCGGTCATCCATCCATCCACTACATGCCTACTACATCACTTATTCAATTTGCTACTTGATCGTACAGATGCAATCACCCCTCATATATACGGTCGTATTCACATCGCAAGTTGAAGAGTATATGCCCTGACAGAAGGCATTCAGCTTCGTTTAGACATTCCGCCGCCCGGCTGGTCCCCTCCACCCGGTACTCGTTACATCCGAATTAAGTTTAACGAGCGCTCCATTAAGCTCCGCTTGCTTAAATTGTATCCCAAAGAGAGATGGCGTGATGGACGGGAATTTGTGCACTTGTCGAGCCTTCACATGGAGCCCAGAGTTGTAGATCGCATATATTTATATGAATGGAACCCAGAGAGACAACCGATACCGTCCAAAGATAAATTGGCGCTCTCGTTTCAACTCGATTCACAGTCCGATTCAGTTGAAAAACGTACGATAGAATCCGTCCAATGGCGGCACGCCAGACTCAGCCTATATAAAAAAAGGCATAAAATCAAACAATCACCAGATTTCTCTTTTTATTCGCGCGCATTGTTGGCCAATTCTCTTTCTTCGCGTTCGCTTTTGCAGAAATACCCAACTCATAGTTGATTCGTGCGCAATCATTGCTGTTCCATATTCATGATGCAGCAAATCTCGTACCCGACTGAAAGATGAAACTCGTAGCTGGTTATGCAAATTGCAGCGCAACTCACCATTGTATCGCACTTGAGTCCCATTAAGAGTTTAAGTTGTCTGTTTATACCGAGTGCGATGTGAACGTGAAGCTTCTGGAAGCAGCGTTCCGTATGCGTGACTGATTTGCGTCATTACTATACGGGCATGCTGAAATAATTTTCCCCAAGATGTTGATTGAATGGCGAAGGCAGGAAATGAGATGCCGATTCGATTGACGCCAGTTTGTCTATAAAGGAGACCCGCCTTGTCTTCGCACTGATAACATTTGTGGAATAGTGTCTGCCACGCGAACTCAGCGAATCATGAATGATCACTTCCATCGTCGGTGGCACTCCATCCAAGTATAGTCTCCTCCTGGCATATTTGCTTGACCCCACATTTTGAAACCAAATTGAAACCAGTTACAGTTTGTGTTCTGCCTGGGTTCCTTTTAATCTGATTGACAATTATTGCGAGCTCATGTTCGCGCCAAATATGCTAATTTGCTAATTTTCAACGGCACGTGCGGAAATTCCCCGCTACACATAAATAGCCACTGTTAGAAAGCGTTCAGTATATACGTGTGTGTTTTGTTAAGGGTTTTTTTGTTATTGCTTTTCGGGAGAATCCCGCGCGATTCTTATGAATGTGAATTAATTCATTAGTGCGTCGAATGTCGATAAGGGAATTGATAATGAGTTGAGCGAGATCGGGTGCGAAACACAATTGAATCTGCTGTTGTTTTATATGATTACCTAAGTCCATACGTGTTGAGTGAAAAACTGGTGATCCAGCTAATGACCACCAGACTTGGTGGATTTATTTACCTGTTTTCTGACGAAATACAATTGAAGTGCTCATAAATCAGTTGTGAACAGACCTATGACCGCTGTTACAGTTATGTAAGAATATTTGCGCATGATCAACAGCTCTAAGTTGAGCAGAGAACGTAAAACGCCAGTTGTTCTTCGGAGAAATTGAAAGCAGTTTCGAAATAGTTCTTCCGAACGACTGGACTACAAGGCAGACAGACTTTTGAGGTCTCCTTCTGGAGAGGTATTTCCAGATAGGTTCACGCCTTACAGCAGAACTATTGCTGAGCTAACGCCTATCAGCAAGCACCTTGGGGGGAGCTCTTGCAACTCATTAGTTCGTCTTTCTTCAGATAAATATACGTACAAAAATGAAGAAGTCAAGGACCCATACAATTCCAACCCGTAAGCTTGACGTCGTTTTTCTTAGAAGCCAAGAAAATAATGTTGCCATGGAGTAATCTGGCTTAAGCTACTGAACAAATGTATCGAATTTTGATATCATTAGTAGAAAGCAATTGAATGAGTGTATTTTCGTTCAAAGCTATTTGATGGCCCTTAATAGATGAGCAGTCTTACAGTCTTCGATTCAAACATTTAAAGTCGCTTTGAACCTGCGTACATTGCATCATCTTTGTTAGTAAATAGTTAAAATTATACTCTACAGCGAAACATAAAAAAATGGAACAGAACTTCTGAATACCCCTCGAGGTAGTAAGGAACTCTGTCCCCATTTGGTCTTGTATCGCATCTGAAAAGAACAGGTCTCTTTAGAGATCACACCCAAAAGTAGAATAACTCTTTGCCAAATGCTATTTCTTCAGGCTGGGAATAATTCGCAAAGAGCTATGGAAACTCTTTAAAAGCACCTATTAGCCGGATCTAAAGCATGGACTCTTTTAAAAGCGAAAGACTATAGCCTTGGTCGTTTCGAAAGGTATTTACCTAGTATAGTTCGCGTTGATGACCTTCGAAGGGGAGAGGAGGCTATTCAACGACGAACAATACGCAGCTTAGTTTAGAAATCTCGTGCTTAGCCGTTGGAGATTGATTCTTGTCCCAAAACTAGGAAAAGGAAAGACCTGGCCTAAGGTGGAGTTACTTAGAGTGGTCACCTTCAGGCAACTACCAAAGTCTTGGTTAATTATTGGCTATTGTCAAAGAAATATTGCTTTTAATAGGACCTTCGTTGACCCTATAGAATGTAGCGTCACTTAAGTACCTACGTTTGTGCAATCGCTTTCGACTGCTGTACATCAGTTGCCTTCGATATATATGCGAAAAAAGTCTTCTCTTTCTACATAAAAAGTTTATTATTTCAGTGCTGCTTCATGACACTGAAGCTTGGAGTCTTTCTAAAGGGAATAAATCCACTTCAAGAGAAAGATTCTTCATACCAACAATTTGTGCTCCCGTTGGCTTTGACGGACTTTGTAGAAGGAGGTTGAATCTGCTCGAAATACGAAAACTATACGAGCTTTGATCTAGTCCCAAGTGGAAGTGGATGTGAACCTCAACCACCTTGAAAACCGCGCCTGAACGAAGTTAGGTCTTGTTAACTGTCTAGAGGAGTACCTACTAATTGGAGTGTTGCGACAGAAGGTGACTGAAGACGATGACACAAGCTTTTAGCAACTGTAATTTAGTGCCACGATCCATGCCGCGACAACATCGACTTACTGTAGCAATGAAGAAACGCTTTGCTTCACTTACGAGTTTCAACAGCGATACACACATAATACGCAGTAAATAGACGAGTCAGAAGGGCTGGAGTTTACTTGTCAACTTATGGCTGATGCGCACTTCGGGAGCAGCCAAAATGTGACACCAATAGATAAATTCGCAATTAACACTATACTTTTAGTGGGATCGGTAAGGTGATGGGTTAAACCCATAATCAAGGCTCCTATTACCGAAGGTAGTAGGTCAAAGTGTTGATAGCTCTATTAAGAGTTACGCGTGATTCAGTAATCTCGATCGATGCCTATGTAACTTACAAAATTGTAATAAAAATAAATATATCTAATTTCATGATGAATCTTTTGTAGTGGAAAAAAACATTTCTCATCAAAATTTTCTTTTTCTCTTACTTGCGGCATTTTTAAATAACCCTCAAGGTTTTGTTTTGCAATTTAAATGGCCTATGTTTAAACTACAATTATAACAGCTAAGACTTACTTTCTATATCTAAAATATAAAATAGTGGACACTGCTTATATAGCTTTGGGCAAGTCCTTGATATTTTTGAGAATTGTGGCAAAAAGAAGAGACTTTAAATTTTTGGGTAAAACCAAATATGTAGTTGAATTGAAAAGTTTTTCTCTACACAGTTTGTCAGACGTTTGAGAGTGGTGGCGGAGTTAAACAAGAAATGTGAAGTTTGAGTTTTTCCTGCGACCAAGAATGCAACCCTTTTGCCCGATGGCCCAGGGATGGAAAAGTCGATACATTTGTATCGAATTCTATACAAAAGAGTTTGCTCGAGTACAAGAGTACAATTTGCATTAATCCGATACAATTTGTTTATCTGTATTTTTCAAATTTCCCTGCAATTTGTATATTTCCAAAAATAAACAATCACAAAACGAACGAACTATTTTTTTTTGAATTTTTTTACACAAAACGTTGAGTGGATTCTACTTTTCATTACAAACAAATCCTGTTATGAGTTCCAAGCTCAAGTCCGTATGGCACAACATTTCTGACAAACATCCGAGAGTCTAATTTTCTTTAGAGCTTCTCAATTAGCCGTTTGAAATCGGCAAAAATTGTAGATCCCTTCCTTTCGTTCCAAAAATGAAACTCACACAAAACAAATGGTTGCGAGAAGCTAGGCCTTGGGTCCCCACGGACCTGTTGCGCCAACTATTATTTGTACAAAATATCCATTAAAAATGTATTGAAATAACATTTTCCGGGCAGCTTTTTTTGACATTTCAAGATTATTTGAAAATAAATTCGTTTGAAAATATGTGGTTGCTTGGCAAACAATTGCTGCCCCTTTCGTAACACACTTTTACCGCCCTCACAAATCACAAGTTCTTGTGAAGTAGATTTCTTGTGAGGTTTGTTGTGATTCGATAACTTTTTCCGAATTCTACGATAATCCTCACAACAAAACTCATACAAAAATTACTTTCAAATTGGCACAACATTTTCCATAAAAATGAACTCGTACACGAAGTTAGTTAAAATACATAAGATAACATTTCTTTTGGGCAAAATACGCGAAATATGAACACAGATATGTTTTAGAACTGAAGGATGAAAAACAAATTCCCAACCTTCCTTTTGTTTTTTCCACAAATATCTACGTATTTTTCCCGAAATGGTTATAAATGTAGCATTCTGTTCTTTTCAATGCATTCAATTTCAATTCAATCCAGTAAGAATTTATCAGTCAGAGAAACAAAATGAAATTTTTTAAACTTTTGCTCGATTTCTGGGTAGAGGCCTTTCAAGCGTGAAGAGTTCATAGATTAATATATAAACAATTTGTTTGTTTTTTTTGTAGAAAATTAAATATTTTGAACTCACTTTTCCACGAAAAATTACTTTCAATACAATTGGCTGCATTTCAGTACAATCTTTCAACAGTTTTCAATACAAACCGAAAATGGCATTTTCCCTGCGAAGGTCTAGCATACTTACCACTTACCCGTACGAATAACTTAAAGAGATTCCAAAAGTATTGAGTTTGAATGATTTCCTTTATCTTTGTTTACTTATTACCTAACAACTTGTTTAAGATTGTTAAGAAAACTATCGCCAAATTAATATGTGGGTCAAAATGACCAAAAAAGGTGGGAGTGGCTGTAAACTTAATGCGTCAAAAGTCATACAAGGAATGGTATCTATATTTCTATATTTTATGGTACTCTTGTAATTTTCACACGAATTTTCGCAGAAAATAATTTGTGTGGGACTTGTTAAGAGCGATATTTTTTACAAACTTCGCAAAGAACTCAAACTATATTGTCAGCAATTAAGTGATTTTATGGTCTGTAAATTGCCCATCTACGAGTATGTAAGTAGGTAAGCGCGTTAAATTTTCCGACCTCAAAAGTGCGAAGTCTGATTTTGCGCTCTATAGTGTCATCATTCGAACCAACAACAAATTGACATCTCAGAAGAGTGCCTACTCCGCTCTGAAATTGATTCAACTGACACTGACAGCTTTGGCCGTACAAATAAAAATGCAAGTATATATAAATTATATATGCACAACATAATGCAAATTAGTTTTGGATCAAAGAAACCACCAAAAGATAATGAGAACGCTATTAAAATGTGTCCGCTAGTGATTTTGTTATCTGGCGTGCCGTTTTTTGTTTGTTATTTTACTTGTACTACAATAAACGTATTTTGTTGTTTGGATTGTATTTTACTTACAATACAAACCATAAGGCAAGTGCCACTCAAACATATATTGCCACATCCACTAATTCAAGGTTGATGGTCGACGTTCGCATGAGCTCATCGTGCATGGAATACACAAAAGTGATAATTAGACAAGATAAAGAAGAAGACATACACATAAAGAGTTGACGACGAAGCTTTCATAGATATACAAAAGCAGAAATACCAACGAAAACGAGGTATTTAAAAAAAACACCAAAATCCCATTTGTGGTGGACACACGTGCTTCGAAACTGAAAGTGGTCCATCGGCAGTTAATTTACTATGGACCACTTAATTTTTTGTTAGCTCCCGATGTAAAATTGACGAAAAATTGGCAAAAAGAAAAAGATTCGAACGATCCCTAAAGACGACAACACTTGGAATTTTAGGAAAGCGACTTGTTCAGAATTTTAAGCGCACCAGCAGCACCTCTTTAGCCATGTTCCGAAGAAGGCCCGTTCCACTCTGTATTCATATTTTGTACTCACCTCCAGTGTTCATAGATTCTAAGCCTTTTGGCTTGACAGGCGTGCATTGATGGAAATTGTCAAAATTGGGTTTTCCCATTGGGGTTGAAGAGCGCCGTTTGACGACTCTGTTACTAATATTGAAAAATATATTAAACCACTACTTGCCCGTCAACATAATGTTTGCCAGTGGAATTTCTAAGTTTTCTTTACTCTTTTTGCCACATTTCGATTCCACGTCGATGGTCGACGTCATGCCGTCTCTATTAACTGGAATCAGACTTTGGTTTGCAACTAATGAAAGCAATTAATCGCCGCAGCAAATGAAAGTAAAAGAAAACTGCGGCCATGTTCAGACGGATTAGGTGCGTAAACAGCGTAAATTATCTGGTGGTGTGTGTGCGCTTGAAGTGTTTGGCCTGTCCATTGATGAGTGGAGCGACGCCGGTGTCAGTTGTTGTGTTGTCTAACCAGGTAAAGCTTTTCGTCTCCCCCTTTACGCTTAGCAAGAGGTACCCAAGCCGCGTCTTTGTAGAGCCAAGACAACAACTGCTGACTGTGGCTGTTTTGCGTTTATGTATGGTGACCTACTTATGGCGGCCCCCCTGTACTTGGTCGGCGAAGGCAACGTGAAGGGGGGGTGCAGAAGGACGCTACGATTGCATTTTTCATGTTAAGTCCAAAGGTGGCGTATTGATGTTTCGCTCGGTTCAGTGGACAGGTGAGCTTTGCGATCATATTTTTATCTGGGTGTTGAGTTGAAGCTCTCGTAAAACTCTGACTGTTATGTAGTCTAGTTGACTTTATAAACGAATATAATAGGAAAATTTCAGATTATCAATAGGTACAGGAGAACCAGGAAGAAATTATCGACTGAGATCGAATCAATGGCAACAGAGAGCAGATCGTTGGCATTTGAGTTATTGCGTGAGATTTTTAGTTCGTCATATTAAAACTGGGGTTGCGTAAATGGGGTAGACTTCTGCCGTTACAATGTGGTCTTTTCTGCGCAAGCAGCTTCCAACCACATTTTCCATGTCGATTTGTGATCTTCTAAACGTCCAGAGCGGACAAAGAGTTGACATCGATACTTTGGATGAATTGAAGCTCGTAAAATGCTGGTAACTCATATTGCAGTCACTCCAGCTGCTGGTAGAATTGGGCTTTTGTCCTTAAATTGTAGATTGGAGGAATACGCATCTGAACTGAAAATTACCCACCGTCTGTTTTGAAGCGTTTGATACTGGAATTGTTCGAACTTCAAACTTCAAACTTCTAACTCAAACTGCTGATCGAGCTCAAATTGCTCAGCTTGCTTCAAAGACAACTAAATTGCTACAGTAACATGCGCACAATTATTGTCCGATCCGTTTCCTAGCAGACAACTTACCCATTTCCGTTTAGCCCCAGATTAAGAATAGTCTCGTTTGTTTTGTTCAATTTAAATCTCTTTGTTTTATTGTATGATTCTTTTAAAGTATGCACATATATTACGTAATTATATAGTTATATCCTAATTTATACAACTCTTTTTTAACAATTTGTGTTTGTGTTCATGTTTTGTTCTTCATTTTTACTGCGACTTTTATGTTAAGTTTTACAATTTTTTTTTTATTTTATCATCTATTGTAAGCTTAGCGTTTGTTGTTTTTTAAATTGAATTTTTTGCTAAGGTTTTATTTTGCGTCATATCATTCCGTGTACAAAATATATTCTATTTTAAAATAATAAAAAATATGCTATATGTTTCTAAACTAAACTGAATTTTTATTTTTTAACCCGGTTCGTTCCAAAAAAAAAAAAATAATGTTCTCTTATTCTGCTGAGTACAATATGTGATTATGTCTGACATTGAGTGCAATTATGCTAGGTGCTAATATAAAAATAAAGAAGAAAAATATGCAAGGACTGCAAAACCAATTTTTTTAGTTTTCGAGATATACTCTACTCGCACTTAGTTTAGGAAACCAAAATCTTACTTAGTATTTTTTCGACGAAAAGAAACGAAAGAAATTCAACTTCATTCAATTTCTAATTTATTCAAATAGCATATTTTTAGTTTTCTCATTGAAATATTTGTAGATAGAAAAATAAAACAAACAATCACCATCACACATGCCATTCTCCAAAAACAAAGGAATAAGAATATATAGATAACTAAGCATACAACTAAAAATTGTCCACATAACACATTTAACAAATCTTTGAATTGTGTGTATATATTTTATTTATTTTATTTTATTAATTATATTAAATTAACAGTAATCACAATGTTTTATTTTTTTTATAAATTGTTTTCCTTCACGTCATTCTGCACCTCGCCCTTTTTAGGCTTTCCTTCAGTTTATCCCTGAATTTAATTGTAAGAATCTCGCCGTTTATTCGAGTTATTATTCTTTCTTTCTTTTTATTTTGTATATAGCTCGTTATAGACAGGAATGCTTAGTGTAAACAAAAGAAGAAGAAAAAAACTAACAGAAAAATACCTTAAGCCACCCAACTCATAAGATGAACCAACAAGTGTCCATTTCTACAAAAGAATTATTTAATTAAAGTCTATTTCTTATAGTATAACAAAAAAAAAAAAACATTCAGTCTTTTCACGAAAGAAAGTAAACCCATAAAATAATATAACAATACTAACTCCCAACCCATTAGATTCTTGTATTCTCACACCGTACTTTTTGTTTTGCATACAAACACAAATGTTGACATGTGATAGAGCCGTCATCTGTCACATCCCTAATCAAAGATGTCATTTGATCCACCTATCTGTCATCTGTCAAGTGGCTCTGCGGTATTTGTTATAAAAAAATAAATTTAAAAAGACTGATCCGAAAGAAACAATGCAACAAAATCCCAAAAAGACAGAGATTGCGAATGAAATAGAAGAACATTATAATTTTTGGCAGAAGAGATTGGGTGGCTATCATCTCTCGCCCAATGACCCATACTTAGTATTGTTGTCCACTGTTTATAACACGTGTTTCTCTTTTCAACTAAAAAAACATATTATATTTTTGTTAAACAATATCTAAACAAAAAACGAAATAAAACAGAAAAGAACAACCAAGTTCTTTGCTTAGACGGGTCCAATATCACTTTGGTATCTGGCGGTCAGGTAATTTGCGGCTTCTGTCATCTGCTCCAGGCACTGGTACAGTCCCGATAGATGTCGCCTACATTGTCGTGCCAGTTCGGTGGCCTTGTCTGTATTGACTTGCTTGCCTTGGTTTTCGCCTTTTTGGCTATTACCACAGTTGCCTTCGGATTCGATGCCAGAATCGTTCTCATTGGAGATATCACTTTCGGTGTCGCTCAAGTTACTCACAGATGTGGTGGAGGTCATTGAGGCGGTCGAAGGTCGACGAATGTGTCCTTTTACTGTGGTACCTGTTGATGATGCTGTCGATGAGGCAGATGATGGCGATGATGAGGAATTTGTAGAGCTATTAGAGTTAACGACCGCATCTGTTGTTGTGTTGGCGTTGGATGACGACGAGGAGGAGGAGGAGGAGGAGGAGGCAGATGAATGTACATTTGTGGAATTTGCTTCAATTGGCGATGCTGCGGTGCTTCGTGCAATACCCTCGTCCTCTTGATCGGCGTCATCGTCGCTACGATTCCAGAGTAAGTCGTTCTTGAGCGCATTCAACATATTGTACAAGTTGAACAGTTCAGCGGAGCTAAGGAATTCGTGAACGTTCTTGGAACGTTTCTTGTGCGCTTTGCCGTTGGCGTTAAACGTGTTTAGTGTGAGCTGATTTGACGTGGAATCCTTAGTCGGCGCTTGGATGTCTGTTGAGTCTCCAATCTGGAAAAAAAACGAGAAAGGAAAAAGAGATGGGTTAGTAAGAACGTTTATAGCTGAGTTACAAATTTTAAGAATCCCCTTGTTAAAAGGGATACCACATGGTAGCTACATTGGGCCTTTACTTTTACAACCGATGTTCGTATTTAAAACTGGAAAGTGAGAACGAGCTCAATTATAATTGGACTGCCATAGGAGACCCACATAAAAAGTGACTTTTGCCAAGATAGCGGTTTAAGAGTTCTACATAGGTTAGCCTTCGAGCTACAGAATCTAGATTACTGTGGCAGTGGTTTGAAACTCGGGTGCTACAAATCCATATGAATGAATTCAAACACAAAATCGACTTCATTTTTGATCCACTTATAGCTAAGACCATTCAAACTTCTCTTACCTGTCTGTCCATGAGCCTGCACGGCACCAGAATTGTCTCATCCATAGCATTGACCGTTTTCACGAATTTTTCCATTACATTGACAATACTGTCTTTGGAGAATTGTTGCTCGTCATGGCATGCGATACGTCGAAGGCAGTTTCTAAAATGAAAAACGAAAATAAAAGTTATAGTATTCATTAAAACCGAAACTTTAATTTAAACAATTGCTGATGAAATTTGTTTATTCATTATAGCCAGAAGCATACAGCTCTACATACACAAAACCAGTCTCAGGTCGCAATTGGTTATCGAAAATCTAGTTTTTATTTTTTTCTGTCGATTAATTTCGACATGTCACAAAAAATATTCAAATGGCCAGACATGTCACAAAAAATATCCAAATGGCCAGGGAAAGCCCCAGACGTCGATAAGTCTCGCGTAGGTAGTTTGTTTGCTTGTCTTGTTTTAGAAAAAAGATAGATACGAATTTTAATGGGAACGATGGTAGGAGGGACTAATGTCTTTGTTTTTGAACCGTGCATAGTTCATTCGCAAAACACTTATGCCTCATTAGCTGAAGGTTGGTCAGGTATGTCAATTATTAAAGAACACACAACGAACGGATTTAAAGAAAATGCGGATGTGACATCAATCGCAATTTGGTGTTTATACCAGTAAATAAATAATGACGAACCGAATTTCAGGGCGCCCTTAGTGTAATGACTCACAGTTACTAACGTTCAAAGGTAGTTATTCGTTTTTTTCGCAGCTATCTGCTTTGGGGTAAGGATGGCCATAGATACCATAATGTGCGACGCTGATTCATGTTTTTTTTAGGCTGTTATGGTTATTCATCAACCGATTTCGTCATAATCGGTTTTTTTTTTTCGTTTTGCTGAAAAATCGTTCGAGTATTTCGCTATATTTAAGTTATTCATGTTTTTTTTTTTTTTTTATTCCATTATTGGGCAAATTTCTGTTTATTAATTAGAAAATATTTGATTTTGAATCAAGTTGGAAAACTAGCCCCTCATGCAAAAAAGTGTAATATGTGTCAGAGACTTTGTTGAAGAAAACACATTAAAAAATAAAAGCTCAGTGAGCTCTGATCTCTGGACAGGTAATGTAATATAATTAATCAAATTAATGGGCGGCAAAAAGAATCTATGAAAAGTGATTTGTATTTTTATACAGAATGGAAAGGAGCCTATTGAAACAGCTGAACGACATCTAGGTCAAACAAATTGAGGAGGTTCAAAAGTGCAATTGTATTTCCTTAGATGTCAAATTTTAAGAATCGTTCAAGAGTTCAAAATTGCAGAAATAAAATTCCCAAAATGAAGGTTTTTAGTTTTATTTACAAGTTAAAAAAAAAGTTCCTCAAAAATGTGGCCTGCACTATGATCCTGTTTCCATATCTGTGATCTTAAAATCTTTTCTGTCCCACTATCCCACTTTACACGAATTTGTTAAATATTTTATTTACTTTGACGGATAAATTTGAAAATCGACGGAGCGAAGTCAAATTTTTTACTGAACTGCTTTTGCATGCGTACATAGGATAGGTGTCTGTACAGAGCGACTTTAGTAATGTTTAGAAATACCCGGTGAACTAAGAGGAATACCTGAACCTTATTTTCATCTTGGGCTAAGGTCGCAGTTAATGACTACTGACGTTTAGACGTCATATGAAGTTTTAATTCGACTTAACCGCATTATAGCAATCCATAACCAAAGTGATAAAGTCCGCAATCGAATTGCGAAATCATGGAAATTTGTAAGTGGTTGCTATCCACTCCGCAACAATTATCAGTTTTAAGTAAACACCCTATGGCGTAATTTTGCGAGAGGCTCACTTACAGGTCTAATAAATCATGCACTCTGACCTTATCTGCATAATTAATTTAAGCTATTATCTTTCTCCAATGTATAGACGATTTTTGACCATGACGCTGGTTTTGCTAATGAGCACCCATACGTCGGTATTAATGAGAATGTTAATTTCGGAATGGTTCAACGAACTTTAAATTGAACCTTCAGAGGTTTCGATCTCAACCAACTTTGAGGCAAAGTGATGTGAGGTAAACAAATTTTAGTATGTATGAACTCTCAGATCGTTTCTGCACAAAAAAAAAACAAAAATTATTCACTTGGCCTTAACACGCAAGAAAAACGACATAAATGAGTGACTCTTCTCATAAAAAAAAAAATTGCGAACTTAATTCGTCATTCGACAGACTCACCAGAGTCCAATCAAATGCGTAGCTACTCACTGAAACTGAAGGAAGTTAAGTGCTTTCCAATCAATACTTATGAACCTATTCAACACGAATTAAGTGTTATCCTTCAAACAATCAATTTCGACCTTTTGCGAAAGTAGTCCACAAATTTCGTGAGGTGTTTCTTCCCACGCTGCCTGCTTCGTTGTAAATCGATATCGCTAATGGCTTGATAAAATTGGTTTTCGAGTAGCCACCAGCCACAAACATAAGGTGTACACTTCCACCGATCCCATGTGTTTAAAATTACACCGCATGACTGTGTGAGTACAATTGACAGTCTGTGCTCTGTGATAATATGTTCTTGCTTGCCCATCGAAGTGAGTAGTTATGAATACAAAATTAATAAAATTACCGCACATATCCATCACAATAATTGATAGTTTCTCTTTGTTGACCAAAAAAAAAAAAGGTATACGCTCGATATATTTATGGCAGTGGACTGCGACTGACAATAATTTGATAATTTACTACACTTGTGGTATCAGGTGATATTCAGTAAATACGCCGTCTGTTCTTTTTAGATAAGAGAACTTTCAACAGTATGGCGTGTGATTTTTTAAAAATTGTTTGAATGACTTTGCGGCTATTTTTAGCTCAAAAAACTTACAAGAGATTCTAGAGCAATTTATTATTATCTCGCGGCTGAGAATCTTTCTCTCTGAGTTGGAAGTGTGGCATTACACGCAGGGGGCGCGTGAAAAAAAAATGGAAGGCTTAAATTTTTTTTTTGATTTGTGTTTGGCATTTCTCTTTATATTTAGATTTTGTTCAATGTTTATATATTTTGAAGCAGGCAACAATGCACGTGAATTTTACGTGATTGCTAAGGTAAGCACCATGTTGATGCCTTGAGAGCTATTGTAGGGACTTGGGTAGCGTTTTCATTACATTGTATTTATTTTACGCCGACATAACAACAATCGTTACGATTTTAGGAAGTCATACACTTTTCAGGTGGAGTTCTGTACGATTGAGTGATTTTCTTGCAACATTTCCACAACCTGGGTTGTAAGGAAATTTCACACCTATAGTCTGCAGATCTACTACTTTTGGCATACTTCACGTTGCGTCTGATTTGAACTGCTCTTTTTTTGGCGATATGATTCTCATTTTTTATGCTGAAATTGGAAAGTTTAATGTAAAATGCAAAATCAGTTACATCAATTTTAGTGTAATAACCAAATTTGTTGGCACAGCTGTTCTATATCCTTTTTGTGTTGCATCAATTTTAAGTCTGAGTTTCTTATCAATTTCGAATAAATCGGAAACACTTTTTGCCAATCTGCTACACTTTTATTAGCAATCTATGTTTTTTTCTGTTACAGCATTATGTCTTTGAGAGGCTGGCCATTATTCATGAGAACATAGACCACTTCAATTTTAGTTTGAATAAACGCGACGGATAAAATTACCCGTGCCGCCAAACTACTACATAATTACTGCTAGTATGTCATCAAATTCACGGTTGAAGGGTTATTGTTACCTATGTCTCAAGTTGTGTCTTTTTTTTTCTTACTGACAGTTATTATTTATACAGCATTCCAACTTCCAAGTGCAACTAACTACTATTTCTTTTTGTGGAGGGCAATGGTAAGCCGATATGTAGATTTTGTAATAAATACATTTTTATAAAACGTAATAAAGTTTTTAGATTTCTACATAATGCTGTTGTTTTAGGTAAGTTGCGTATGTATTTGAAATTTAACAACTTCAGCTTTTTCCAAATCCAACACTGATCTGAAATCTTGATCACTGGTTTACTGGCATCTTGTGATTAATCTATCACGTTTCATGATCGCAAATTAGTTCCACTAGTTAGTTAATAAAAGCTGAAGGGAACATGTCAATGTCAGTATGCGTTTGCTTGGCGTTGCCATATGTAAATCGAGAGACTGCTATATAGTTCATATTAAAAGACAATAAATAATATAACAGCTTGTTTTATTGTTTAATTTTCATTTATTTAGAAACCCTGAGCATTTTTTTTTTAAATTTAAGAACAATTGAATGTTGGTACATTGTGTAAAATAATATTTTATTTAAGAACAATTGAATGTTGGTACATTGTGTAAAATAATATTTTTTAAGACTAAGTATGAACCCTTATAAACAATGGCGAACTGTGAATTATAGAAGTTTCTCACCGTTTTTTAGGGGAAATAAACTCTTCGAAAAATATGTATCTATATCTGTACATGCGTATGGCAACACTGTGCACTTTTGAGAGATAAGATATCTGTTACAAGAAAATGTAAGAGTTGCCTTGAGACACTACAAAATTACTCAGTTTTCTATTCCTCTTGTTTGAATTTAAGGTAGTTACACAATTTGACAGATGTGTAAGAATGAACATTAAAAAAGTATACTGACGTCTTAATTGTTTGCTTTAATTTCCAATCAAGTTTACAAATGTGACAAGTGTCACCCAAGAGTCTATAAGCATGAAGGTTTTTAAGTAGTCAACAAAATTAAATAATGATCTTTTGATCTTGCCGCAATTATAAATGTGCAACTGCGTCAGATTTATAGTTAATGATTGTTGTAGTTGGGAAAATAAATAGTGGGACTCAATAGATTGTTTGTTTCGAATACTAAATGTCTACTTAAAGAGCACCAGCACAAACGATAAACCAAATTGAACAGAATTTGATAAAAGTCTCTGGACTTCAAACTGAAGTCAAAACAATGGTGAGATTTTCACTAATGTCAAATGTCAAATGAGTATGTGAATTTCAGGCAGTAAACATCATTCACCCTTTTGTCAGTAATTTAAATACGACTGTTGCCGCCATAATAACTTCGAATTTTGCCTTTAACTTGGATTTGATACTTTAATTTCCATTATTTTTGAATTAACTTTGAACTTAATTCTGTTCTTGAATTTATTAGACAATTTGTAAGTTTTTTTTTTATAACAACCACATAAATCTATTTAAATTGATGCGTACATCTAAGTAAGTAAAAATGACCAAGTTAATTCCTTAAAAGGCCTACTTTCCAATTTAAAAATAGTTACTCAATTCTATGCAATATTTTATTCAGCAACTGTGGCAACAAAAGCATTGCTAACAATGTTTTAATTTACTTAATTGAAAGAATTACAATACTACTGCGGTTGTAAGCGATAGACCCGCCCAATGACCAGATCGGTTCAAATGAATAAATTTACCACAATAAGTGTTATTGTCATTCAGTAGCTCAAGGAGTAGTTTTATACAAGTTATATAAAATTATTTTTGAGAAAGTGTGACGTGATTTGCTTGTGCAATGCCTAGAATTATTGCGATCAATAGATAGCCTAACCGGGTATTAAGTGGTAAACCAGGTGAATTCCAATTCGATAATCATAGCTAATTAATGTCGGAAGCGCAACCACTTCAGTTTAACAAGTTACATAGATTAGATTACATTTTAATTGCGTGTAAAAACAAAATCATATTTTTTCAGGGCACATTATATAGACAAATCGGTTCGATATTCGGCTGTCCTATGTGTATTAAAGACAATAAATATAGACATATTTCCTCAACCACTTGAGAAGAAATTTTCTTTTAGGTCTAGAACACAATGAGGTGTGTACCTGATCTGAATTTTAAGTAAGCTTGGCTTTATTTCTAAATTGTTTGATGCTTTGACGAAAAAAAGTAATACAAATACTGTTTCAACGCCTTCAAATACAAACATGTGAGGGAAGAGCTCATGATTTAAAGTTAGTTCGAGGTGCTCAGTTACTCTCAGTCTCAGTCTGACAGCTGACTGACGTGATGTTCTTGACGGGGTAACTAATATGAACTTTGCTATGAACTTGTCAACTGACTAATTAGCCGACACGTTGATTGTATGGACGAGAAACGAGAATTCTATTTTTTCAAGCAGTTTAAAATATTTCTACATATTTATAGCTTGACAACGGTCCTAAAAATATTCTTTTTTCTTCTTCCAGTTTTTATCGCTTTCTTTCATGTTTATCAGGATTAGGTAGTATTTTTCTTTCCTTTTATTAGACACCAAATAAAATGACAGCCTGAATCACTTCTTATATAAGTCTTATCGCTGTTGCTGACTCTCCCCAGGTATGAATGGGGTAGAAAACCTCCAAAGTTCACACCAATTAATCATGATAACCATAATAGATAAGTGCTAGATCATTCAACTATCCAATCCATGTGTCTCAATGGCAAGTTGCAAATACTTTCATGGGTCTGTTTGCATTAGTCACGTTTATGACTACTCAAGACAAGTGTTTCTGTGTTTGCCACTGCAATAAAAGCAAAAATCGCAATCTAATCGGATGAAATTGGAATTAATCAGAAAAAACTGTGATTCCACGCAGAACTCAGACTGAAGTGTGTGTGCAATCATAAGACGATCGTCGACTCATGTCATTTGCCGATTGCTAGCCGGATCGTTTGGAAATCGAATCGATTATTTAACGTTTAGTAGTTAACACTTCACAACGAACATTTTTTGTTTCATGTTTCATGTCGTTGCGGTCAATTGAAGAAACATAATTAAAAATGACTGCTGAATTTTGTTATGTCTTCACTATAGATACAAGTGATTATAATTATTTACGTGTAAAACAATTAAATGTAGAGTTCCTAATTCGTTGGTGAACTATCCTTTTGTTCAGAACTAATGCCAAATGTCACACGTCTGACATTGGAATAATAATATGTAGGTTCACAAATATAAAGTCGCAAAATTAATGACGTCCATAGACATGGTGGCATGCTCGGTATTTTGGTCGTAGATACTTGAGAAATTTCTGCCACATATTCGCCTTGTCTGTACTCGTTCCCATTTTGAGACTCTCTTAGTTCGAAGAACAATCTATAGCTGTACTACGAACGCGCTGAATCACATCACCTGATTAGCTGCGTTGGCTACTTTCATCAGTTGTTGCCTGGCCTTATGCCAAAAGCTATATTTACAAGGCACTGTGCAGAGAATTGCATGTAGTATTTACAAGTCAAAGCAATCGACCATTAACTGTGAAGGGTCGTTGATCTTGCAAGAGAGCTTCTCAAATTTTTGCCGCGCAAAATTACAAGAAACAGCACATCGAAAGTTGTTTGTGTTAACGGGAAAAGGCGACTGATGTAAGTCACTAAAACATTGTTGAAGCAAAGAGATGATTTCTTGGGAAATCTTTTCGAACGAAAATAGAACAACGGCGTAGTATATAGTAATCTCGTAGCTATTTAAAATGTCCTATATATGTGCTTCTTACATAAATTCGAAATATTATGGGGACATTTTTTATTCGCTTGTTTATGTAGATACAGTTCCGTTAAGGAATGTTCGCAATATTCTTTAAATTGGATTCGAAAAGTAGAAGCATTAACTTCTTCGAATATGCAGCAAGTGGTTTTCTTAAAAAATTTATGTTTCGAAGACATTGCAAATATAAATTCAAATCACAATATTCGTCACATTTTCATACGAGTTATTGAAGTGTTTTTCTTAGTGCTTTTCTCCACAACACATTAAATCAGTTTCACGAACAAGCACTACTTTCAAGTTTTGCAAACAACTACTTGCATAATTTTTATCAATTACATTACATGTTGTAACTATTTCACAGGCAGTCCAGCGATTTGGGTTTGTCCACATGCGCATATCAGTTAGACCCATCTAACGTATGGAACGCTACTTGTTCGTTTATATTTTTCATATATGATGGCTTTACTTGTAAGTATAAATGTGGAAAATGGCGACAACAATTACTACCAACTACCCAACCAACATCTGGTACCTAATGCTATTTGTTCAGAAATTTACATCTCTCATCCTACCTCGGTGATCTATACTCATAACTTTCTAAATTCCCTCAGCATGAATGAAGAAAATAACAAAAAACGATGCTCATAAAATGTTGCCGAAGCAAAAAAGTGAACGTCCGATGATTGTGATAACAGGTGTACCTTCCTTCATGACATTTAAGCTTTCCATAACATTAATGTGTCTACATCTGCTAAATAGTTGCCTAATTTATATTAGGGTCGGAAACTGTCAAAATGTCAAATACGCCGTCAAACAGGAAAAAAATTGTTAAATTCGTAAAACCTTGAAGGCAAATTTAAAACTTCAAAATAACATTCCGCAAAAAAAAAACACACAATTTGGTAAATATCGAGTAAATAAACTAGTTTAACTGTCACTGTCATTTTTGTCCATTCAGGCATACATAATGTAGACAGTATTATAGTCGACGCAGCAAGTCCCAAAAGACGGATATGAAGACAGAAAAGCAGCAGCCAAACACAATAACATCATGGTCAGCGAGTTTTTTCTTTCGGACTTATTATTTAACTATGTGTTTTAATGTGTATTAGATACGTCAGCGGAGTTTTTCATCACAATTTTTACACACAAGTAAGAAACGACAGAAAACAGTTTAAAAACGGTTGAGCGATTTTCTTTTTATGACTTTCGGTGGAAACGAACCCACTTAAGACGAGAGCCATAATTAGAGCTAGAATTTCTGCCTAGTCACTTTGTTTTCCTAATCGCCGTTAAATTAGTTTATCGATCACTATATACGTCTCACCACAAACGAGCTGTGAATTCCATTGCGGGGTATCTATGCGGCATTAGGAATTTAAAAATCAATTAGCAGTTGTCAGCATCGAGTGGGTGTGTTTGTTTGGGAATTCATAACTGCACAATAAAATTTCGGTGATTTTTTCGCCATACATTTGCCGATGAGCCGATTAAAAATGGTCATTGAATGGGTGGTATTAGTATTTAAAGATAAATCGTACGGTTATTTGGCGGGCAAAGCATGGAGAAACGTTTTGCGATGTTAAATATGCACCGTCAACCAGACGTCTGATTTATGTCAAAATGTGCGAGTCTGTTTTAGACGAAAGATAAAGTTCCATAAGCGGAAATGTCAGCGCCATTTAAACTTGTTTTAAGAGTCGGCGTTAAGTGATGTTTCTCAAGGGGTAATCCGGAACGCAGTTGAGAACAAACAGTGTGAATTTATCAAGTTAAATGAAATAAAAGATTTGCGTCTTAGAAATGCCAGACTGTTGAGATATGCTTCCAATTACAAAGTTAGTTTTTACAAACCGTCACTTGCAAGTTTCAAGGTCTGAAATGGAAGGCTAAACCATTCCATTGTTTGTGACTTATAGTTAATTATTAAAACAGCAAACAAATTTAGAAAGGGTTCTCATTCGTCATGTTAACAGTTTCTAAAACCCAGTTTACAAAAGTTAGAGTTTCATTCAAACTAAAAGGTACTGGTCTGTGACAACTCCAAGCGCCAATACAAATATCTTACCGACTCTGCTCGTGATGAAAGGTGTTAAAAATTAAGCAATGGCAACTTTTTTTTCTTAAATATTTTCACCCATGTATTACTTGCATTCTAACTCAATTCATTTGCCTCTCTTTTGAACTGAAAGCTTTGTCTTTATTATTATTGCCAAAAGAAAGACTATATAATGGATGTTAACGATCTAGTTAAAGTGTTCTTTTTATTGAATGTTTCGGTCTTTCTTTTTAAAAGTACTACCGTGGTTCCTCCAAGGTTTTTTTTTACAAAAGGTACATTCCCTCAGATAATCAGCATGAAATTCAAATAGTTATTGCACTGTAAGAAAAAAAAACAAGGCTATTGACATGACATCACCTGATTCATCGATTGCTCTTAATGTCAAACCTCGTCCGAAGCAAGAGCACTTCCATTTCAGCTTCACTTCTCCATCTCCACACACGCGACCAGCGAATTGCTTAAAAAATCAGCTGATGTTTCATTGATTTTCTCTAACTGTCAAGAGAAAGAGCACAAAGGAAAGCATGAAAAAACCCGGTTACCAGTCCACCCATTTGCCTACCTCTTTCCCTTCGTAAGCAGTGCGGTCACATCAAACCGTAGCTCTAAGCGAAATCGTAAAAAAGACGTTTCGCTTGGAGAAATGCATGAACCACGCCACTTTTTCAGCCAATCACAGCCAAACTTATACATACCATCATCATTCATGATACCCCTGCCGACTCGACTTCCCCACATGATTCTCAAATTCAAACGCGAAGCTGAAACCAAGCGCAGTGCGAATACTGTACCGGCAATTTGGGATAAGTTCGTGGATGGTACGATGACGTACGAAAGAACATGGGAAAAGAGAATAGGGACATTCAATTCAATCAGTAGATACTACATTGCGGAAAGGGAAGCCATGCGCGTGTCTGAAGACAGTTAGATGAGGGGTTTTAAAATGGGCGCGGGCTACGGGACACGTTCACTTTGAGAATTTAGGATAGGCTGCTAGGCACATGGCGTGATAGCGGGATGACGTCATG
This sequence comes from Cheilosia grossa, assembly GCA_963082955.1. NCBI lineage: Eukaryota > Metazoa > Arthropoda > Insecta > Diptera > Syrphidae > Cheilosia > Cheilosia grossa. Next base: position 53,842,310 of record OY720148.1, read on the forward strand.
AGCATTCTTTTTTCGCCACAGCTGTCGGGTTAGGGTATTCCGAATGGCATAATAATTGTAGAAAAAGAGAAAAAAAAGAGGGTGTTGGTTGACGTTGGTCGCCTTTAGGCGCAGACACTGGATTCGAGGAATGCGAAACGATTAGTCATTAGAACACGGCAGAAGCGTTTTATTTGTATTCTCCAAGAACATTAAAAGCGGCAAGCTTTGCTATATTTAGAAACATTTATGGCTAGCGCTGACATCGAATTTGTTAGTGAATAGGTACCAACCACCGATGGGGGTGGTGTTGAATAGTTTTGGAATTTAAATAATGAATCACTTCCTCGTTACATGTGCATAAGTACATAGTTGGAAGTGCCTACGTATGCTAAAAATGTAGCAAAATGTCATCGCTGTCATGCTTCTTTTTTGCGCACAGTGGGGCGCAAAAATAGTAACTCACTATAATAATGAAGTGATTAATTAACTGATTGTATTCAATGGTACTGCAGTTACCTTAGTGTATTGAAAAACATCTAGCTCCTTCGTAGGCGGTTCTGTTTTGATGTGTTGGCGGTAATTGAATTCTTGTCAAAATTTGACACAGCTCCATTGTGCTCAGGGCGCATCGACGTAATTACACAGGTACTCATTACTCATGTCAAAAGTTCATTACAAATGAC